>BSBK01008679.1:2500-128989 GCA_027943335.1 Chamaecyparis obtusa | reverse complement strand
ATATATATATATATATATATACATACATATATATATATGCATACATATATATATACATACATATACATATATATACATACATATACATATATGTATATGTATATGTTATGTATATATATATGTATGTATGTATATAGATATATATATATATATATATATACACACACACATATACATATCTATATACATATATATATACATATATACATATACATATCTATATACATACATATATATATATACATATATATATCATGGTTCTAATTTTAGAGTTGAAAGTGTTTTCAATGTTAAACTTAAATATTTAGCTCTAGGAGGGGTCAAAATGCATGATCTAAGGATAATTTCATTCTAAAGTAAGTTATAATATTCAAGAATAAATAATATACTTACGTACTTTTTTTGTAAGAACAAATAGGTTAATTTGAAATTTCATAATATAAGGGTAAAATTTCAAACATTTGTCAACATTCCAACCAATAAAAGTCCGTTTGTAATGGATGTAAGTGTTGGCATAATACATTAACCGATGTATTATAACCGTCCAACTACATGACAGTTAGTAACTATCTAGCATTGTATAAGACTCCTCTGGGTTTTTCTAATATGATATCGCTGATTTTCAATTCTTTCATATGGTATCAGAGTGGACAGACAATGTAGAGGCACTGAGTTGAAAGGTGATAGAAGAAATCGATCAGTGGAAACTCCTGTGAGTTGATAGACATTGCAAAGATATGTTAGTGATGATGATTTGTGCCTGAGATGTAGCATGGTTGCTGTGTTCTTGAAAAAATATAAATAACGTGGATTGCAGAGGTTTTTGTAGATGCTACCACCCTTTTCTACACATTGATCTTGTGTTGAAGTCATCGATGCTTGTGTAGAGGAGTCCGAGAGAACATGCACAGAGTTGAGGAGAACCATTTCAAAGAACTTTTGAAACTGTTTCTTGAACCAGTGTGTGCACAGAGTGTGAGATATTTTTGTGAATGAAGCATGCATATCAATGTATCAAATAACCATTTCAAGAACCGTTGTTATCATCTACAGGTTTAGAAATTGTTATGTAATGATTTTTTTTATTTTTCCATTTTTTTGTCATTTCTGATCTTGCATTAATGTCATTGCCCTGCGTTAAGAGTCTTTGAATCAATTTGAGCGTTATATGATGTGTTAAGAAGTTGGAGAGAAGTGGAGTTATTCTGAGATTATGTGGAAGATGGTCGAGTCATTGGATTTGGAAAGAGCGCTGAACAGGACAAGCAATGAATAGAAAGGTGAAAAGTGAGAGTGACACACTCATCTCATCTCAAAAGAAACTCAAACAATGGGAGTTGCTGATTCAGAGTTGTTGCATTTGGATGGGCCGAAGACCGCATGGTAATGAAGTTTAGTCTAAATCCGCGATGAAGGTATGAACACAAAACATTAGTGAATGTAATATTAAGTTAATACTGGTGAGTTTGATTAGAGTGAGGTTTAGAGAGTTTGATTAGAGTGAGGTGTAGAGAGTTTGATTAGAAATTATTGATTTGGATTGTAATTTTTTGCCATGAAGTTTTCGTTAGATAAATATATATTCTAGTTTCAATTTTCATACATGGAGAATAAAAATCCAAATGCAATTGATGAATGAAAATCTATGGAGCATAGTAAGTGGAAAAGAAAAACCACCCATAGATGCAAATAAATTGTTGGAGTGGAACAGTAGAAATGATAAAGCCAAGACTATTATTGGTCTTGCTCTTGCTGATTATGAGCTTCATCACATAGATCTAGATAACACTTCTGTTAAGATTTGGGATAATCTAAACAAGTTGTTTGGAGAAAAAGCTGTCAATACAAATTTTTCTCTCAAAATTCAATTGTTTAGATTCAAAATGGAAAATGGAATCACAATGTCCAATCATATAAGTAATTTAAGGTCTCTCATTAGACAACTTGCAGAATTTAAGGCTTCTGTTGATGATGATGATGCTAAGGCTATCTTGTTAAATAGCTTATCTTCCAAATATAGTAATGTTGTCTTTACACTAAGTCAACTCACTTCACAGACTCTAGAGGATATGATTTCAACCCTTCTAGCAGAAGAAAATAGGACAAAGGAAGTCATAGAAGAAGCTCATCAAATCGATCAAGCATTATACTCACAAAGTACTAAAAAATGGTCAAATAACAATAGAAGAGACAATAAATGTTTTTACTGTAAGAAAAAGGGGCACACAGCATGGACTTGTAGAACTAGAGCTAATGATGTTCTTAAAGGTAAAATCAATGAAGAATCTAAAGAAGGAAATGTTGCATGCATTGAAAATGAGGACACATCGGATGATGGAGAAGTCATTAACGATTTCTAGTCTCCTATTAATCCCAATCTTGTGCTTTGAACCTTCACTTTTGGAGGTTGGCGGCATCGGAGGTTGGAGGAATTTCTATCCTCTCAAGTTAGCTTCTCGCATTGAGATGGTGTTCTGCATGAGAAGCATTTTTGGCTTTCTATTTTTGTTTTTCTTTCTAATGCTGATGAATTTGAAGAATGTATGTCTTGTGAAGACTCATATTTGGAGATAGGTTTAAGATTTGGGAGTGCGCTCAATATGGATTGTTGTCAAGTGAGCTTCAGAGTATATGATCGAGAATTATACCCTATACCAGACAATGATAGAGATCTATCACATCTCTTAGGGATCATTGTTGAATAATTCAAGACTATGATTCGAGAGTTTAGGACTGGGAGCTTAAGAACACAACTCATAGGTTGATGGAGCCTACACCAACTACACCTTTCCTAGGGTCACAAGATAGCTTGATGGAGCCTTTCATGATTCAGGATTTGCAACTTCAAAAAGAAGATTTTCTCAATATATGTATTCATATTATGTAATCAACATGTTTTGTTATGTAAGCCTTAAGAGGGGGATCCATCCCTAGGGAAAATATAGTTTTTTTTTTTATATGTTTTTAGGATCAATGTATTAAGGGGGGGAATGTTGGCATAATACATTAACCGATGTATTATAACCATCCAACTACATGAAAATTACTAACTGTCTAGCATTGTATAAGACTCCTCTAGGTTTTTCTAATATGATGTCGTCGATTTCCAATTCTTTCAGTAAGTGATATCTATTCAACCAAAAACATTTCATCTAAAACCATGCCATGTATATATGGATACTAGATTTTTAAGAAGCAACAATTTTCTTGAAGATCTTTCATTCAATATATTTCATCCAAAATGCATAGAAGTTTTCCCTAAAAAGGTAAATTTATTATTTTTCTTTCAAAAATTTCACATTCAAGTATTCTACCTAGTTTTTAGAGTAAAAATGGTAGGCTATTATTTAATTATGCACACACAATTTCTTAACTCTATTTTTTACAATGCTTGGTTTTTCTTTTTTAATACTAGAATAAAACTCTCCATAAATAACTATTTGTCAAATATCAATACCATAAGTTGATAAAAATTAAGCCAACAAATAAACATAAACATTTGAGAAAGAAACCAATTGTGGCTAAGCTATATGATGGAATGAATAATAGTTTGGTCTTTGGTAACTATGGTTTATTTGATAGGGATTTGGGTATTCTCTCTCATATGTTAGTATATCAATTTGCAACCTTTGTTGAAGTACTCATTTATGAAATTCATAGATTACTTGTGCATCATCCTCTTCGAAAAACTCATTTAGTTGATTATTAGTATGTACAAAATGGTGGAGGTCTTAGAGGTAAAAGTGAAATTGTGGATGCTTCTTTTTCTCTCTTTTCATAGGTTATTGTTCCTCCTATTAATGTCGCTACTATTTTTTGTGAAGTTGATGAGGGTCCTTCTAACACAATACAAGATGAAGCTAGTGAAAATTCTTGAATTTCTTTAAAATTTCAATTCCACTTGTTTCATTTAGGGTTTGATGTCTAGCTTTTAAATTTTTTTGGAAAGTTTTTGCGTCGAGTTCTTAGCTCTTCTCAAATGTATATTTTAAAGAAGACATTTTGGATGTAATGCTTTATGATTTATGCTAGTTTATAGCTCTGGTATTCATATTTTAATCAATTATATGTTAGATGTTACTTGGCTCATGACAATGTTAATTAGTTGTCTAATATTTTATTTATGTGTGTGTGTGTGTGTGTGTGTGTGTGTGTAGTATTAGATATAGGAGACACTAAGAGGGTGGGGTGAATCATTGTAAACAAAAAATGAACCGATTCAACTAATAATATGACGATGGTTTTAAACAACTTCCATACAAGTATAACTGTGCAAAAAGATTAAGAAAAAAATTTAAGCATAACACATAAAACCACTATTTTTATCATAGAAAACCTTGTAAGAGGGTGAAAACCATGGTAGGGATGACACCCAAATCATTGAGTTATAGGTTGTGGTTTTAGCATTATAGTTATCTGACCTTGGTAATCCACCAACAACAATCACACCTTCAAAAAAAAATTCTATCTTAGTTACCATGAAAAAAATATTTGTTATTGCCTTCTTGTTCACTAGTCAAATTGCTTAACATATTCTACGTTTTCCTATCCATCTAATCGATCGACATCTGACACCTATTCATCAAATCTGATAGAATGATAGAGTTTCCATCAATGAAAAACTCATAAACAACATCGATTTTCATCTCAACCCAAAATTCCATCACAATTCCAACAATCTCCCCCTTTGTCATTGATGGAAAAACATAGTGAAAATAATCAAACTAATCCTCTTTGATCTAACTCCATTTTCATTGTACCGATTACTCACCTTTTGATAGAAATGACAAAGGTACATAATAGAATGTCAAAAATGAAATCATCTTAGTGATCATAGCCTTTCAAAAATATCTTTGAAATTGACTTTGGATGACTCCAAAGAACTCTCCCATGACTTCTTGTTCTTAACAGAATCATGTAATACAATCAAATCACTAACATAATGTCATAGACTCATTAATAAGTTGCCCAATGAATACCATATTCATATCTTTACTCCTACATCTCATCTTCATGTTAATATCTCATTCCTTCACCATTATTTCCTTCTTCAGATGTTTACAACTATCATGATAGGTATAGTCAAGACTTAGTTGACATCAATGACAATATAATAACTGATCTAATGTCTCACATATACCTTTTTAGCTCAGTGATCATCTTCACATTCAACATTATGTTATGCAAGTAATCAATCAGTTGTAGTCTTTCAATATCTAACACTCTCTTGGATTTCCCTATCCAATCAAATCACTAACATAATGTCATAGACTTATGTTCTAGAAGTGTAGAATGTTTCCCTATCTTATAAATTATTAGAATGAAAAATTCCCATGTGGCTATAGAATGTTACCTTTTTTAAATATTATAATGTTATTTCATTAAATATAATAGAAATTAAGTGTTCATATTCTTTCTATTATTTCTTTCTTGCCATTTTATACTTATTTCTCTATTGTCTTGTGTGTGTTTTGTTGAAAATAAGGAGCACCCTTCATCAAGTGGTATTAGAGAAGTATTTCTTGATTGTGTAGACGAATCGCCTAACATGAGGCAATTTGCACCAAAATTGTGGTTGTGGGTATGATAGATAAGTAGAGAAAATGCCTCCTTGAAAGAACTATGCTTGAAGAGATGTAGGTGTGATAGAAGAGGGTTTTAGAGCCCTCTAGAGGCAAGTACAAGCACTATAAGAGGAACTATGTAGAGGAACCAATTTTAGGGAAAGAGATATAAGTGAGGACAAATTTGAGGAAGAAGGAAAGTTTGAAGAAGAGCAAGAAATGACTAGGGATCTTGATGAAGCTAAGTTTTTAGGGCCATTTCCAAGATTGGAAACAGACCAAAGATTGAAGTTTCAACCTTTTTTTTTTGAAATCATGATTTAGAAGATTTGATCGATTATACATCAATGATATGGAGTAATTTGAGTTTGATTGAATAGAAGATCCTGAGAGAGTTAAATTCCTAAAGGCCAAGAAGAAGGGTCATGTAATGAATGAAGTTTAGAAGGACATAAAGAGAAGAGGAAAGGAGAAGTTAACAAGGTGGGATCAAATGGTGGAAAAATTGAAGAGATAGTTCATTCTTGTTGACTATGAGCTTGATTTGCTAAAGAAAATGCAAGGGTTGAAGCAAGTAGAAAAATCGGTCTAGGAGTATATAGAAGAGTACTATCGAGTCCTTATCAAGACAGGTAATTCTGAAGCTAACAAAGAGAAGGTTGCTCATTTCATAAATGGATTGAAGTCGAGTATTCAAATAAAGTTGATAATGACATGATGTCATGTCCCCTTCCTTAATAATTATTATTATTATTATTATTATTTAATAATAATAATAATAATTTAAAAATATATATATATATATATTATATTATATTTAATTACAAAGACAACTTTGGTATGAATATTGTGAACGAAAATATAATAACTCTAAACTTTATAGGATTAGAAAGGCACTTACGTTGTGAAATGATATAACACAAGAAATAGTAATAGTGAATATTGGATGCTAGCATAAGGATATTAGGAATTCATTACACGTGATTAATCACTTGTAACTACAATACTCAGAAACGTAGATTGGATAATAATGATGTGGTAAGAAATGGGTGAATTAATATCCAATGTTAGTAGATTAAATAAGATACTTCTAATGCTACATTTAAAAGAAGGTATCTAGCAATCGATGGTTAGTCTAACTAATTAATTTATGATATGTCCTACGTAAATAATAAAATCATCTAGAAAATGACATTGAGAGAAAAGATAATAAAGTCTTTGTCATTGACTAAATAGTACGAATGTTGGTATTTGAAAAAAATTATATTAGTTAATGATATCCATAAGAAAGATGATGTAAATTAAAACACTAACTTTATTGTTTCCTCTATCCCAATAAGCATTACTTATCTTAATCATTTTTTTCTCCAACTTTATTTTCAATAGATCATTTTAAGGCTTTTTGGATAGAAGAAATATACCACAAGGCATTATTTCTCAATTTTGGATGGTGGATAATAATAATAATTAATGTTGATCATTTTTTCATTTGAATGACATTAAATACTACTACAGTTTAACTATCCTTAGTCTTTGTATAACTTATGGATTCTTTAAATGACATAAATATAATGTCATGTTTTAATTCTCTTATATATTTCTTTTAAAATAACATAAGAACTGCTTAGTATCACTTATTCTTTATCTACATATTATCTTCTTTATCAAAGTTTGAGTTTTAAGAAATATTTGGAAGAGAAATAAAACTACTTTTGAATTAGAATTTTTTTTAGCTTATTCTTCACTATACAAATTATTATTAAAAAAATTGCAAAAGTATATATAAATGTTCTCATATATTTAATTTTCCTTTAAAAATGATTATTTTTCTCTTAAAGCACAACTTCTCTCTGCCAAATAAGAATTGTTATTAAAAAATTTCAAAGTAAGCCAATAATTAATCTCCTCCAACATTTCTATCATAATGTTAAAAAACATTTAATATTATTTCCCATATATCTAATTCAACAGAACTATTGAATGATACTTAAATAATTAGCCGATAAGCTTTACATGCGAGGTGGCTCGCGTACGAGAATTTCAATACATGTCTCACGCTTGGAAACCACCTGTTTAGTGGTATTAAACTGTGGATGCCGAATTTGGACATTTGGAAACCACCTTGTTTGGCACGCTGCACACCTTCCCAAAACTTTAATCGCCTCACATTTTCATCATTTTCCTGCATCTACCAATTTCATGGTGGGAGGATTGAATGTAGTGCAGTGAATGCACAGAAATATCAGACCTTCTATCATGATGTCGTGTTTGACATCCCTGCAACATTTACTTCTCACCTATATCGCATTCCCATGTTTATCATTTCCTCTTACCACCCATTAAATACAGAAACACTAAACCATTTGTTATTGCAGAGAAATCGGCTAAAAAGGATGGAATAGGCGGTGTCTGTTGTTGTCCAACGAATTCAACCTCATGGCGTTTCAAGATAATTTTCTCTCCTGGTTCCACTACAAAGTATTTCGGTAGTTCCTTACTGTATTTTCTGAAGTAGGTTTTGAACTGCTGTGAAAAATTATTGTTTAATTGTAGCGCAAGGCACTGGTATTAGTATGATATAAGTGTATGTATTAGATGAGATTGTGTTTAAGAGCATATAAGGTCATGGCTCAGAGATACTGCCATGCAAATTATGTTCCCCTGAATACTTCTGTGAGATTTTTTTTAATGTCTACCATTCGATGCCTATAAGGTAATTTAGAAGGGTATGAAAATTATGTTCTCCTGAATACTTTTACTCCAACTTTGAAAAGCTTTCTAGTTTTTAATGATACCCTAGAATGTAGAATCAATGCTTGTGGGGCTCAGAAAATCCGTGACAGGCAATGAAGTCTACATTACACCTTACTAAATAAATATGGTTATGCTGAAGTGGTCTGGTCTGACGACTATCCTTCCTCTTATGACAATTACGAATGCCTATTTTTATAGTGCTAAGAATATGTATTAACTCTCAGCACTCTGGTTCAGATCGAATTTAGAATTCAGATTATTCTACTTTTGGGTTTTTTTGTCTGTACATCCTATTTTGTTAGATTGGACATGCAAAAATGTGAACTGCTGCTATTTTTTTGGGATTGCTTACCGACAGTTGTTTATAATATATATTGGACTATGTCAGATATTTAATTCACCGTTGTCTCTACAGAATGGAAATTTCGTGTGATTTCATTCGATACTCTATTATTGGTTGTGATTAATTACTATTTTGTGGCCTGCTATGCCCCTTCCATTTGTCTATTTTGGGTATTGTAGAAACGTTTCTTGAAGCTAGCTTGGATTGTATTTTTATGATTTAGAAATTGATTTTTTGATATAGATTTTTAACGCGAAAAAGAGTGCATAACAATGAGTAGCCCAATCATTATTAGAGAAGCTTTCTGTTTTAACTCCGTCTTCCAAGACCATGCAAGGAAATTGGTAACGCATGCCCAGGAGTCAGGAGTAGTAACTACTCACGAAATTGGTAATGTCTCTGTCTATGACTCACACCACTCCCACACTGCCACCCGTTTGCCAACCATGAAGGAAAAAAATTGAAAACTATGCGCAAACTGCGTAGTAAACCAAGGGAGCATTGTCTTTCCCCATTCTTGTATGAAGCCCAAGATTATGATAACAATTCCGATTTATTCTGGTAGTGGTAGGACTATTGTATTAACTTTGAACAATCTGTTTGAGATTGAATTTAGAATTCAGTTTCAACCTGAATTAAATTGTTTTTTTTTTCATTAGTATACTCTATTTTGCTAGACTTTGTATGCAAAGATATATGTTGTTGCGAGGCATTTTCCTGGGATAGCTTACCTGCAAGTGTTTATGTTGGATTAGCCAATAGAAACACACCTAATGTTTGACAGGGATAATATAGGATTTTCATGAAATGTGGTGAATTTTTTGTTGGCAACCGTTTCAATGTATTTTTGGAAAGTTCCTTTTTTATTTATTGAGTGTATTCGTGTTTATCACATAGATTTTCTATATGTTAAGTCGATAAATTTGGGTCAGTGGATTGGGTGCAACAAAAATTGATTAATGGATTCATAAATACATCTGCTGAAAAACAAAACGTATATGATGGTTATTTTTTACATCATTCAAAATCAGTTAAAAAAAAACCATAAAAGAAATAGTATATAAAGTAACTTTTTTTTGAGTTTTAATTAACTTTTTAATAAGTAGCATATTAAAACATAACAATTTGTTTTGCAAATTTAACGTTTTTACTCAATTTAAAATAATACATTTTGATTGGATAGTTCATATTTTTTTAAATATTGTACGAGGTATTATAACTGTAAACTTTATAAAAATACAATATTTATTTTCAAATGGAGTAACATATTTTAACTTTATTAATGCATAGGTTCTTAAGTTTTGATTAAGTTTTTTTATTAGTAGTAAATTTGTGAAAATACAACAATTTTTTTCGCAATTTTTTTGTGGATTGGAACCATAAAATATGTAGATCATGAATAAAAGATGGTGAAGATTTGCAAAAATCTATTGTTTTTTCCATTTATTTAAATTTGATCAATTGTTGCTTATAGAGACATGGGAATACTTGTTTTCTCCAATTAAATGAGAAAAGTTGTACAAGAGGGTGTGAAAATTTAATGTTGTTAGGTTGGATTATTAGTTGGTATTATAAAACTATATCTATAATCTAAATTATTAGAACACCTAATATAACTATATTGTTAGACCTATCTTCCTGGTGTTGGGTATATTATATATTCATCACTACTTTTTGTTAAAATGGATATCGTCTTCTCAACAGGGAAAAAAAAAGGTTGTTACTATTTACAAGTTCTTTTCATAGATTTAATATTTTCGTCTCTTTTTTAGGTCATGGAAAATCCTCCACATCCAATTCAGATTATTGAGATTTCAAGTAGTTCCTCAGAAATCACTGTTCCATAACCATCCACTGGCTCAAATATGTCTATCAATTGGAATGGATTTCATGAAATAGAACTACAAAATGTTACAAGTATTGTCTCCCTTTGTTGCGAGTAGAATGTTGAATAGCTACAAGTTACTACTGCTCATACTAATGTTGTCAAAGATTTTGAGATCCTAGTCGTGGAAGAGACATTAGATGAGTTGCATGCATACTACATGAAATATTTTGGCTTTTGTACCTTCCTCTAAGAGATTTATTATGACAAATATTATGAAGGCACTGCTCCTGATATTCATCGTGCATTTCAAGCCTGCCTAAATCACCCATAACACATTGTATATTGAAGTTTCCCTTTGTAGATTATCTTTATTTGATCTTGCGTTGCCCCTGATACAAAAAGGGAGAAGTTGAAGTTTTTGGCCTCTTGTAATTAGCACAATATTCCCCTCCTTCCTCTTAGATCCACTAGCTCTTACTATAAATGAAGCTTCTACAAATTTTATTCCACTAGCAATACAAAAGTACAATCTATGTTTCCAAGACTTTTTCATTTATATGCTCAATTCAACCTTTCGTGTTGTGTGTATTGAAATTAGACAAGTTATCTATTTTGTCACTATGGATTGTTTACATTTCATGCCCAAGATTTATTTCATTTGATTTCAAAATCAAGTTCCTATAACACTTTGTTGTCGTTTGAGAAAACTTAAGTCATATCATCTTCACACCTTCACATTTAAGTTCTTGCTTTACCCCTTTCATTTGTTCACTATAAATTTACACATAAGTTGTAATTCATTGTGAGATGGCTTAAATTAGAGGTGCATTATTTGTTCCACCTCACTTCAACTATTCATTCCCCAAAAAAGTACAATATTGCATTGGGTTTCACAATCTATGCTTGTAGTAGTTATATCTTACTGTGCTCTCATATAATCTATCTTATGTTCATTCTAAGATTGTTTAAATATCCCCGCAATGTGGATTAATAAAATTATATTTACTTGTTTGTCTAAGCTATCAGCCATTCATAATTGAATGTATATTTGTTAGAACATGTTTTTTTTACTAACACATAGCGATGATACCCGCTACAACATCACAACCAACATTAACCAAATTACACATTAAATTGCATTCTCTCACTATGATTTCTATTTTTCCCCCATTTGTAGGAGCACACCTGTCTAAACTAAATAAGTTGTTCAAAGAAATTCTTTCTATTTGTTGGGTGGACGTACATCTTCTTATCTTTCCATTTTAGCATTTTAAATTGCCTTCACCCATTACGATTTGTAATTAAAAGTGCCTAAAATATTTATTTTGTCCCTTACATATTTGATACACCATGTATGTAAAAAAAATTGCGTACTATGATTACCCTTTCAAACTCTTGTTATACATGTATTGATATTATATGTGGTACTTAATCTATTTCTATCTGATTTAGAATTGCATGTCATTTATTTATGATCTTAATTTGCATTGTCCTTTATACTCTTAAAAGCTTCCTAGTACTTCTATTCCACAAATAATGTTGACCACCTATTGAAATTTATAGGTCAGCTACCTCTCCTTTAAGCTATGTCTCACTCTTTAACAGAGAATGCAATAAAGCTTATCAATGATGGCAACTTAGATTTACATCCCTTTCTTCAAGTTTTTTCCATTGTAACATTTGGTCAACAAACTGGGTCAGCAAATAGATACAAGTTAGAACTCTCAGATGGTCTGCACTTACAAAAAGAAACCTTGCTAAGTAAGTTTAATGATCTCATAACAATAGGGAAACTCCAAAAAGGGTCTATAGCACAACTATTCCTACTATTTGTAACTCCAGGTGAGGCAATAGCTTCTAGGTCTTTATTGCAATTAAACATTTTCGGTTCCTTGTGCAATCATAACACATTACTAATTGTACATATCTTATGAATTCGTAGGTTGATTGTTGTCTCCAAATTAGAAGTCTCTTGCACAAATCATGATATCATAGGTGACCCCACCTTATTCCTCAAAGAACCAAAAAAACCTACAAAACAACATGTAGGAACTTCATCAGATACATGCACAAATGTGGTAGATATTTTTGAAACTCAACATCCCAATCCTGCAAAATTGATGTTTGTCTTGCATGCATCTTTGTGAAAGAAACCTCTCCCTGCGACTATTACTCCTTTAAGGAGCTTGAATCCATTTCAAACACAATGGATGATAAAAGGTCGTGTGACTTTGAAGAAGGAAATCCACCACTTCAGCAACAAAAATGGTGATGGTCACATGTTTAGTTTTGACTTGATTGATTGTGAGTAGACTGAAGTTCGTGTCACCTATTTCAATGCAATTGGAGACCTCTATTTTCAACAAGTTCAAGTTGGAACACATATACATTATCTCATGGTACCGTCAAAATAGAAAACAAGTTTTACAATAAACTTAATAGTGATATATAAATCACTTTAACAGATGATTCAAGGCTCAACCTTTGTGGTGATGACCTCTTAATTCCAACACTTCAATTCTCGCTCACACCCATCGTAAATATTCACAATCAGTTTGCTAACTATTATGTAGATCTTGTTGGAATTATCATATGTGTGGATCCTTCCTCTACAATAAAAAGAAAAAAGTGATGCAATTGAGGTCCTTAGAAGGAATTTAAAAATGATAGATATGTCTAACTCCACTTTAAATGTTACTTTGTGGGGAAAATCAACTGAAAAGGAAGGCACACAATTGTAGGAGATGTACCATCTACAAAAGGTTATTGTGCTTGCATTAAAAAATGGTTGAGTTGCAAAATATAATGGTAAGGTTGTGAGTACACTAGGCACTTCCCAACTATTTATCAACCCTACCATAAAAGAAGTTAAACAACTACAAACTTGATTTGCACATAATGGAGTTGAACTTCTCACACCAGCCATAGACCTTTTAGATGCACCTACACTCTTAGTACAAAAGACAATCTCCAATATTGCACAAGACCCTTCAACTTTGACAATGCCCCTACAATGCATTGTTAGAGCAACCTTGGTTTTTGTCAAGACAAAAAAAAATTGTTATCCAACTTGTCCCATGGAGGTTGAGGGAAAAAAGTGTAAAAAAAGAGTCGAACAAAATAATGAAGGACAATGGTTTTGTTCAAAGTGTGTAGCTACTTTTCCAGATCGTGATTATAGATATGTTATTCAAGCCAAGCTTGAAGACCCCACAGGAGCTATATGGGAGACTGCTTTTGACAAAGCTGCAATTAGACTCGTTGGTATGCCTACAAAAGACCTCTATATGCTACAATTCAATCAAGAAGAATATGCAAGTTCTGAGAATGTTATTAGAAATATACAATACAATCAATTTCTCTTCACCCTATCTAACAATATGGAAACATATAACAATGAATCAAGGATGAAAACAACCATTTTTTAAGTCGATAGGATTGATTTCACAAATGAAATCAACTTTTTGTTACAAGAAATTCCTGTGCCATGTTCCATTAGCACATGAATTTTTTTTTTGTTTTGGAGTATTGGTTGTAGCTATTTGTACTTCTCTAATTTGTATCGATTGTTGTTGGTGTAGCAACTTCTTTTGTATAGGGTTCCAAGACCCCTTCAAAACTTGTTCCTTTCGTTGACTATATATTATGCTTGTATTTATGGTTATGCTATGGCATCTACTATGTGCAACAACCATGGTCTACCTTATGTTTTGCATGGAATTATTTTATCTTATTTTTGTTCAAGCTATTTCTTTGGATTTTATGTTGTCGTGCATAAATCTCTCCATTGCCCAAAACTGCTATCTCTACTTCAGACTAGGAGCTTTCAAATTCAAATAACCTCTACTTGGAAATAGTTTGTAGACATCTATTTTCTATTTCTATTAAAGAAATGCTAAAAAAAGTAGAACTTAATTTTCTTCTAGCATTTTACTTTGAGGCCTGTATAAAAATTACAATTTTGGAATATATCAAAAAATACATTTTTTCCCTTTTTTGTATTCTAGTCGATAGATTCAAATGATCAAGCTTCCAAAAGATAGTTTCTTCACAGTAAGTTGGATGATCTCCAATATTAGAAGAGAATTCTCCTTTACTATGCTCATCATAGAGAAGAAATAAGTGTGTGTCACACCATCAGGCATGTTCACAACTTGGTCCAGCCAGTACATGCCCTAGTGCCCCCCATTTACAAGATTATGCAAGTTCTCAAATTTCACACCCATGTACTCTCACTCAGACACCTCTACCAATAGAGAAGCCTCATAGTCCATATTCCCTTGCCAACCAAGAAATTAACATGTCCTCTAACTTTTTAGAGACAACTAAAAAGTTTAGAGCTAGACTAGATGCACTTTCACAATTGCACACGTGTTATATGTAAGGAACGCTACCCTGGTTTGCATGTCTGTTCATCCCCTGGTGGCCTCAATTGTAGGAGATGTGTGGCTGAGAAAACAATACATTGCTTTAGTGCAACCAACAATATGGACCCGCTTGAGGAAACAGATGTTTTGAGGGTACTCACACAAGTAGAAGAGATGCTAATTGCACATGTTAATCCAATTTTGCAAGTTACTCATGCTCATGGTGGACAATACAAATATAGTGGTCACACAATCAGCTTCCCCTAAGATATACAAACAATTGCAAATTCATTTCCATGTACAATCCAAGAGTTGGATGTATTAATAATCCAGATACTTAATACAAATGGAAAGGATTATGAATGCTACGTTAGTAGAAGTCATGTTCATAATGCACTGGCATACAAGATCAAATATGACCCATACTACAAGGACATTGAATTTAATGACTCTACATTATCATTGATCCCTGCTACCACTACTGATGTTTCTAGAATGCTTCGTACAATTTAAAGAGAATGTGAAATTCTAGAATTAGGGGAAGCTGAACTTGAACCCATAGAAAGTGAACTAGAAAGTGAAATATAATATTCAACCTCATTTATGGAAAGACTTCCAAATAACCATCAGGAGCTAGAAATTTTTAAACAATCTTTGCAACTCCCAAATGACCCTGACACCATTACACATTGGCCACACATTGGTTCGACCCCCATTAAAGAGTACACTACTGAGGGTTTATTTGACATGGCATTTCCTACTCTTTTCCCCAACAAAAATGCACTACCCATGCAACCTCGGGCCAGGACCGTGCAACTCCATGAATATTATTTACATCTAATACGATATCATGATAATAGATTTGGCCAACACCCACACTTTAGATACTTCCTTCTAAACCTTATGACGTGTCATCATAGCTAATCTCTTGCTATGGTGTTCATTAAGCAAAAAGTGGATGATCATGTACCAATCAGTATTGAAGACCTTCGTAGCCACTTAACTACCCTACCTGACAATAAATTGGTAGAATAATTGATGCATTTTGGCTCGAAATTAAGGGGGAAATGCTCGTATTAGAACAAGTGACACACTGAATTGACAAATATGATAACCCAAATAAGTTCTCTAGCATTGTTCTTTACATTAAGTGCAACTAACACAAAATGGTCTGATCTACATTGTGTTCTTTCACCAAGTGATATACCTTCATTGCTCTCCAACAAACAATGCACAGATAATGTTATTAGAAACCCACACATAACATCACTATATCTGCATCAACGATTCACAATTTTTTTGAGAAGAAGTAATTGAGAAACTCTTGGGGGCGATTAACTACTGGTACCGATATGAATGGTAGAGTCAAGGTTCGGCACATATCCATAGATTTATTTGGCTAAAAAATGCACCCAACATGGATACATTAAATTGGGAAAACCCCGACGAAGTAAAAAGAGCAACAACATTCTTTGACAAATTTGTCACTACTTGGAACCCTCACCCAAGCTCTAAAATAGGAAACATGATACACTGAACTCCAAAAGATGATCCATGTCTACTAAACACATCTGAAATATTTTCTACAAATCCTTATGCTGATTATGAAGAGCTTGTTAATCGTGTACAAAGACACACAAAGTGTAATCAGAGAACTTTCCTACATAAAAAGGTACGAATATGGAATGTAGATATAAAGCTCCTTGGAAAACATGTGAAGAGTCTAAATTAGTTTGTGATGACTTAGGAGACTTGAATCCTTTGAACCCTTTAGAAATGATTATAGGTTAAAGATCCATAACCCACATATGCTCTCCATATGGAGAGAAAGTATAGATTCTCAACCTGTCACTTCACGACAACTTGTTCTCAAATACATTGCCAAGTATGCATCTAAAGCTAAAAAAAATCTGAGAGTCACGTTGATATGTTGGAAAAAATCTATTCTGATGCAAGCCTAAAAGATCATGCCATCAAAGCATACCAAAAGTTTATGGCTCAACTTGTCGCTCAGAGACATTAGTGCACAAGAAACTTTCCACTTCCTACAAAAATTGCCTCTCGTTATTTGTAACTAACAATTTATATCACTGAATGTTGGAAAAAAGATTTTGCACCACCTAAAGAACACAAGCAATGGTAATAAGATACAATCTAGCTACATACAAGCCTACTTGCAACATCCACCTCACTTAGAATAGGCTACGCTAATTGAATTAGCAAGATCTTACACATATGTTGCCACTCACAAAGGATGCAAATGGCATTCTAGAAAAGACAAAGCAATAGTCCAGGTCTTTCCCAAGTTTTTTTCAATTCCAGAAAAATACTCTGAACAATATGAGACGTTCTACTGGAACAAGCTGCTTCTGTAAAAATATTTTAGAGCAATTAACTATGATATTGGCCTTACCAAAGAAGAAATCATTAGTAACTAGAGGCACTTGAATACACAAAACTATAATGTGTGGTATGTTGATCGTACTGAACAAATTGAACCCATCTTTGAAGATGAAAATGGTTCTGATGGTGAGGTGGACATACCTGACATTGTACCAATGAACGAGTGGGAATGATTGTCCCAAAAGGGTCTTACTAATAGTGTCAACCTAAATGAACTTGACCTTTTGGGTAAGCATGATTTTGACAACACTAACAGATGGGAAGAAAATAATGTTCATTCGCACTTGCATGATACTGCAATTCAATTTGTGCATCGGAATAGGTTGTCTCAATAACATATTCATCCCAACACTAATATTTGCAACCAAAACTATAGTCTATCACCTCATTAATAGATGGCCCTTTCTCTCATTAAGGATCACTCCATGGCTAATTGTGCAACAAAACCTTTATACATGGTCATACAAGGAACAACAGAAACTGGAAAATCATATCTAATTAATTGCATAAGAAAATCATTTTAGAACTATAGACTAGAAAGAGTACAATGACTCCTTGTTCTTGCTCCAACAGGAATCATAACATTTAATATACAAGCATCAACCATACATGCAGCCCTCAAGAATCCAATTAGAGAAATGAAACTCCTACAAGGACAAATATTGACAACTTTTCAAGAAGTCATGAAAACTTTACAATACATTCTCATTGATGAGATGAGCTTCATAGGCCCAAAACTATTATTGAAAATTGACAGGCGGTTACGTGAAGCAATACCACTGAAACAACACCTCCTCTTTGGTGGCATTTCTATAATTCTAATAGGAGACCTTGCCCAACTCCCATCTATTATGGATAAACCTATCTATGCATCACACACACTTGCAAGAAATCTATGGCACAAATTTTGTATTGTTGTAACATTGCATACAATTTTTAGACAAGAAGGTGATGATCTAATTGAGATTAAATTTCGTCAAGCATTAAAAAATATGCGTAATGCAGAACCAAGAAAACATGAATGGTAGTTGTTAATGACATGCACAAACAAGGATCTAAGTGTAATTGAACAAAAAGAGTTTGACCAAACAATACATTTGTTTGCTATAAATGAACTGGTATCACTCCACAATAGGAAAAGGCTACAACAACTACGTGTACCTATTGCACTCTATGTTGCACTCAATACACAACATCACCCCAATGAACTTGACAATGATGACCAATTGTCACAAGAAGTCTTATTATGTAGATCTTAACATGTAATGCTTACTACGAATCTATGGCTAGAAGCTGGCCTTGTAAATGGATCTCTTGGACAAGTCAAAGATATTATATATCCCTTTGGCTCTAAGCCCCCATAGTTACCAACATATGTTACAGTTGAATTTTATAACTACCATGGTCCACCATGGGATGAACACCATCCAAACCTTGTCCCAATAGAACTGATAACCTGAGGCAAACGCACACATCTACCACTTACTACCGCATGGGCTATCACTATACACAAATCACAAGGGCTTACCCTAGATAGGGCCACAATTGATATAGGTAAAATAGAAAGACAAGGCCTCACCTTTACAACAGTCTCCAGAGTCAAATCCCTACAATGCCTTCGCATTAAACCTGCCTTCTCTTTTGACCACTATTGCAAAATGAAAAGGAATCCATAAAACATTATTAGAAAGAAAGAAGAGGCTCACCTACACTTTCTCTCACATGATGTCTAGGTATGTGATTTTACTTGCACACCCTCTTTTTTTGTTCTACGATTCTTATTTTTTCTTTCTTTTGCTTCAACCACATTTTCGGTTCTTACCATTTATAAATTTCCCTCGTCTACAGGTACCCCTGCCTAATGAAGATACATGAACAACAAAAAAGGTAGAAACATTCATTGTTGTGTTCCAATTATTTCATTGCTACATTATATTGGGAAATCCAACATACATATATAGTCCTTCAATATTGTAACTTTAATTCATCATAAGTGGATGTTGCTATGTACACTACGTCTTCCTACAATGGAACTTGAATACACTTCCTCCTATTATGCAAAAATTCAAATACTCTTTTACATCAACTTGTAGATAAATAAGTGGTGTAGTGTTAAAAATTGTATAGTTTTTTAAGTCTATGGGAGGCGCATCAATCTTTAAATGTCAAAACACATGCTTTGTTTGTGACTATATATCCTCTCCTTCAGGTACCAAGTTGCATCTATGGAGATTGCCACTTATGTAGTTGTAGATTGAACTGAATATTAAGGTTTGTTAGGTTCTTGGATTTATCAACTAAAGTATCTTAATGTTGTTTTATTGTTCTATAATTTATGTCTATGCTATGTAAGGAATATTTTATTCCGCCCTAATCTTTACAGCATTTTGTCTTTCTTGTGCTTCTTTAAAAAAAAAAAAAAAATTCTAATGTGATCAAATTTATTTATATGCTACATTATTTTGGTGGAAATACCTTCGATATATATACCTTTCATAAACTTCAACTTCAAATCATCCAAAGTGGATGTTGCTAAGTACAAGTCTTCCTTCTACAATTACACAATTTTTTTGAATGGTGCTTTCAACTCTACAACCTATCAGCGTACCCTTGCACCTTCTTCTGGTGCAAGTGCTAGTCTTATTCATCTCACATTCGCTTTTACATATTTGAAAAAAAAAAATTAAAAATTAAAATGTTTTTACAACCTTAAACTTTTACTTTAATATTTTACATACCATTTACACATTGTACATATAAAATTTAAGGTACAAACTTATTTAACTATTAAATCTTATTACTTATCTAACTATACCAATATCATCAGAAATTTAAAGTTCAAAAATTCTTAAAAATAATGAAAAGGTATATTAACAAATAATAATAAAAAACAAATGAACTGAGGACAATATTGAATGACTTTCATAAATATTGGCATATTTTTTACAACCATTTCTCCCATAAAAACCCAACTTTTAATAATTCAGCACAACAGTAAATTAACTACAGCTATTATTAACTACAAACGCACAACATATAAACCTAATTAGAAACCCTGTTAAAGAATACTTCTTCATACAGGATATTCAATATCGAGTCTCCATTTAGGACAGGCAAACAGTGGATTTTTTCTTGGAAGAGTTATTCCAACCTCGTCCTCCATATTCTTTGATGAATATTCTTTTTCTTCTCCATTGCACACCACAAAACTCCTATGTCCTCTCACAAGACTCTCTCACACTTTGATGATTAGATTGAGAATTCTTCTCAACTTGGGTGGGAGAAGAATTACATGGTGATTTCTATGTGGATTTGGGTATTTTAGAGAATTCTAGTCAAGAGAAACAACATCCAAAATGGCTTCAGAGTACACCTGGTGACTCTAACCTATGTACTCCTCCAGATCTCTGTACAACAATTAGAACATGAAGACAAACAATAAATAAGGTCAATTTGGCCTTAATATGTTCAATTGATGACAGTGTTGAAACTGATATACTATGTGAGGCTCTCAATCAACCACATTAGAAGTATGCCATGGATATTGAGTATGAGTCTAGTCAAAAATTGTACACGAGAGCTTATTGTTCTACCAGCCGGTAAGAAACCCATAGGTTGCAACTGGGTTTTGAAAACTAAGTATAATGCAAATGAATCTATTGACAAGTATAAGGCATGTCTTTTTGCAAAAGGATATATTCAATAAAAAGGAATAGATTATGAAGAAACCTTTGCACCCAGTGCAAAGCTCAAAACCATCAAAATTGTGTATGCTCTAGCTGCGCAAAAAGGATGGAAGCTTCACCAAATGGATGTCAAGAGTGATTTCTTGAATGGTGACCTTACAGAGGAAGTCTACATGATCCAACCAAAAGGTTTTATTGATAAACACAATCCTCTCAAGGTATGTCACCTAATCATGTCCTTATATGGGATTAAGCAAGCACCTCAGGCTTGGTACATTAAAATAGATGGTCACCTTTTGCAGCACGGTTTTATTCGTAGCCCTTCTGATACTAATTTATATTTTAAAAAGGTTGGAACAAATATTTTCATACTTGTTTTGTATGTAGATGATCTTATCATTACATGAAGCTCAAATGATCTCATTTATATTGTCAAATGTGATTTGAAGAAATCTTTGGATAAGATTGATTTAGGGCTACTACATTTTTATCTTGGCTTAGAGTTTTTGAAATGAAAGTATCATATCTTTATCTCTCAGATAAAGTATGCCAAGACACTCTTGGACAAGTTTTGGATGACTGATTTTAAACCTATGACTACTCCAATGGAACTTTAAGGTTTACAACTCTCTCAATTCCAAGATTATCCTCATGTAGATGCGACTCTTTACAGACAACTTGTTGGGAGTCTCATTTACCTGACATATACTAGACCATATTTATGTTTTACTTTCAGCTATTTATCTAGGTTTATGTAGGAACCAAAACAATTTCATTGGGTGGCAGCCAAATATGTTTTGAGGTATGTCTAAGGCACTCTATAGTATGGTCTAGAATATAAGAAGAATGAAACATTTTTATTGCAAGGATATGCTGACTCGAATTATGCTATATTTTTAGATGATCGAAGATCAATGTTGGGATATATCTTTTATCTTGGATCTAGACCTATTTAATGGATGAGTAAGAATCTTAGAATGTTGTTTCTCTTTTATCCACATAAGCTGAATATCGAGCTATAGATGAAGTTGTTTGTTAGGTAATATGGTTACGTCGCATTTTAGAAGATATGGGTATCTCAGAAAATCAGTCACCAATTATGTTTTGTGATAATCAGTGTGCATTGAAGCTTGTCAAGAATCCTATTTTTTATGAGTGCACCAAAATTATTGAGGTTGATTGTCATTAGATTTGAGAACAGGTGATCGAGCATAATATTTAGCTTCATTTTTGTCCCTCTACTTCAGAAGTTACTGATGTCCTCAATAAGCCTCTTAGCAAGGTGAAGTTTTAACTCTTTAGAGGGTTTATTTGTAAACCTAATATATTAAGGGGGGAATGTTATAATAATACATTAGCGCTTGGTAGTTAGGTTTGTTTTAAGTTAGTTAATCTATTATGCAACCAACATAACCTATTTCTATTTCTATTTATAAAAATCCTTTGTATGATCGAGGTACTGCAATATGATTCAAGTCTGTTAAAGCTTTCACCAAGTGTTAGAATTAGAACTCCTAAATGAATACCATTTAGCCAATTTGTTGGATGTATCACAATCATATCTTGAAAGGATATTCTTCTCTTAAAATAGCCAAAAAAATGTCTGATTGTAGAGTTCGTAGTTGATCCTGTAGACAAACGTGTTTTACACCATTCAATGACTGCACATGCATCTTTAAATTTTATTTTTTCCTCAAATTTGAGTTTCTCTCTACAAAGGGATCTCTTAACACATGCACCAATGCTGGCACCATCATGTTCTCCCTTCCCTTGTCCAACCTCAAAAAACTCCAACTATGTTGGATATTTATTTTCTTATGTGTCCTACTCAACCAATAAAACATTCTAGTATTATTGAATTTCCCTATGCAATTATCTTACCATATTAGATGTTGTGTTATATGAATTGATCTCCCCCTTAAATTTTCATAAAAGGTCTTAAAGCAATACTAGATAAACTCTGATGAGTGTAATTTATTTTGACTCATATAGAAATGGTACTCTCTCAATATTTTGCAACCCTCTTATGTACTATCAGGTGCATTCCTATAGACAATATGAACAAGTATTGTTACTTGCACTGAATTATAATATTGTGGTTGGATCTCATCTTGTGGTGCAAGCGTATAGTTCTCTACAAAGTCAATGAATGAAAGTATACTACCAATTGAAAATGTATTATTGGATATGCGAAATTTTCCATCAATCTATCTATCATTTTGAGAGTGTTTCACATATTTAGGTACGACCTTGCTCTTGAATTAATTCATAAAATCACGAACACTAACCTTTTAAGTTATTAGATCGTATCATTTTCTAACCTTTTCATCCTTCAATGGATACTCAATAGTTTTAATTATTTGTAGATTAACTAATTATTGTCCAAAATTAGTTGAAAATTTTTCATGCAAACATTCATCTAATAATGTAAGATTTCCATATACATCACATACAATAGAAACACATGCATTCAAAAGATAAAATTATTCATTAGGTGGGTTACAAAATAAACTTGATATAAACTCCTTTACAATTTGAGATGGTATAATTATACCACATTCCTACAACATTTCATTAGTATGCATGGTAGTACGTATAGATCAAAAAATATCATAATGATAATGAAATTGAACATGAGTTTTGAAACAATAAGTGACTCTTTTCTTGTTAATCCTTACATACCAGCAGTTTACATTTTTCAAAAGATCTTTGACTAATACTAATAGCTAAGACCGTATCATCCACAACTTTTTTATACAATTCAGTTTTAGTCATATCCAAAAAGTTATTAGGATGTGGATCACAAATTTTTGAACTGACTCTTAATTTAAGAACATCTCTGGCATTAGGCGATACTCTCGTGCCAAAAATTTTCAATCAAAGTTTTTTCTTCACTAGTAAGTTTCATGTCCAGCCTCATGAGTCTGCCACTGAAAGTCCATAAATGGTTTGTCGGATCACTTTCAAAGTTAAATTTTGTCTTTACAGCTCTTGCTAAAGTTTTACAATGGATATTAAGATATCCACTTATGTTTGTAATCATTCATTTATCAGTAGTAGTTTTGTTTACTAAATTTGTTGTTATTCCTCGGTGTGTCTCATTACTATCTTTAGAATGACTTTTTCTTCCAATTGTATCAAAGGCACTAGAAATATAGTTGATAAAAATTGTTTTAGAGACTCATTCTTCTTCTTGGATTTCACATAAATGCCCAACCTCTTCATCACTTTTTATATTTTAGTCATTTTAATTAATTGTAAAATTAGTTGACATTGAAACCCAATTTTTTTATTATAAAAAAATTGTCTAAACAATTTGGTCACATGTGTCCTAATCTATTTCCATGAAACCAAACCACATATATTGTCTAGCACATCACTTTAATTTGAAATTGTTCATTGATTGCATTATCATTCAAAGAGGTTTCTTTCTCAATTGGTGTTTCTATGTCTATATCCACATTGTTGATTTCAATTCGAATTGGGGTTTGAGTTTCACTTTCAATCATGGTTTGACTTTCAATTTTTTTATCATTATGATTAACATTACTAATTTGTAGAGTTTGATGTGCAATTAAATTTGTTACTCTATTTTCAGGAATAAAATTTAGATCATTTATATTGTAACCTACTTCTAGAAAATGATCAACTTCTTTATCAGAATAAGTTACATTTGGCTATGAAGACATACCTGTATCCAATACTAGATTAGAAGATGCACTTGAATTTTCTTCTATTATATTTTCTTCTTCAACCTCTTGCATCCATCATGGTGTCTTCATTGTTCTCCTTTTTTAAAACAATTGTTGAACTTGATGCTCCAACATTATTCAATTTTTGAATTCTTTCTCTTCTTTCTTGTTGTTGTTTTGCCACCTCTCAATTTGTGAAAACCTCCTCAATTGTCAAAACCCTCCTTAGCCTCTTTCTATGTTTTTATGATCCCATTTTGCACCAAAATTTGAATTCAAATTATTCTCTTCAAGTCAGATTCAAAACAACAAAAAAAAAGGAGAATGTTGATGAAAATTAGTATATATGCAATACAAATCAATCAAAACAATGATTGAGTACTCATCAATCATTGAGATCAGGCCCACAATCCTATATTTTTTCTGCAATGATTCTTTAATAAATGAGTACCTATTATTTAGATGAAATGGGTACCTGTTTTGTATTCAATGGTTCAAATAGAAACAGGCAGGTTCATTTTTTGAATTTAAAAAAATGGATGGCCCTTATGTAAAACTATAAGCTAGAATCATACCCACTGCCTTGGTTTTTTGTTTCAGACAGGTTTGGTGGGACCAAGCCTATGCTTTGCCTTGCAAAACTATGGCTAAGGCATTAGAATATAAAATTTCTTCCTTGCCATAATTTTTTGGACACCTTCCCAAATGAATTTTTCAATGAAATGAAAACTCATTTTAGTTTTTATTGTATAGATTCTAAACATATAAATTTTCTAGTGGGGTATGTGTAGGATCAATGTATACCAAACTATGGCCTTAAGTGGCAATGAAAAATTAGAAAATCAAGGTTAGTCAACTTAACGTAAAAACTTGAACATCTTATGAACCTTATGCGAAAAGTTGTAAGAATAGAATCTGTAGGAAACTAAATGTAGTTTCTAAACTACTAGCCCTTGTCTGAAAAAAAATTAATCTAAATGTTCAAAATTTTAGATTTCAATGCAGTAGTACAAAAAATTTAGGGAAAAGATAAAAAGTACGTGTCTGTCTGACCACATTAATAACAATCAAATAATGATATATTTTCCCAAGAATCTAGATATAAGTAGTAGAATCATTCCCAGATGTGACACATCTTTTTTTGTAATTATTTGCCAAATAAATAATTAATTATAAATTTTCTGCTACAACTTTTTCAGAATAAAATAACTCTCGTGTCTAACCACCTTAACTAATTCTAAACTTTACAAAATTGAAATTTTTTTATTATTGTAGTAGCCAAAGCATAGAATGTGACGCATGTTTCAGATTTTAAAAAGGTTAAACGGTTTGAAAGTTATAGTTTTTTTTTAATCAATATGTCAATTACGAATTTAAAGATAAGAGTTAGAAAAGTGAGTGGAACATAAATATTGACCCAACAGGAAAAGGGAAAGAAAAAAAGGGATCTAGCGAAGGATCAAATTCAAAAAGTGAGAAGAAGAAGAAGGACTTTTCTAAGATCAAGTGCTATGGCTATCAAAAGTTTGGCCACTATGTTAGTGATTTCCCACAAAGGAAGAAGAATTAACAAAAAGGAAAGAAGAAGATGGAAACTTTAGCAAGTGTGGATGATCTCTCTAGTAGAATGGAGGATTATTTTGAACTCATAGCTTGTATGGTTACCTCAACCTCACAGAGTGTTTGGTATATAGATAGTGGGTCTCCATTTCATATGACAGGATCTAGAGAGTACTTCTCCAGTTATAAGGAGAAGGAAACCAAAATCTATATTTCTATGGGGAACGTGTCCAAAATCAACTCATTTATGAAAGGGACTACTCAATTGTAGAGGGAGAATTGAAAGCTAAACCTTCATGATGTGTTGCATGTTCTAGGCTTAGGTATGAATCTTATTTTGGTATAGATGTCCTTCAAGGTAAAGGGTACAATGTACTCTTTAGATAGACACATATGTTGATCAAGCATAAGGATTGGAAATCACCCATAGCCATTGGAGTTCTAGGAGCAATTGGCTTTATAGGTTGTGTTGGTGAACATATTTGTCTCCTCTTATTAAATGAATTTTATGAGTACTCTATGCCTTTGAAGACAAACAATCCATCAACAGTTGGGTAAGCATTAGAGATTGCTTCCCTCAAAATTTTTCAAGGTTCAGCTTCCTTCTTAGATATTCAATGAATTTTTTAACATAAAAAAAAGTACATACACTTTTGACCAGAAAGTGTGGAAGGATCACTAAGCTACTCTTTGGTATCGAGGTATTTTTGAGTATATAAAGATGTAAGATAAAAACTACAAGGAAACAAAGTTCTGCTAATTTTCTAGAAAAATAGACTTATAATAAACAACCAAGAAAGAGCATTATCCGGGAAGTTGAATAATAGCTACGCATAAACAATTCATACGAAGAATAAGGTATAATCAATTCACAAAGTAATCAATACACCACAAGTTTGAATTCAAAGATCCAAAAACCAAACTTTTGCACTTATATATTTTTACTAGATTCAATCAAAGTCAAAAACCAAAAAAAGACAATTATTGTTGCTTTCGATCAATTCTCTTTACTTATCCAAAAACTAGGAGATATCTAAACTACTATTCTATCAGAAATTTCTAACCCTTAAAAGTTTAATGCTCCAACATTTATAGTTGGAGATCTGAGAGAGCCTTCAGAAAAACCCGGCGTCTCAGACACACAACAGAAACAGTTAAAAACCAGTTACACATTTAGACCAAATTTTTTATGACACATGTCCTTAAACTAGAAAAGATAAAAATTCACCTAGAAATCCTCCATTTTTATTCATTGATCCTCCACTATGGTAGTTTGTACCAACTTTCAAATTCTAAACACGTTCACTAATTCTTGAGCCAACTATGAGTGTAAGTTCTTTAAACCAACTAGATTTTCCTGACATGCATTTTTCTCCCATTTCAACTCCTGGATTCTCTGTAACTGCTTGGGAAGTTGTCCTCTATTCAAAAGTAACATAGATTCCACATTAGCTATTTTGGTGAAATCTTGAACAGTTGGTCCTTCATTTTCTTTCAGGGCGCTCATGGTATTCACAAAGACCTTAATCATGGCATCAGCATCCCAACTTCCCTCATCAATTTGTAGAATTCCTGAAGGGTTTACTATCTTAATATCCTTTAGGGCATTGGCATGCATGTCCTTAACTTCCTCCTCCATTGCCCAGACCCATGAAATTGCAATTTTAAATAGTGACCCTTTCTAGCCAAGATTTTGGTTTAAAATAAATAGCATGCAAGGATCAATTAACTTCATGGGGTTCTCTTCTAGGAATTGAGCTACCCCGTATGTTTCTATCTCTTGTACTTGGATAACAACAACTACACAATTTTGCTCTTCTAACTCTCAGCCAAGAATTAGAGTTTAAATTTCACCAAGAAATGCTTCCGCATCCATAAAAGTAGACATGAACTCTCAAATGAAGGTGCACCCTTCATCGATGATACCATCAACCCAGGTCTTCATAACTTCTACTAAAACTTTACCCTGCTGTATTTTATTCAATAACCTTTTACTCTCTGCTGAGTTTGGATCAAAATCTTGTGGGGATTAGGCAAGTGGTAAGGCTCCAACCTCACTAAGAGAATTAATAAACTTGACCATAGTAATCACCAATTGCTTCAGCTCACATTTTTCCCTTCCATCTTTCTGTGACTATCCAAGCATGTGACCGGCTGAAAATTTGAAAAGGTGATCCTTGGAATCCCAAGTCAAGACACCAAGCTCCATTTTGGTAACCTTGAAGTCTTCCGCTTCAGGTTCCTGTACTCCTTCTTTGCGCTTAAAGGTGGTAATCTCCACAATTACTTTCCTGGTGGAAGGATCAGTGGATAACCTCATGTTACTCTTCATCTTCTTAGCCTTGGGAGTGCAGACAACATATTTTGTGATGATCTCCTTTACTGGTAAGGAGACGGGCTTAAAGCTTCTTTTCCCATTCATTGAATCAGTGAGCCATAGGGGTATTGAACTTGTAACCATTCTATTATCAGATGTCTTGGGAGTGACACTATCCTATTGAACCTTAGGATTTCTAGTAGGCATTCCATGATCCTTCTCCTAGTGTTCGGGTGAAAATGAAATATCTTCATCATTAATCTTGATGTCGATGTACTCAGAACCTAGAGATGCCATCTATGCATGAATTTCAGATCTAGTTCTTGGCCTCATCCAGGGTGCAGTAGGATGTCCACCGAGTTTTTCTTCTTCTTGGAAGACGAGATTCTACCTGCATTAGTAATCAAAGGAGATACATTAGGTAAAGCAAGATTCACATCCATTAAAGCAGAGTCTGCATTATGTTTCTTAGGAGGAGGGCTCTTTATTTTATTCTATCTTTTCTTTTCCAGCCAAGCTTTAGTGACCCCAAAAATATTTCTGGATCTCAGCTTTATGCTGTCCTCTTCCTCCCTTGCCCAATATATATCCAAGGAATTCTCTGTTCCTGAAATATCACCTTCTGAACCTGTAATTTCAAAGGCATCTTCATCTATTCCATTTGTATCAAATTTTAACTGCAATAGCTCAATTTGCGGAACTAGAAGTCTAGAATGGTCTCATTTCCTGATTTCTTCTTCATCTCCAAGGGCTTCCCATAGATCCTCAATATGTGGGTTTGGTGATGGGTAATTTCTTAAGCTCAGAACCTGTCTAGCAAAACCTTTGTTATCAAAGCCTCTTCTCGGCTCATAGAATTTCATGTGGAAGCTTACTAGATTACTACCTATTATAGAGGCATCGAACATATTGTTGTAGAGTAGAGTTCCCAACTTGATCAGAAACATTGAATCCCATTTTTCCTCTGGTAAACTATTTTTAATCACGATGAATAGCTACCTGTAGACTTAGCTAATACGATATAATAAAAATTAAATCTAGGGAGCTTGAGGGGTTCCTCGTGAAAACCTCCTATCCTGATATATGTGAAATGCGGAAATTGGATATAGAAGCTACTGTATGTTTGAACCAATTTCTGAGCTTCCAAAGATATCCTCTAACTTGGGGTTCCCGTCAGCTGGTGACATAGTTTTCCAAGGAAAACATCATGAACTCTCTTATAATCTTCCAGGACCTTATCTTTCTTTAACAATGGACAATATTCATAAAAATTCAAATCCTCATTCCATGGTTCATGAGGAATAGTTCCTAAGTCCTGTGTGCATGCAAGACAATAAATTAGATAGGATGACATGTAAAATTCTTTCTTTGTCATCTGATCTTGCTTAAGCTAATCTCTCAAAGAGCTAGCAATAATTTTTGCCTAGTCAAGATGTTGTCTTCCTTCAAGGACTATCTCTATAAAATGGTACATCTAGTCTCCAAATAGGAGAACCTATTCTAAACCTTTCAATCGATGAAGCAAAATCATTATATCGTGAACATGTGGCTTCATATGGTCTTTGGTTAATATTTTGGGTAATCAGGATTGTCCCTTATAGAAAGTTTTGGTCCATTTTTGGGCCATGTAACTATGGTTTTTTATCAATATTCTCTCAAAACTGGGCAAGAGATTGGGTAGGAGTAAAGCTAGAAAAGGCTTCATGAGGAATTTTGAAAATGGACACTATGGTCTCCCTCATCATGGATAAAAGGGGTTGGCCTCCAACATTTACTATACATTTATACTTAACCTCATAGCAATTTATGCATTGTTGGATTAACTCTGGACTCACTATTGTTGGGGGGAAAACCGCAACTTCTAACAACCCACTTGACAAAAACTCTAAACTATAATCTTTTATTGCCTTTTTTTCGAGATTACCCACCATCTTCTCTACCTCAACCCCTAACAAGTCTGTGTCTGTAATTACAGGAGCACAACATACCATGTTTGTAAGGTTTCCAAAGAATTGCATGCTAGACCTCATCCTTTCTATTCAGAAACAAACAAAAAGAAACCCCCTCCTTGGAAAAATACTATCAAACAGGAACATGAAATAAAAGAGAGCTTTCAGTGGCTACCTGTATTCTGCAGACTTGAGAAAATAGCCTCCTTCTTTCATAGCTGAGACTCTGCATATTTATAATAGAAAGAAAAAAGCTTATAGGAATACTTATATTTCAAGAACTCATACCATAAAGGATCGACTTAAGGAGCATTAAATGATAGCATTGATTAGAGTTAGTTGAGCAATGATGATTTGACAATTGAGTGTCATTTAAATCCGCAACCTTTTAAAATGTCATTAATTCCCTTTAAGTGGTATCTTTCACTCATGTTTATGGTTCCTTTCACTGCAATTCAAATCTCCACTCCGGATTTACCCCGTGGCTACCATCTTTTTAAAATTGTCCGTACTCAGGACTCAACAATAACTTCACCTCCTAATTACATTGTCTACCTCTTAAGTTGTCACATCGCTTCTAGATTTACCCCCCATTTCCTCTTGAACTTCTTTGAACTGCTTCAAACCAAGGTTCAAACAAGTTCGAAGTGGTTCACTACCAAAAGATGACATAGACCAAGGTCCCACCTGCATTTTCTAACGTTAGAAAAATAATCTTTTAATGAACTACTTTGAATCGGAGTTCAAAGAGGTTCAAAGTGGTTCATGAGAAGCATAGAGTTTGGAAAAACTCAACCAAGGAAAGCCGACTTTGAACTAAATAAGATCGGAGATTATATCGTGGTGACTTAAAGACTAGGCAAGCTTAGGGAACCGCTGACGCATGGCCGAAAAAATGAAAGGTGTCAGACTGGACTTTTATGGAACAAATAGATGAAGGGTCAAAGACACTTTTTACATGGCAACTCTAACTGACCCTAATAGGTTGTAATTTGATAAACCTAAGGAACTCATGAGAAATAGTAATCATAGAGATTGGGGATAGCTATGGTATAGAAGGATGGTACATATACATCATGAAACACTCTAGTTTATTCATGAGATAGTGATAGATATTTTGGAGGTGAGAACATAGTACGTGTTGGAATTATTTCTTGACATGTGTTGTCATTGATGTAAACATATGTTTCAGAAGATGTATCTGATATTGCAGTAAAAATGGTTAAGATAGGAACATGAAGAATCAACATGGTTTTACGGGATATGTATGACATGTCTAACTCTGTGCACTTGGATGTATGTTTTAGAAGGAGTTTAGATCTTATATCTAAGATCACATGAAGTAATTTAATCAGAGGAATAAGTTACAAAAGTTTTGGTATAGACTTGTCATAGCAAAAAAAATATAGGTTTGTGATAGAGTTAGTGTCTAAATTTATGTGTTTACTTAGATGTGAGATGGATTCATGTTATGTACATTCATGTTATGATAGAACACTCATTGAGGAATAATTTACCTAATTCATTGCTTGCCATGCTCTTGGTGATGTCAACCATAGTGTGTGACCTTGTGAGGTCTTATTTGGTGTCAAACTATAGGATGTGGCATACTTTACCTTGTGTGAACATAATTTTTTGATTATGGAATATGATGGATGACTAATGTTTGTTATTTTCTTGTCCAAGATCCCATGTGTATCTTGACAAGAGTTTTTGTAATCTTTTTGTTGGAAAGTTGTCTATACTGAAGTATATGACTAGATATAGTGTTGTCATTATGGCAACAAAGTCATATAGCAGTTTAGAGTCAGCGCACTAAGTGTAAAGATCATAAATCAGTTAAGTGTTGAAGAATGGATAGCATACAAAGTTCCTGTAGCTCAGAGCACCTGCGCCCATGCATACAGATGAATTATGGTATGTGCCCTAGAAGTTAAGGTTGTTAGACTATATTCTTACTTAGTCTAAGAACACATAAGTAGATATGCAAAGATGTGAAAGTTATAGTCAGTTGAAGTTGCACAGCCAGTGTGTGCTACCAGAGAATAGAGCATAGAGCTGGCAGTGACTATTTTGGTTTGCGATTGTAAATTAATGTTGTAGAGGCTATGTGCCTATTGTATTTAGGTTTCTGACATATGTATATGTATAATTTTAAGCACGCTTAAGACAATTCATTTGGAAGCATTATTTGTAATTAGTTATAGGGCCAACCTAATTGTATAAATGGTATGAGCACATAAATCTTAGGTGCACCCATTTTATTCGGTATGGAAGTGAAAGTAAAGTTTTGAGAAGCAGAGTAGAGATATTCAAAGAGAGCATATGATGTATTAGAGCTTTGCAAGAGGTCAAAGCATCAATGCACCAAAGGAACTGATCTGACAAGCAGTGTCACAGTAATAGTTCACGTGCAAATATAGTGTGTATCTAATTCAAAAGGTTGTAGCCTTCATCATTTGAGCAGTGAGCTCTAGGATAGTGAGTCCACTCCCCTAATAGGGATCATTCTAAAAGACTCCTAATAGGGTCTGACCCTTAACAAGGTCTACTGTACTAAAAGCATTGTAAAGCTACTCCTAATAGGGTAAAGGATCTTCTAATAAGGATCACAAAACACTAGTGCAGATTATTAGTGGGTATCAAGTCCCACTGGGGTTTTTACCTATTTGAGTTTCCTCGTAACCATATTGGTGTCATGTGTTTATTTCATGTTTCATTTTTATGTGAATGTTTAATTCAGTACTTAAGCATTTATAATTCAATATTCAGATTAAAGTGAAAAGTTAAAATATAGTGAACACTGATTCACCCCCCCTCTCAATGTTCCCATTCCTAACAATTGGTATCAGATCTTTGGTCCTCAGCAAAGAATTTTAACCACTTGAGGAGATCATGGAAAAAGAAGAAATGAAACATCTCAAGAAGAATCTTGAAGCAACTCTTGAAGACCTGGACAATTCAGAAAAAGAAATTGAAGAACTAAAAGAAAAAGTCAATGATGCTCAATTAGTTATCAAAAGACTAAGAAAGGATTTGAAAGGATGCTCTAGCAATGATCTTGAAGAAAAAATCAAGAAGCTAAATGAAGAAAATAAGTCCTTGAAAGAACAACTTGAAGAGTTTGATGATAAGCTGACTAATAATCAGGAAGTCTATGATGAACAGATCAAAGAGAACCTTCAGTTGAATGAAGAACTAAGACAATAAAACATGGAAATCTTGGAGCTAAGAAACAACAAAGAAAGCTTGGAGTCTGAATTGAAAAAGTCAAAGGATCATATAGCCAAATTACACACCAGTGCTAAATTGGTAGAATCATATTTGTATGCAAGAAGAATCAAAGGAGACACTAGCTGTATCTGATACAATGAATCACAAAATCAGCTTGATAGTATGTGAGAAAGAAAGGATTCACAAAAGAACTCTACTAATAATGAGAAGTTTGAAGATCAAACCAAAGACAATGATGGTCCTCCTAGGAATGAGCACAAGCCAATAGAACACACCTATTTTGCATGTAACAAGCATGGACACATTGCAAGGAACTGTACAGAGGTAAAACCTTTTAATGGTTACTGTTATACATGTAATAGATTTGGTCATAGAGCAATAAATTGCAAGACTAGTAAGAAGAGCAGGATTCAACATGATCAAAGAAATCAGAACCAGACAAATGTTAGAAGTTCTCAAAATGTTACATGTCAGATATGTAACTATAATGGTCACTCAGCTAGAACATGCATAATGGTGACTCATTTCAATGCACCAAGGAATAATAGACCTCCAGTGATTTGTCACACCTATAACAAGGCTGGACATATCTCAAAGTTTTGTAGATCAAGGATGCAAGGTCAGGAAAGCCCTAAAAATACTGAAGAACTAGTTTTGGATCCTGAAGAAGAAGTCAAGTTTGTGAAGGCCTCAGAAGATGCAAGCTTGATTTGGTCAGAAGGAAAGAAGGATAATGTTGTTGAGATTGTATTGGATGCATCCCAAGTGGACACACCCTCTACATCTACATAAATGGCCCTCAGGGTCATAGGGGGAGCTAATTTAGCTCTAGACCCCTGCGTGGATGGTATACTCATCCTCAGAGTATGCACCTTTGGAATTAAGATATTGAAGTGTATAGAAACCTTTGTGCAAGAGTGCACATGATAATTGTTAGCAGAACTCAAGTTTGAAAATTTGAAGTTACAGCCTGGTTTACGTGAGTTGCATTAATGGTGAAATTCTTACTTTAAGTACACAGGAAGTTGTTTATTCACCCATTGCATTCATATTCAGAGTGATTGGAGAGCAGATTAAGTGTTGGAAGTTGTTGTGAAGATTTGGAGATTGAGCTATCAATAATTGCAGTGCATTTGATCAACTGCAAAAACCCTAGCTCATTGCGCCGATTCAAAAACCATCAGAACATCTCAGAGATCATTTGGAAAGCGAATATCAAATAAGTCATGGCCACTCCTATTGTTTTTGATGTTTCTGAGAAGAAGAGGTATATTTTTAAGAGACACCCATTTAAGTCAACCCTAGATGACTTAGAGGGAGCATTCTCCTACATGCCGATGGGCGTCATGCATGTAGAAGACATAAGGGCTTACATCTATTGTAAGAAAGAACCTATTGGACTGGATAGGTTAAGGTCACACATGGACACAATGTTGAAACCAGACAAAATGTTCATGGATGAATACACCAAATGGAATGATCACCCCATTATTGAATATGCCACGGCATGTGAATTCTATGAAACTATATGGATTAAAATATTGTTGAGCAGAATCCATGATGACTTGTTTTGGATTGGAGATGTACCAGTAAGAATAATAGGAGACCTAATTCATGAGATGATAGGCCTTTCTAAGATAGACACCATCCTTCCTAAGGGTAAGGATGTCAGGAAAATGGTGGAGCAAGTGTGTAAATCTAGAAGTGATAAGTGCGGCATGAACATTGAGCCTATCTAGAGCAACCAAACATCAAGTTGATATGAATGATATTGGGTTATAGATTTCATCACACTAGGAGGGTGAATAGTGTATTTGCGGGCACTATTCTAGCAACCATCTGTCTTGTGCAAGAAGATGGAGAGTTCAACTTGTGTGATATCCTACGCACATAGTTGATAGACAATATCAAAGCCATCAAACATGATAAGACTAAGGTATTCAGGTTTGGGTCCCTAATCATCTATATGTACCTTCATATAGTTGGTAAAGTGTTAGACTTGTATCTAGACTAGTCCAATCCTACCATGCCTCAGATATCAAACAAGGCAACCATAGAAAACACACTTAGAGATTACATTACCATGGAATTGAAGACTTTCAGAGCAAGAATGCAGATGAGGCACATGATTCCTGAGAGTATTGTAGAGAAGTATAAGGATAAACTATGCTTCATGGTGGAGATTGATACTACATGTATGGAAGCTGTGGAACCTAGGACTAAGTGGATTCATCCACTTGGATATGAGGTTGAAGAAAAATTTCCTGAAGCTTATGCATGGGTACTGCTATCAGCCCTTAAGGATGTCAATGAACCTAGGTGGGGAACCTATGAAGAAAAGACTAGAGAAGTTGATGCTAAGCTGAACAGTGTTGCAACAAAAAGAAAGGTTGCAAAGGTCACATCAGAGATTCTAAGGATTCATGGTGTATCACAAGCAGACCTTGATAAAGCAAGGGATGAGAATATTTCTCTAGAATTGAAGAGCGCAATAGAAGAACAAGAAGATCCCAAGGTAAAGAAGATAAAAATTGAGAAAGATGATAGTCAAAAGGATAAGGAATATAGTACTCCTTCTGTGCCCAAAGATACTCCTCCAGAGTATAAGCCTTTATTCAAGAGGAAGAAAGATGAATCTTCTATTGATTTTCTCAAGGTGAAGCAAGAGGTGATGGATAGCACTCCCATCACTCCCGCCTCAACGTTGTTGTCAAGTTTCACACCTGAAACTAGCAGTTTGGACTCCTGGAAGGAAGAAGACCCGATTAAGTTCAGTGTCCTAGCTATGGAGAAGGCGAAGAAGAAGGAAGTAATGAAGAATCCTCTCCTGGTGGAATCAGTAAATATTTTGAATAGTTTTCTACCAGAGGATAAGAAAATGGTAAATGTACATTCAGTTGATGATGTGAGCATAGTCACCTTTTAGTTCAAAGTAAATTTTTCAAGCCTAGAAGAATCTGTGGCCATAGTGGTAGAGGAGAAATACTTAAAGAAGAGACTCAATGAACTAATGAGTAATTTTTCACTAGACTTGAACTCTCTTAAGTGTGGTCAGGCATCATTGAAGGAGTTTACAGATCAAGGAAGGAAAGTCATTGCAAAATCCATGGATCAGGATAAGTTCGCTGATGCCCATCTTAAGAAGATAAAAAATGTAGAGGAAATGATTAAGAAGGTGAATATTTTAGTGCTAGACATAGCCACTGATGCAAACATGTGCAACAATGTATATCAAGGTTGATTGGACATAATTGAGAATACAGAGAAAGAAATGGAGAAGATAAGGTCTAGACAGACTCAATTGAGGAACGCTCTTGCACCCTCACTAGACATTCTTAGTCAAAACATAAAGGAGATTGATGTGACCATGATAACCTATGATCAAGGTCTGAGCACAAAATTGGAGAAGATGGAGAAGCTTCAATATGCATTATGCACCCATCTACAGATAGTCAATTCTCTAATAACCTTTTGGAAGAAGGAGATCCGAAAACTCAAGATTGCATATCTAGATGTTTTCCCTCAGTGAGTGTATGTAGATAAAGTTTTTTTATGCACCTTTTTCATTAATGTCAAAGGGGGAGTTGTAAATAATATGGATTACATATATGTATAGGGAGATATAAGAGTTTGTATAGAAGACAAAAGTTTTTTGTGTAAATGATCAATTAGAGACTTGGCCATATTCCTTTGTTGCCATCAATGACAAAGGGGGAGATTGTTGGAAAGTTGTATATACTAAAGTATATGAATAGATATAGTGTTTTCATTATGGTAACAAAGTCATATAGCAGTTTGGAGTCAATGCACTAAGTGTAAAGATGATAAATCAGTTAAGTGTTGAAGACTGGACAACATACAAAGTTCCTACAGCTCAGAGCACCTGCGCCCATGCATACAGATGAATTATGGTATGCACCCTAGAAGTTAAGGTTGTTAGACTATATTCTTACTTAGTCTAAGAATGCATAAGTAGATATGAAAAGATGTGAAAGTTACAGTCAGTTGAAGTTGCGCAGCCAGTGTTTGCTAGCAAAGAACAGAGCATAGAGCCGACCGTGACTATTTTGGTTTGCAATTGTAAATTAATGTTGTAGAGGCTATGCACCCATTGTATTTAGGTTTTCGACATATGTATATGTGTAATTGTAAGAACACTTAATCCAATTCATTTGGAAGCGTTATTTGTAATTAGTTATAGGGCCGACCTAATTGTATAATTGGTATGAGTGCATAAATATAAGGTGCGCCCATTGTATTCGATATGGAAGTGGAAATAAAGTTGTGAGAAGTAGAGTAGAGGTATGTGAAGAGAGCATATGATGTATTAGAGCTTTTCAAGAGGTCAAAGCATGAGCACACCAAAGGAACTAATCTGACAAGCAGTGTCACAGTAACAATTCACGTGTAGATATAGTGTGTATCTGATTCAGAAGGTTGTAGCCTTCATCATTTGAGCAATGAGCTCTAGGACAGTGAGTCCACTCCCCTAATAGGGATCATTGTAAAAGACTCCTAATAGGGTCCAACCCTTAACAAGGTCTACTGTACTAAAAGAATTTTAAAGCTACTCCTAACAAGGTAAAGGATCTTCTAACAAAAATTATAAAACACTAGTGCAGATTATTAGTGGGTATCAAGTCCCACCGGGGTTTTTACCTATTTGGGTTTCCCCATAACCATATTGGTGGCATGTGTTGATTTCATGTTTCATGTTTATGTGAATGTTTAATTCAATAATTAAGAATTTATAATTCAGTATTCAGATTAAAGTGAAAAGTTAAAATACAGTGAACACTGATTCACCCCCCCCTCTCAGTGTTCCCATTCCTAACACATTTTTATCCAGAAATTATAATTTGGTGCTGACCTAGTAAATTAGTTGTATCTTGTATAAAGGATTGAAACAAGTGATGCGAAGAATGTGTGAATGGGAAGGTGTGGATGCGAGGACTATTGGATGTAAATAAGACATTGTGATTATTGTACTTTATTGGAACTGTTACCCAAAAATTCCCTATCATTCATTTTTGGCCATGGTCCTATTTTCCAAAGAAATGCTCAAGTGTCAAAACCCTCTGCGTTTTCCTCCTTTTAGTGTCAAAAGTCCAGTGTGTTTTCTGCCTTTTGGCCCGAAAACCCAGTGTGTTTTCAACCTTCTCTCTGAGGGCTTGGGATGTTTTTAACTTTCGGTCCAAAAAAATTCTCTGTGTTTTCGACCTTCAAGTGTGCAACTCCAACCAGGCGGGTCCCAGTTCCTTAAAGTCATGCCAGTGTAGTGAAGATCTGACGATTGTCACATGATCGCATGGGATCTTTTGATCCCATGAGATCATACGACAACCGTTGATGCAATATCAGTAAGGATCGGTGGTGAACCCAAGGTGAAGGTCGAGTTAAGGTTAAAATTAGGTCTTGTGGGCCCAAACATCTGGCGGTCAACTGCAAGCAGTCAATTGGTAGCATCTTCCGACTAGTCACATGATTGCATGGGATCTTCTGATCCCATGCACCCATGCGACTAACCATCTGTGGTTATGAGGGTTTATAGCCGGTCAACAATCTTGAGGCAAGGTAATGACAAAGCTTGCGGTTTCATGCTTGTCGCATGATCGCATGCGGCTTCCTAACCGTATGCGACCATGCAACAAACCTCTAGCATTCAAGTAAAGTAGACTTCGGCAGCTGTTGGTGGGTCCGTGAGAGGTGATGTGTCTGTTTCTTAGCGGTCGGCGAAGGTCATTGCAGGCCCAGTAGCATGTGGCCCTATAGATGCAAGATCTACGGTGGTCGCATGTTTGCATGGGATCTTCCGATCCCATGTGATCATGCGACCACTGTTGGATTCTAAGGGGCATTTCCTGTGGTGTGGTCGTGGGTCCAGTCGAGGTGTCTAGTTCCTGTTGGTCCACGTGGTTGGCAGTTTAGTTTTGCGAGGCCATGTGTCTTGCATGGCGATGGTGGATTCAAAGAGGCTTGTCACATGATCGCATGAGGCTTTTTTAGCTCATGCGATCATGTGACCAATGTTATTTTCAAAGTGGTGCAACTACTTTTTTCATGGGCCGGATTTTAATGGTAGAAGTTTAGAGGAGGTCATTCTTTTCTCTTCTAACTTGGTGGTGTCTGATAAAGGGTTTCTTTGTTCACATGTTCATGGATATGGTTTAGCAGGCCTCTAGACTTGGCAAGAGCATGGTTGCACAGTTAACATGTTTCGCGTGGTCGCTGAGTGGGGCCCAGGGTTAAGAAAAGTTAAAGTGACTTGGCGACCAAAGGGAGAGTGTGCCTGAGGTGTCTTGCGTGACTGGGTGGCAATTCAGCGAGGCTTGTCGCATGATCGCATGAGGATTTTTTAGCTCATGTGATCATGCGACCAGTGGTATTTTCAAGCGGAGGCAGATTCAGCGAGGCTTTTCACATGATCACATGAAGCCTTTCGGGCTCATGCGATCATATGACCGTTGACTTTTTCAAAGTAGTGCGACCTATTTTCGTAGGCTTTCTTCTGAGGGAGATGTTGCAAGTGTGGGTAGCTAGAAATTGATGATTTCAAAGGTGGTTGCAGTTGGGAGAATTTGCAGAAGATTTAGACTACCATTTTTGGGTCCTTTCAAGGATCTGAAATTAAATTTGAGCATTCATGGCTTAGTGGGCTTGCAGAGAGGTTTTCAGGTCAAGGCTTTTTGTCTGCGAGCAGGATCAGTATAGGCATGGGCACGCAAGAAAGATATATCTGATCTGTCATGATATTTTTAGAAAAGCATTTATGATCAGACATGACTAGTTTAGGGTTGGATTATTTTATACAAATTTTTGTAACCCTAACTCAGATATTTTGATTCCTGCATGTGTGCAGAGTTGTATATATTCTTTTTTGGAGCTTTTTGAGCTCAGAATCCAGCAGTTGTAAAAAGAAAGTTTCTTTCTCAGAGAGAAATTTGTGGCAATTTTCTTGCCCTTTTAGCTTTCTACAATTGTTAAATTTTCATTGATTGTTCAAATATTGCAAAACATTTTGTGACATTCTCCTGTCCTTATGCTTTCTTATGTGGATTATCTCTTATTGAATTCAGTATATGCATGTTCAGTAACTCTTAGGTTTTTCTTGATTCCTCTTTCTTTTTGCAATTCATGTGTATGCTTGTGAATGATCTGATTCGAATGCTTTTGTGGGCATACTTCCACCCCTGGCAATCTATCTCATTCCTATACCCAATTGCAAAGATGAATGTTTGTCTGCAAGTTATAGTCTGTGTCTGACTCTTTAGGAGTACTGTTATCTTGAGAAATTCCCTTTTCCCTGCATAGTATTCCTTTACTGCAGACCCCTCTATAAAATATTTATGCAGGCCTATTCATTGAGTTGTAATCTCCTAGACCTAGGATTGTGTACTAGTTTCATCCTTCATACTGCAATTCATACCCTAGTTTCGGTGCATCACCTAGTAGGTAGTTTGCTTTCAGTCATTTCCCTTTCATGCACTCCTTCTAACCCTTTCCCTCAAAAGATTTACTTTCTATCTAGAAGAAAACTAAGGTGACTATCCAAGAGGAACTAGCCTAGAACCTGGAGGTCTCATCTCGATTAGCAAAGGTGCCACAACCTTGAGATGATTCCCTTGTTATACTGGATTATCAAGACCAAGAGAGCTTGAGATCAGAGGCGCAAATTCAGTGTATAACAGGAACTATTTTAGAAAAGGAGTTGTTGTTAGTCAGTTCATTATTAGTTATCAATATAATTATATACTTAGATTTGGAAAGTGGTTCTAGAAGGTGGGTTTAACCTTTAGAAGGTAGATTTAACCTTCACATTGGGCAAGTTGCTCCAAGTGAAGAAAAGATCATCTTATCAACTCCTAACAAGGTTGCTAACTCAAATAAAATTGTCTATCCTTTAATAGGGACTTTGTACTGGTTTTATTAATCTACTCCTAAAAAGGAAAGGTCTTGTAACCGAGATACTTTATTACTAGTGCATTATATTGTGGGTTTCATCCCCACTAGTGTTTTTCCCTTAATAGTGTTTCCTCAACAACAATTATTAGTGTTATGATCTCTATTAATTTTGAGGTTTCAGATTTGCATTTAATGTTTTGATGTGAAAATATAAATTTATATTAAGGACATACAACTAATTCACCTCCCCCTTTTAGTTGTATCTAATAATTGGTATCAGAGTTCTTGGTCCTCAGAGAGAAAGCTTACCTACTTGAGGTGATCTAAAGATGACTTTCTACATGAAGGACAATCCTAAATTTGATGCTAAAAAATTTAACAGTTGGAAGAACAAAATGAGTCCACATATGTTTTATGCCTAGGAATTGATTATTGGATGATTACAAAGAATACATAAAATTTTGTCACAGAAAGTTAATTTCCTAAGGCTTCTAATGATGAAAAGAACATATTTTCTTGTATTATGGTAGTGAGGGAAACTTTTATAAGCGCACTATCTAAAGTAATATTTATAGAATTTAAGGACCTTGATTCAACTCATAAATTTTGGGAAATACTAGAAGCACTTTATGAAGGAGACAAATAAATCAAGCTAGAAAAGTTACAAAACTAAAAGACCAAGATGGAAAATCTAAAAATATGAGAAGATGAAAATGTCAGAGCTGATGTTAAGAGGGTCTCATTTATGTGTATCATGATGTAGAATGTTTTAATGAATGAAACAATCTTGTCTATGCTAAAATAAATTCAAATTTTTATGTCTATTTTTTATGGAAAGCTTCCCAGTAGTGAACCCAACATTTGTACCTTCTATGATCTCCTAGAATCCTTTGTCCATATGTTCTTTGATTGTTTGTTTGCTAAGTAAGTCTAGAATTTGTTTGCTATTCATATTGGAAAAAAAATTTCTATCCAAGAGATTGTTTTTTGGCATAGAAAAGGAATTAAATAAGGGTACAATGTATTATTTAGTTTCTTCTCTATTTTAGTTCTTGTTTACGTTTTAAAATACCACCCCAACTCAGGCATTAGGGTTTAATGATATCCTATCCTAATAATAGAAACCTTCTTGAGTTGTGGGTGGAATCTGATTAAGGAGTCTCTGGATTCTAGGCTGGTTCATTTTTTATCTAGAAATATCACCTCCTAATTGAAATTTAATTGGAAAAAGGGAAAAGGGATTGAAAACTGAAAGGGAAATGGAGTGATACACCAAGTTTGGACACAGTATCCACAATGCACATATCAATGAGACTGACACTATCACACACTGATCAATCTATACATTAATCTGGACTTTACTACTAGGGTATTGTAGACACCTAAAAATCCTTTAGAAAATAAAGTATTTTTATTTTCTGAAAAATCCCTGATGACATCATCATTTATTAATTAATTAATTATTTAATTTATTTATTTATTTTTTATATCATTAAATCCCTTTATCTTAATTTAAAATATTTAATTAAGAAATCCCTCCCAAAAATATTTAAATCTTATTTAAACATTATCTCCTTATTTATTAATTATTTAATTAATAAATTGACCAAAAATCTCAAAATAAATAAATTTTTTTTTTTTTGCCCAAAACTTGGCCAATTTTCTTAAGACCACTAACCTCTTCCCGAATCTTCTAATCCTTCTTTAATTTTGGTTAAAGGCTAATCCCCTCATTTCCTAACCCTAATCCCAATTCAAAATATTTAATTAAGATTAAATATTTATTTCTCATATTTATTAAATTCACTTTTAATAAATATTCTCAAACCTAAACCATGGAAATAAATAAATCTTTATCTATTTCCTAAAATCCATGTTTATCCTAAGGAAATTCTAGACTCTTCTAGAAAGTCCTAACCCTAATCCTAATCCTAATCCCCCCCTAATCCTGTCACATTCCCTAACCAAGGTTAGCCAACTCCTAAGCTTAACCCAAAGTCAACAAACTTCTAGAAACTTCTCTTACATGCATTAAGTGTATTTAAGGCCTCCTTATCCCTCTTACATGCATTTATCATGCATTTAAGAAGCCCCTCACCCTTTCTTACACCCTTTGACCTTAGGCACATTTCCCAAATTGTGCACATCCCTCCCATCTTTCAACCCAATGCCCTTATGACACTTGTCACAAGGAGGTGGCATTGAACTAGCACAATCCATGTGCTCCCGTTTGAATGAATCTTGGCCTCTCTTAAGGATTTTGATCCTGGCCACTCATTCCTCCTTTCAAGAGCAAATTCATTAGCTTAGCTTTTATTTCAAGCATTGTTATCATGCCCATTTAACTCTAGACTTAGCATAATCATCCTAATTTAGCTTACTTTTAAGCATTTTAGCTCATCTTAAATTAGTAATAATGGATTAACTGATTCCTTCCATTGTTTTGCATAAGCATAGCATCATATCACATCTCTATTTGGCTTAAAATCAATCTTAGCATAAATCTCATGTAGCTTAATATTCATATTAGCATCATTTGGATCTTTGAGGCCTTAGGGGCAAATCAGGTGTTCTATACCTATTTTTGTGTCATTTTGGGGTTTTCATGGATTTCAATACGTCCTAAATGCATAAGGAATATGCTCCAAGTGATTAGAGAGCACACCCACATCCCCTTAAGCAAGAGCAAATCAAACAGTGCTTGGGTGCACCTGTTTGAGCTCAATCTGAAGTGGCTTAGTTTAAAGTTTTATTTGTTTTAGATTGATTTCATGCTTAGACTAACATCTAATCTTTGTTTGGCTTAAAGTTTTCCAAACCAGGTACCCTCAAAAGCCTTGTCCACATTCTGGCACGCCCGGTGGGACCTCAAACCCACAATCACTTGATTATATCATACTTTGTATTCTCGTATTTGCAGGAAACAGGTGAAATGTCACCTACACAAAGTTCAGTCATGCCTAGACACAATTCAGTCACGCTTGCAAACAGTATGATCATGCCTACGAGCTCTGTATCGACGCCTATGCTCTGAAGATTTTTGTGCTCGATCACTTCCATTCTGTCTAATCTTATTTTTTGTCGCCTTTAACAGAAATAATCACGCCTATGGGATAAACATTCCTGCCTCCGCGTACTGAATTCTCACCTATATCCACTCCATTATCGCCTATCAGCATTCCGTTATCTCTTGTAAAAATTTCATTATCACCTACGCCTATTTAAATGTCACCTAAGAACATTTCACTATCGCCTACGTATGGCTTCCTGACACGCATTCAAATTTCACCATTTCATTGTCGCTTGTGCACATTTGACTATCGTGTATGAACATTTGACTGTCGCCTGTGCATATTTAAATGTCACCTGGACTTTTTTAAGTGTCACCCAAAATCATTTTGTTGTCACCTAGCCCAGACTTTTATTGCCACCTGTACCCATTTAACTGTCACCTATGCACATTTCAGTGTCGCCTGGGAGAAATTAAGTGTCGCCTAGGAACATTCAGTGTCGCCTAGGCATGTTTCAGTGTCGCTTGGACATATCTTGTTGTCGCTTAGGAATTTTTTTGCTGTCGCTTAGAAAGAATTGAACTATCACCTAGGTATCTTTCAGTCTCACCTGTGCCTGTTGAAGTGTCGCATGTGAGCATTTAGCTGTCACCTGAGTGCTTTTTGGTGTTGCGTGTGCATTTTCCAGCGTTGCATGTTAGCTGGACAATGTCACTGTGGACTGTGTTTTTGCCTTAAATTTGTTCACAGATTCCTAAAAAAAGCAAAAGTCAAACAAATCTTGAATGAAACTAAGGAAATGAACTTAGGTCCTAAGAGTCATTATCATTTTGAAAATCAAACACAATCTTGAATGATCTAAATTGGAAAGAACAAGCATCTCTATTCCTTCCTTTTCAATTTAAGCAAAGCACAAACTCAATCTTGAATGATCTAAAAGACAAAACAAAGCTCTTTTCAAAGTTCTAAATCAACACGCACATCTCAATCTTGAATGCTCAAAGGAAAGAACTTGCAAATCGCTCAAATCGTTTACCTTTTGAAGAAAGAATAAATCAAACCTTAAGCACTTGTGTCTTCAATTTCAAAGTTCAATCAAACTTAATCAATTTGGGAAAAAGAACAACTTGCTTGATGTGCATTTAGGAGTTTTTCAAATTTCTTGCAAAATCCTTGTTAAAGTAAGCAATGTAGAACATTTGGACTCGGACAAGTTCACGTGTTCTACTTTTAGCGAGGCCTGTCCAAGGAGAAAATTGCTTCCTCCTTGGAGAATGACCTCAAACCGGTATCCCCCCCGGTCGGTATATAAATAAAGTGAAGGCAAAAAGTACTCACTTATATCTCCTAATCCACGGGCATTTTGTGCCAAATGCAAATGCCTAGGGACAGGTAAATATTCCTCCCCCAGCGTTGTTGGCTAGGCTCTTAAGTGAGTCACAGGTGGTCAGCATAACCGGGTATGGAGACTCTATGGAACTATTAAAAACCTGATAAAATAGAGGCTACCCTATCTACATCTGAAAGTATCAAAATCCTTATGCAAGGACTGATTCCAAGGGGTTTACCGGGTCACCTCAAGATTACTCACCATTTGTATTCCCTTCTAGGGGGTACCAAGTTGTGGGCAAGTGATTTTGATACTCACCTTCCTTAGGTAGATCTGTTTGAAGTGCTTGACAATCAATACCTCGTGAAAACATTGTTGGAACATACACTTTCAAAGCTTTATCAGAGTCAGTTATCCTGTTTGTATCCCACAAGGTTGCTTTGTCCCTTGTGGAGATTGCTTTTCCAAAAATCTTTGTTGAAATCTATCCTTTGTCATTGGGAAACATCAAACTGATCAACAAACCTAGTTCAAGGTACTCAGAACATTTTGCAGAGAAACCCTTGGAATCCGATATCCAAAGAACATTTTTATCAGAATTTCCCCAAGTTATGCCCAATTTGATCAAACATCTGAAAACTAAGTTGCCCAAATCCAAAGCTTATCAAGAGAAGAAAGTTGCAGAAAGAAACCTTAAAAGCCATCAATCCTCTATCCAAGCAACCCAAGCAAAAGAAAAATATCAAGAAAGGCTTGATAATATTGGCTATAATGCAAGAGTCAAAAAGTTTGCCTACTGATTCCAAGTGAACCATTGCTACATCAGTCTTGAAAGAGAAGATTAGATAGGATCCATCACATGTCCATTCTACCTTCAGATCTCAAAATCCTATCTCGGCAGTCCTTCATCCTAGTCTCATCCTAGTTTCATCTCAGCATCATCACTAAATCCTTAGTTGCATTCTAGAGTCCTTAGCTACATTCATCATCATCTTCCTAGCAGCATCATAGATCATCCATCTCAATTGCATTTACGTCATCCTTTTAGAGAAAGCATTGTTCCATCATCCTTCACCATCTTTCCATCAGCAATCCATAATTAGAGTCCCATATCCTTCATCCAAATCCAACATCCAATATCCAAATCAGAACTCACCATCCTTTGCACCAAATCCAGAGATCCAAATCCACAAGTACGTAGTGTTCAAAACCTTTGAAGTTGTTTCCATCCCTTATCCCAAATCAGAAATCATCCCCTTTTTGATAGAGCATTATCTAAAGGAAATCCAACTTGTCCTTGCATAGCCTCATCATCTCGAGCAAGAGATTGGCTTGTATTGATAAGAATCTAGTTGATCGAAGATCATTAGTCTATCCTAGGTTGGCCAAATCCTACCACTAATCCTCCATCGGGAAAAACAACAGCTCATTGTTGACACTTAGTAATCTTCCACCAACATCCCACCAATCCTCCACCCAATCTTGACCCAAATCAGAACACCCCACCAAGCCTCCATCATCGCCAAGATTTTTTACCAATCTACCACCATCTCTCATCAATCTTCCACCATCCTTGATCCAAATCCAAGCATTCCACCAATCCTTGCATTGCATTCTAGAAATTCATCATCCTTAGAAAGTTCCTTAAGCTTGCATCCATCATCCTTTAGAGTCTTTTAGGAAACATCTTGCATCCATCTAAAGCATCTGCATCTCCATGCCTGTCGAGACAAGATCCAGATCTAGAAAAAGAAGGAACATGAATCCTTATCCAATCACCAGTTCATCTGATCCCAACATTTTTCCCAGTGCAATGATAGCCTATGATCCCCAAATACAAACTGGAAATACATGGGATGATCCCAATATCCCCTCAGCTCCTCTGGCAATAGAAACATTTGTGAATCATCCAGAGAATCCACCACTAGTCAATGCACTCATGGCCCAAAACTAGCAAAGCATGTTCACTAACTTTGCACAAGTGCAGACTTCCATTCCGCCATATCTCCATCCTTGCATTCCCATAAGCACTATCCAAATCCCAGCACAAGTATACTCTCCATTCATCCAACCATTCATTGATCCAACCTTGCAGACATCACAAGAAACCTCCGCCATTCCTCTTCTTTTGCAAGGAAGCTTCGCCAATCCTATAACATAAGCTATAACACCATCTGATCCATTCCCTATCACAGGTACTTCATCATCCACCATAGCCGCCCAAGCCCTTGCACAAATCCAACACTTATCACAAAGTCAACTCCCACCTCTTACGCAAGCCTTTACACAAATAGTTCCGCCATCTTCCATAGGCCAAACAACACCTTTCACTCCGGGAGGGATGCAATCATCCCTCCCCTTCACTACACAAGTTCCCACATCCACACCTTTTGTGCTAGGAGGGACACAATTGTCTTTCTCTGTCACTCCTGAAGCTTCCGCACCCATACCATCTTTTCCAGGGTCAATGCAATCATTTCCCTTTTTATCCCAACAAGCCTCCACATCAGTGTCATCTATCCCAAGGGTAGCGCAACCGCTCCCCTTTCATACCCAGCAAGCTTCTGCATCGACATCACCTTTTCATGGGGAACGCAAGCATTCTCTTCATTTCCCCCCCAACAAGCATCTACCCAGGCACAAGCCCAGCAAAATGCCTTCACCACAGGAATGCCTTCCATGGGTTTTTCAAAACCACCATTCATGTCCCAAACTCCCATCACATCTACCTTCCCGGCATCCACTGCAACACAATTCCCACCTCACACTAGTCCTTGTTGGGGTCTCACTCAAGAAGACATGAAAGCCTTTGGAATACCAACTCACTCTCCTACATCTGTATTTTCAAACCAACAAGCCACCTTCTCACAAGTAGCACAACAGCAACCATCTCAACCTCCACCAACCTCATCCTTCATGAGCTATCCATTCCCAACACCCAGTGCTTTTCAGCAAGTTCCTCCACCTCAGCAGCAAAGTTCATCTCATTTCATAAGTCATCCTGCCCAGCCACCCTTTGCTTCAAGCTTCCCTACATCAGTTCCACCCTTAAGCAATGCGGGAATGCACCTGACCTATATCGGTCAACCACAGAGCCAAGTTTAGCAAGGACCATCTTACCAACAAGCTGCATCATTCCACCAGCCACCCCCATAGAAACCATACTTCTAGTCACAGCAACAAACCCCCATCATTCCCCAACAGCAACAAGTTTCTTCCTATCAGTCACAGCAGCAAGTCCCAGTCATCCCACAACACCAACAAGAAGTCTCATATCCACCACCGCAATATCCCCCTGTGCTACATCAATAATATCCCCAGCAAGCATCACTGCAAAATCCACTCCAATCTACCTATCCTGCTGGGCCATCTCCATATCCCACTCAACAGTACCCAGCTCAAATGGGAGTACCCGCTCAAACATCAATCAATGTTGAATGGGAAGCCATGAAGAATGCTCTTAAAGAGCTTCAAACTGGTACTGAGAACAAAACATACAAGTTTGAGGAGGTGTGTCCTTATCCATTTGACCAGTCCATTGCCACTATACCTTTCCCCAAGCACTTTGAGACACCTAAGTTTGATAAATATCGGGGGAAAGGAGATCCAGTCAATCATATTAAAGAATTCTATATGGCGTGCCAAGAAGTGGCTTACAATGATAACTATCTCTTACGCTTATTCCCCAAAAGCTTGGGAGGAACTGCTATTGAATGGTTCTACAAAATACCCTGTGGGACTATCACAACCTTTGCCGAACTTTCTGAGAAGTTCATTGCCCACTATGCCCACAATGTTGAGAATGAATTGACCTTGTTAGATCTCTGAAACTCAAAATAGAAAGATGGAGAAAGCCTAGCAGAATACTTGCAACGATGGCAGAACCTTACTACCAGGTTATCATACCAGCCACCTGAAAAGCATTTGACCAAAATATTTATTGATAATCTGCATCCTAAGCTATCCCATTTCATGAGGATGAATTGTCTCCAAACCTATCAAGATATCAAGAGCAAGGGGATAGGTATTGAAAAGGCCGTCCTAGATGAAGGCACAATCCGGCACTTCAAAAATGATGCCCAAAAACCCAACAATGATAAATCTTGTTACTAGAATTGTAACAAAAATGTTGTTATTGATGGAGCCACTGATACCAAGCATGTCCAATTTGTCATGGCTAGTCCTCCATCGACTCCTGCGTACCAACAACAATAAGCGCCCACCTATCAGCAACCTCCCCAAGTCTATCAGCAACCCATGCAACAATATCATTCTCAGAATAATCAGCAAAATTATCAGCAGCAAGCCCCTCAAGCTTATCAAGGTAATCCAAACAATCAAGTCAATGTCGTCAATATTACTCCCAAGCAGAGCAAACCTAGAGCTCAAAATTATCCAAAGAAGACCTTCACACCTCTGGGTGAACCTTTGGATGTTATATTTCATCGAATGGCCAAGGCCAACTTGATTACATATCCACCAATTCAACCAGTTGATGATACCACTCCCAAGCCCGATTGGTACAAAGATCATGAATACTGTGATTATCATCATGTCAAGGACACACTACCCTGAAGTGTATGAGACTCAAAAACTATATCCAAGATCTCATTGATCAAAAAGAGATTCAAGTAAATACACCCACTCAAGCCTCGCCAAATGCCAATTTGCAAATTTATCAGAATGTGTTCCCACAACACAATGCTGAGAACAACCAAACTAAAGCCAATCATCCCCAGAACCATGGCAAAGGCACGCAAAAAGATCACACTACTACCTATATCAATTATGAAAATATTGTTGGATGTATAACCCAAGTTGAGCCCATAGTCAATACCATCCATGTCAGAGGAGCAGATCATCAATGTGTTGTTACTACCCACAGAGGCCAGATAACTGTTGTTGGTTCCCGTCCAAGGCCAGCACACAATGCACACAATGCATAGTATAACCTCATAGAAAATCTTGGGAACACACCAGCCCAAATATCCATCTTGGACCTTCTCCGCACTTCACCTCTCCATCAGGAGATCCTTGACCGAGTTCTCAAAGAGGACATGTCCCCACAGACATTAACACCACCCAGTTTGAGACCCTTGTGGGACATCTATCCACAACCTATGATTTATCCTTCAAACCATCTGACATGCCAGATGTTGCACCTGACCATACTCTCCCTCTCCGCATTGTCGTCATGGTCAGAGACTTTTCCATCAAACAGGTCTTAATAGATAATGGCTCAGCCCTGAACTTGTGTACTTTGAGATTCATTCAGCAGATTGGGTTCACCCAGACTGATATAGCACATGAAGTAATCACTATCAAAGCCTATGACAACTTGGAGCATACCTCTGAAGGTACCATTACTTTTCCCATTTAGCTGGGCCCAGCAACACAAGATACTATTTGCCATGTTGTTGATCTCGACCTACCATTTAATATCCTCCTAGGCCGACCATGGATTCATTCCATTAAAGCTGTACCATCTACTTACCATCAGTGCATCAAATTTTTGCATCAAGGCACTGAGGTTACCATCCATGCTGATCCCCAACCTTTTGCATACTGTCGTGCGATGGAAGCATCATTCCCTCACTCCACTCATTGTCCTAGAACTAACATTGGTACTTCTATTGCCAGCTCGTCTCGATCCCATTGCGATCCAGAAACCATTCTCACCTCCACCCTCTCTTCCATCAAGATCAATAACCAAGGCTGTGGTGAATACAACCTACATGATGCATTTGCCGTAGGGGCCCTCCCACGTGATCCACATACTCAAGGGCGCCCGCATCACCAAAGCAAGCCCATTGAAGAGCATCATGAAATCAAGAGAATGGGACCTATGACTTTTGAATCCCATGGCACATTAAATAGTCAAGAAATGGATCCTGACATTAATAGGTGGTTGTACAAAGATCCCCCACCACCCGACACTCAACTCCTTGGCTACTTCAAAGATAAATACCCACAATCACACAAGTACACTACTGAGCAATGGAAGTACCAAGGTGGTGGTCTAGGACCACAAGAAAGTGGAAGCAAAGACCCAATTATAGCATCCAATAACCCACAACATCAAGGTCTTGGCTTTAATACCCCTCACCTGCATATACAAGGGCCAAATACCGCAACTGGGGGCACCAACATGACTAGCGTTCCCCTCTTAAATAGCCAAGATGACCTCCTAGAGATTGAAGACATCCCTGAAGAGAAAGAAATCAAATCCTACGATGATATCTTTGATGATGACACCCTCCTGGGGACTTCTGTCCTCCGACAACTTGCCATCAATTTCATAGAACTTCCCCTCACCTACCCTGAACTCATAGACTAGGACCAACCAAGCGTCACACACATCGATGAGTTCCAAAGCATGGAAGCACTCCTAGAATTCATGGGGGCATCAGGCCCACACTCAATTCAGGATTCAGAGTCAGATCACATCTATAAGCTTGACCCAGAAGGATACTTTGGAGAAGAGGCAATCTTTAGCTGCAAAAGAGAAATAGAAAGAGTAAAACATGAGTCCTTATGTGAAAACCCTTCTGGGGCACATTCTGATTCCAAAAAAGTAAAAATAAAGAGCGTATCTTCTAGTGAAAACTTGGCAATTCAAGCGCTAGAAGATGAAGACTTGTATCTTCCTCCCATCCAGGATTACAGACCTGAGCAGTCACCTATCATCATAGAAGAAACCAAGCCAGTCAACTTAGGTACAGAGGAATGTTCGAGGATCACCTACATTGCAGCCAACCTAACAGAAGGTGAAGAAATGGCTTTCACTGCACTACTTCAAGAAGCTACTATGAACTTTGCATGGTCATACACACACATGCCTAGACTTGATCCTAAACTTGTTGTTCATCATCTAGCCATAGACCCCAATGTTAAGCCAGTAAAGCAAAAGCTATGCAAAATGCATCCCAAAGTAGCTCTATTGGTAAAATCAGAACTAGAAAAGCTCTTGGATGCAAAGATTATCAGAGCTATAGATTACTCAAATTGGATCTCCAACATGGTACCTATCACAAAGCCTTCCGGTGACATCCGAATTTGTATAGATTTCAGGGACCTAAACAAGGCATGTCCTAAAGATGATTTCCTGCTACCTAACATAGACATGATCGTAGATCTTACAGTGGGCCATGAAATGTTGTCACTAATGGATGGTTTCTCTGGATACAATCAGATTCATATAGCAGTAGAAGACCAACACAAAATAGCATTCACCACTCCATGGGGTACCTTTTTCTATAACATGATGCCCTTTGGTCTAAAGAATGTAGGAGCCACATATCAGAGAGCGATGACATCAATCTTCCATGACATGATCCACAAGATCCTAGAGGACTATGTGGATGATATTCTTGCAAAATCAAAGACACGCCATGAACACCTTGACATTCTTGAGAGTGTGTTTGATCGCCTACAACACTATGGGTTACGGCTCAATCCAAAGAAATGTGTCTTTGGTGTTACATCTGGAAAGCTCCTAGGTTTCATAGTATCATGAAGAGGCATAGAGATCGACCCTAAAAAGGTCAAAGCAATAATAGAAATGCCTCCCCCAAGAACACTCAGACAACTTAGAAGAATACAAGGAAAGCTTCAATCAGTGCGTCAGTTCATTTCTCAACTGGCAGACAAGTGCCAACCTTTCATGCATCTTTTATGCAAAGACACAAGCTTCAAATGGGATCCCATATGTCAGAGAAGCTTTGATAAAATCAAGGAGTATCTAGGCAATTCTCTAATCCTAGTGCCACCAGTTCACCCTCTCATACTCTACATATCGGCAACTACTACAGCATTGGGGGCACTCCTAGCTCAGCATGATGATGAAAACAAAGAGAGAGCCATCTACTACATTAGTCAAACTCTTGTCGGCTATGAGCTTAATTACTCACCCATGGAAAAAGCATGCCCTACAGTGGTTTTTGCCTCTCAAAAGCTTAGACATTACATGCTCAGTCACACAATCAGGCTCATTTCAAAGGTGGACCCCCTCAAATATCTATTATCAAAGACAACTCTCACAGGCCATATGGCAAAATGGGTCATGATACTCAGCGAGTTTGACATCCAGTACATAGATCAGAAAGAAATCAAAGGGAAAGTCATTGCCGATCATCTAGCAGAAGCACCACTGGTGGATGCTTATCCACTAATTATGAAATTCCCTGATGAACACTTATGTATGATCGAAGAACAACCCATGTGGAAACTATACTTTGATGGCTCCTACACATCACATGGATCAGGGGCAGGAATCCTATTCATCACACCTCAAGGTGACTACATCCCAAAGTCATTCAAGTTGGGATTTTCATGTACCAACAACATTGTAGAATATGAGGCACTCATCTTAGGTCTCAAAATAGCCATTCAATGGAATATCATAGAACTGCAAGTGTTCGACGATTCACAGCGGATTATCAAGCAAGTCCTAGATGAATATCAAACAAAGGACGACAAGCTACTACCTTACAAAAAACTCATGGATAGATTGAAAGAGCATTTCTTGAGTATACAGTTTACACAGATACCCAGACTTCAGAAGAAAGTAGCAGACACAATGGCAACTATTGGTTCCTTGTTAGAAATCCCACGCAACGCATCACAGTATGAATTCCTAGTCAAGCAGCTACATACACCAGCTTATGAGAATGTTGATGTAGAAATGGTGTGTGTCTTGGTTGGTCCCCAGTCCCCATGGTACCACGACAGCCATGCATATCTAAAGAATGGTATCATATCTCCCCATCTCACCAATAACCAACGCCAAAACCTTATTCGTAGAGCTTCCCGCTACACTCTTGTAGCCAACACCCTTTATCATCAAGGGTATCACAATATCCTCTCTAGGTGTTTAGATTCAAATGAGGCCATCCTAGCTTTACAAGAGGTCCACGCTGGAATTTGCGGTGCCCACACGAGTGGCATGGTTCTAGCTAAGCAGTTGCTTCGAGTTGGGTATTATTGGCCAACCATGGAACATGATGCTTGTGAGTTTGTCAGAAAATGTTTACCATGTCAGCAGCATGCAAATTTGATTCATGCACCAGCATAAGATTTACAGCCCATTGCACCACCTTGGCCATTTTCATGTTGGGGCTTTGACCTTGTCGGCTTAATCACTCCCCTTTCCTCGGATGGACACAAGTACATAATCACTGCCACAAAGTACTTCACCAAATGGGTTGAAGCGATTTCGCTCACCCTAACTACTGGTATCCAAATATCCAAGTTCATCCTTTACCACATCATTTGCCTCTTTGGCATACCATCTACCATCTTCACTAACCATGGCACACCTTTTGAAAACCAGCATGTGGATGATCTGTGTGCTAGACTCCACATCCATCACCGTTTCTCCAATCCATATTTCCCTCAAGGAAATGGCCAAGCTGAGGCAACCAACAAAACTATCCTGAAAATCCTCAAGAAGGTTGTCAATGATTCTGGTCATGAGTGGCACCTCCAAATTAATCTCGCCCTTTGGGCCTACTGTACTTCTTATCACACTCCCACAGGCACCACCCCATATTCCCTTGTATATGGTGTCGAAGCTATTCTACCGATCGAGGTTGAGCTCCCATCATTACGAGTCTCCATGAAGAACTACACCACTGATGAAGACTATCATGTGGCCCGTCTCACACAGCTAGACCTGTTAGATGAAAAGAGACAACAAGCATATGATCACCTAGTTGCATACCAAAATTGACTCAAAAGGAGTTATAACAAGAAGGTCCATCCTAGACAATTTCAGGTCGGTGACATGGTACTCAAAGAAAATCAGAAAGTCCAAGCAAACAAAGAAAAGAAAGGCAATTTTGAGCCTACTTGGTTGGGCCCCTATGTTGTCACAACATGCTTCGGCTCCGGTGCCTATCAGCTATCTACACCAGAAGGTGAGCCTTTGAATGATCCAATCAACATCATACATTTGAAGAGGTTCTGTGCCTGAACCAGATCCTACATATTTAGAAAATCCATAAAATTTGGAAAAAGAAAAAAAATACAAAAAAAGAAAAAAGAAAAAGAAAAAACAATCGTCCAATGGTGAAAACTTGGCAATTCAAGCACCTTGGACAAATGTGTTGGTGAAAACCTAGCAAATAGGAGCCATACATAGTGGATCGAGTCATTATCTATCAAACTCCCATCCCCCCATCCCAACATCTCAATCCTTCTTCACCCATCCCCATCCCCATCCACCATCCCCCAGCATTCCTCTTTCATGATCCCCCAGCAAATCCGCAATCCTACCTGCACATATCTTGTACCCTATCTTGTATAGCATGATCCTTCCTGTACCATATCCTGTATCGCGCCATCCTTCCTATACCATATCCTGTATAGCACCATCCTTCTTGTACCATATCCTGTATAGTGAGATCTTCCTATCCCCAATCCTGAGCTTTTGTACATATCCATTGTAAAAATCTTCTTGTCCATTGTACATATCCTCATGTCTTGTTGTACATTGTCTTTGTCAGTCCTGCAGCAGCATTTGATCAAAACACTTTGTCCTACCCAGCCTTGTACTTCAGCAACAGCTCTTGTTGACTATTCTTGCTCCCAATGATTATTCTTTGAAGTGCATCATTTGCCAATCAGCAACATAACATTCTCCCCATCAACATTGGGTCTGCATAGATGTATGCTTCTGTTTTGTCTGATCTAAGCCTAATCACGGGTCCCCTCAGTTGTATCCTTCCTGTCTGACCTAATCTTCCACCAAGCACACTAGGTCTGTGTCGATGTATCCTTCCACACGTTCAGACCAATCTTCCCACCATCAATCAAATCAAATCTCTCTCCTTGGCAAAGGATGTCTTTTTGGAGTTCTCATTTTGGTCTCAGATTTTGTCCTTTGGATCTTGTTAATCTTTTATGGCTTCTCATTGTTCTCTGCTCAAAGTCGCCACGATCCTTTATATCATGGTGTACAGCAAATGAGGACAATTTGGGGCAAGGTCTTTTGATCTTTTGCTTCTTCCTGTGAGTCAGTCGTGTGTTTGTGGTTTCTTCAACATCGTTTCCACCATGCCTCCTCTGGGATTCATGCGTGATGCTGGGGCAACCCTGCGTGTCTTTTTAGCGTCAGTCCTATGCAACACTGGTGACAAGGCCTCGTGATCCCAGTATCCTTGGTGGGTCTCCAACATTGCTATATTAAACTAGGTTGTGCTCTCCACATTTGCACTTCGAGCTTCCCCCAATCCCCTGCATCCTGCATCATATAGATTAATCTTGCATCTTGCATCTCTCATGTAGTTGCATCCTGCATTTTGCATTCCATCTCATCTTGCATTCACCCATCTTTGCTCTTGAAAGCTTGGTTATTTATCTCCCCTTCTTCCTAGCTCCTTTCTTCTCTATTTCCTTTCGAGAAAATTCCAGAACGTTTACTCCTTGCGTTATTTTCTCGAGGGGGCACAATCCCTTATTCCTCTAAATTCTAGCCTTGGGCATCTTATTTTCTTGTCTTTGACGTCATGCCACTTGCGGCATCGCATCAAAGAGGGGCAAAATGTAGATACCTAAAAATCCTTTAGAAAATAAAGTATTTTTATTTTTTGAAAAATCCCTGATGACATCATCATTTATTAATTAATTATTTATTTAATTTATTTATTTATTTTTTATATCATTAAATCCCTTTATCTTAATTTAAAATATTTAATTAAGAAATCCCTCCCAAAAATGTTTAAATCTTATTTAAACATTATCTCCTTATTTATTAATTATTTAATTAATAAATTGACCAAAAATCCCAAAATAAATTATTTATTTATTTTTTGCCCAAAACTTGGCCAATTTCCTTAAGACCACTAACCTCTTCCAGAATCTTATAATCCTTCTTTAATTTTGGTTAAAGTCTAATCCCCTCATTTCCTAACCCTAATCCCAACTCAAAATATTTAATTAAGATTAAATATTTATTCCTCATATTTATTAAATTCACTTTTAATAAATATTCTCAAACCTAAACCATGGAAATAAATAAATCTTTATCTATTTCCTAAAATCCATGTTTATCCTAAGGAAATTCTAGACTCTTCTAGAAAGTCCTAACCCTAATCCTAATCCTAATCCCCCCCCTAATCCTGTCACATTCCCTAACCAAGGTTAGCCAACTCCTAAGCTTAACCCAAAGTCAACAAACTTCTAGAAACTTCTCTTACATGCATTAAGTGCATTTAAGGCCTCCTTATCCCTCTTACATGCATTTATCATGCATTTAAGAAGCCCCTCACCCCTTCTTACACCCTTTGACCTTAGGCACATTTCCCAAATTATGCACATCCCTCCCATCTTTCAACCCAATGCCCTTATGACACTTGTCACAAGGAGGTGGCCCTGAACTAGCACAATCCATGTGCTCCCCTTTGAATGAATCTTGGCCTCTCTTAAGGATTTTGATCCTGGCCACTCATTCCTCCTTCCCAAATCCTATAAATGCTCCTCCTTTCAAGAGCAAATTCATTAGCTTAGCTTTTATTTCAAGCATTGTTATCATGCCCATTTAACTCTAGACTTAGCATAATCATCCTAATTTAGCTTACTTTTAAGCATTTCAGCTCATCTTAAATTAGTAATAATGGATTAACTGATTCCTTCCATTGTTTTGCATAAGCATAGCATCATATCACATCTCTATTTGGCTTAAAATCAATCTTAGCATAAATCTCATGTAGCTTAATATTCATATCAGCATCATTTGGATCCTTGAGGCCTTAGGGGCAAATCAGGTGTTCTATACCTATTTTTTTGCCATTTTGGGGTTTTCATGAATTTCAATCCGTCCTAAATGCATAAGGAATATGCTCCAAGTGATTAGAGAGCACACCCACATCCCCTTAAGCAAGAGCAAATCAAACAGTGCTTAGGTGCACCTATTTTAGCTCAATTTGAGGTGGCTTAGTTTAGAGTTTTATTCGTTTTGGATTGATTTCATGCTTAGACTAACATCTAATCTTTGTTTGGCTTGAAGTTTTCCAAACCAGGTACCCTCAAAAGCCTTGTCCATAGGTATAAACCATAAATAGAACAATTAATTAACAAACATACCTATTCTGCATAAGGTTTGGGTTTTGTTCACTTGGAGGAGGAATAGAAACAATTCACTTCTCTTTGCTATCAAAACAAGTAAACACTTCTGAATAATGAAGAAAAGGATTGGAAATCAATTCTCAAAATATGAGAAATAATGGATCATCTGCTTTATTTTCCTCTAAAAATTTGACAAGTAGGTTACAAAAATAAGAGCTAAGGCACAAAGGAACAATGCTCTCACTAAGTGCTTTCTCCCTTGAATCTATAACCCCATAAATTGACTCAGAAAATCTATTTTATAACCCCCTAAGCCACAAATTTGAAAATCATAGTCCTTAGTTTTAGCCCTAAAAGACTCCTATTTTGGCCCAAAGTCATGCTAAAACCCTAAAATTAAGCATATGAAAATGCCACATATCATGCCCTAAATGTTGGTTTCTAAACATGAAAATCTTTTACAACATAAACCGATATTTATCAAATTTAAATTGAATAAATTCAATATAAACCTAAGCCTTTATAAAAACTAAACTTAGAAAATAAACCCTAAGTCTAAGCCTATTTACAAAATTGCAAAAGGGTCGACATCACCAGTCAATAAACTTGTAAACTATGAAAACATCTAAGGCATCATGCTGGGATGTTTGAGTTTGAGCCTATTTGTGATGCAGACTGCTAGAGTTATGGCATTGAATGCACCTGTCACCAAACTTCAGTTTACTCAAAACTTTGATTCACTCTTGCATTTCACATTTCTAATGCTTGTCTCTTGGTGAAGAATTAGGGAAAAAAACCCTAAGTTATGGTGAAACTCTGTCAAACTATAGCATTATTCTTGGTTAGAACTGGTCTTTTCATGGTGAAATCTGGTATTATTGGGTTCACTGTGTGTTTGAAGTCTTTAGGCTATAGCGTATCATGAATGCAACATGTTGAATAACTTTTAGCTCGAGCTTTGACTGTAAAGTTGTATTATTTTTGCTATACTATCGGGCTCCTTCTTCTCTGTGATCTTGGAGATCACTGGTATGATTCCGTGCCTTGATCATTGAAATGAATCTGAGATGTTTTTGTTAAGGCTCAGCATATGACTATAAGTTTGGGGTGTTGGCACTCAAAAACACTGAACTGTTTTGAGGCCAATTGACAGGCACACACTAGTGCCTTTGCAATTCTGGCTTAATTGAGCCAAGGCTGGTAGGCCTAAAATCACAAGTGCCCTATGCTGCACAAACACATGCACAAAAAAACATTCCTTCCAAAGGGGTAAACAATCCTTGGAGGAAAACAATACTATCTCCTAAATAAATTTATTAAGTATGAAATCTAAACTAAGATTACACTACTACTAAAACCTAATTGAATGCTTTATAAAGAAGAAATCAAATTTATAATGTAAACTACAAAAAGAACCAAATAACAATTTCAAATGAAATGAGATCAATGCCTTAATATAATTTTGGGTATAGAGTCATATATTTCCAATCCTACGTATAGTCAGAGACATTTTTAAGGGAACTGGCTCCTATAAAGAAAGACTATCATCCTACAAGCTTCCATTGAATCACAATTCAAAATAATTCATACAATTAATCCTATCAATTTTAACCCAAATTAAGAGGCCGAAAGGAACAACGGTAGGTTCTCAGACTATACAGTTGCTGTTTGAATTACATAAATTAACTTTGAAAAAATAAAACAAGGAATATAACATAGTAGAACACCTTGTCACCAGAGTATCTGAAAAACTACCTGAAAATAAAAGCTATATAACCTCAAAAATCACAAAACAACTTATTTGACATTAGCATTTGAAAAATTGCATATTATGTTTGAGTCTATAGTTGCAGAAGATTTTTCCCAATTGTGTCATGATTTTTGTTTACAAATTGTTCCAATATAAATATATTTGCCGAAGGTTTCTCGTGAAAAGACATACCTTTTCAGAGAACCTAATCCCTACAACTAACCCTAAAAGTTACACAATAACCATATAAATGGTTTTTAGGGAAAAATATTTCTCGTATGACAAAATTGATTTGTTGTGTCTTCAGGTGTTTGTGTATAAAAATCCAAATCCTTATGTTAATGCCTGCACAAACACATCCATCATTAAATAATCTTTCAAATAAAATTTAAAATTAAAATCATTATATTTAATGATATTTAAGCCTTCATAAAGATCCTTAAAATTATTCAATTATTAATTAATGATATAACAAATAAACATAAATAAGATCATGATATAATATATACAAATGCTTATTGACAAAAAGTACCAATAAAATTTAATCATTAATCATAGGTACTTACTTCAAAAATCAAAACATAAAAATATCCTATTAATAAAATAGTACTTAAAATCATTTAATAGGAGTATATAGTTTTATGTTTAAAATTTAATTTTTACTCTCAAAATAAAACATAATGTATTTACTTTAAAATATATCCTTTCACAAACATAAAGCAATAAAAATTTCACAAAAGAAATACTCCTAAGACATTAGGGTATAAAAGAAATTTATAACTCTCCCTAAAAAGAGGGGAGCACTTATCCTAACACAATAATATTTAAAAATAATTTATTTAGGGCAAGTACAATAATGCTTTTTAGAAAAGGGACAACCCTAATATTTAAGAAATATTTCTAATGTAAAAATAAAATTTTACAACTACTTAATAAAATGCATTTTGGTCTTTGGAATAAAATAGTTTCATTTTCCAAACAAAAACCCTAATATGCATTTATTTACAAATAATTTAATTAGCATTTGCAAAATGGAATTGTTAAAAGCAAATAAAGTAAGATATAATTATTTATGCCCATTTTACCCTAGAAGTTTGATTTTTTAAAATAATTAAAAATACAAGAGGGTAAAATACAAGATTACTTTTAGGTATTTTGAAAAATTAAAGATTTACATCAATTAAAATTATTTCAAAACCTAAAAACATGGTAATTCTCACCAAAATAAACTACTTTATTTTACTCTTTCACTTTAGGGTTTATGAGGGTAACTTATATATTAAATTTAAAAAGGATCACATTAGTGAAATTCAAATCACGTGAAATATAAAATCCTTTAAAAACATCATGCAAGAGAAATTCAAATACACTTATTTTCCTAACCATTTATTTCTAAATTATTAAAGGAAATAAAACAATCTAAAATTTATATCTTTATTTCTACCCACATCCTCAAGGAATAACATAGGACAATTGGTTAGGGTAGGTCGGGTAGTTAGGTTAGGAAGAAAGCATGGGTCGAGAGGTTGAGTGTTCAACTCTCTCTCCCCACTCTTTTTTCCTAAAAATAATAGAATAAATAATACATAGGAGAGGAATATTTCATATTTGAATTTAAAATTACTAAGGAAAGAAATACTCCCTAGATGAGAAATTTGTGTTGGTTTTTCACGTGTACATGAAGATGTAAATAAATTAGTTCCTCTTCCAAATCCTCTTGAAGAAAAATAATAGACTAAGTGGTTAGAGGGTAGGGGGGTAGGTAGGTAGGAAAAAAGGTTGGCTTGAGAGGTTGAGTGTTCAACTCCCTCTCGCCACCTTTTTTACTTAACTACCTTATTTATTATGTTTATAATTATTTTATTTCACAATGTACATGCATTAAAATTATTGAAATAAAATAACTAAAAATCTATTTCACGAACATTGAATAATGATAAATGTTAAGCATTTCTAATCATTTTAATTTTTTACATAGGGAAATTATATGAAAATAGAAATAGAGATTATACTTCCTTGATTTTTGCATATTTAGAACCTAATTTTTTAGGTGTCAACATGGGGCTCGACCTATGACTGAATCATCATTTGTGAACTTGGCCTCCATTCATTGTATTTATCTATGTTTATGAAGTGTGGGCTTTGAACTGACAGCTCAAGGGTTGTGAACTCGGCTTGTGATTGGGTTCTGATTTAATTTCAAGCACAACATATGGCTCAGTCTAGGCTGTGTTGAAAGATGTGGATGAGCTTGGTCTAGCTGTGAACTCAGCATGTGGCTTGGCATATTTCAGCCACAGCTTTGGATCGAGACAATGATAGTTGAAACTAGTGATCAAGCTGGAACTCGGGCTTGAACACGAGCTCACCCTTTGTGATCTTAACATGAGCTTTTATCAAGAGCTCAACTCTAATAGTGAACTCACTTTTGTACTCTCCTCTAGTTGGAACTTGGTCTCAGTTTGCAACAGCGAGCTCAAGCTTGGCTGAAAGATAAGTGCATCCCTCCTTCTTTCATTTCTATTTATACTATTGATGAAGTCGGTTATCTAGCACTATTTTTACTGATAAAAGGGTTTGGTCGCTCATTGTTAACTCCATCTTTTTTTCTTCCTCGGGTTGAATGTTTATATGTCAAAAACTTATGGTAGATGATCATGAAGTTCACTGTCAATGCATATATGGTGTACACTACCCTTAAATTCACTGTATTTGTTTTATTTTCTTTTACTAACAACAATGAAACTTACAAAAAAGATGTATTCTTGTCTTTATAGTAATTTTAGCAACCCATTATTATATGCAGCCGATTCTATTACTATAATGTTAACTCAAATAGTGATCATTCTTGTGATCTTTATTTTCACCAGTCATTTGATGTTGATGTATTCAACTGACTATTTTTTTTTTTTTCATGGCCAACTATAGTCGGCACCACTAGCTTTTGTTTGATACACCAACCTATATGCTTTCAACTTGGACACTATTGTTGAACCCATTGTTATCTTCAACACTAGCATTAACACTATAACCCTTTACTCAAGCTCAAGCCATTGTTGTTTGTTCTTCTCCTCAGCTCGGTTTCCACACACTAGTCTATAACATTGTTGGTCTTTAGCTCACTGTAGCCTTCAAACCTTCAACTTGAGCATTTTAATGGTGTTTAATGGTGACTTTGAACTTGAACTTTCTTTATGTACTGTGACCACCATATTTTGATAATGTTGTATGCATAAGATTTGGAACAGAGAATCATATATGCTCAAAACTTGAATTGAAAAGATGATTAAGTCCTCATGATGTCATTTTGTTTATTTGTTGTCATCTATTTTAAGATATTGATCATGGCTTTTATAATACTGGTTGAAGATGCTAGATTACACCCAGTGCTTTGAAAATACATACTATTTGCATAATCTTCCTCTAATGCTGAATATGAATCATTACAGATACAACCAGTAGATGACTATTTTTTATTATTTTGTAATGTAAACAGTGAATAATACATGATATACTTCCTTAAATAGGAAATGCTAAGTTGTAGAATGTTCTGTTAATTTGATTGTGAAGTTTGAGCATGGGCTCGTCACAATCACAAACACCAGAATGTAACATAATGGAGTTTGAGCATGGGCTCATGACACCTATCAAGACACTATGTAAACACTCATGATACTTTGAGATGCAATTCTTTAGCATTCTTTCTCTTTTTAATCAGCAACATCATTGCACATAATCAATTCTTATAGCATTTTTAAATTCAGCAATATCATATGAATAAGGAACTTCAATGTCATTGCTACCAGTCACTTATGATATTGGATCTTAGCATGTATAGCATGGTTGTCTCTATTTATGGTACTTGTGAATTCTTTTTCATTGAAAGCATATGTTGTAGCACCTTTTAATGCACCTTGAAACTGCATCAATTTCTCTTGACTATGACATGTAAACCAGTCAACTGAATACTACATTTTTATTCAGTCAAGCTTACAATAACAACATCAAACTAAAATTTTTAGGTTATTGAACATGATAAACACATTATTTATGAAAATGCCAAAAAATGGTGACATTTATGAATCAATATTCAGGTTATTATGTTCACTAATCTAACAAGATCCGGTTGATTCTGAAAAAGGTTTCTCAGTCACAAGTGCTAAGTCCCTTTTATTCAAATACCTGGTTTAAATATAAGAACAACATGCATACAAATGACCATTAATAGTAAAAGGTTTCATGTTAAAACTGATGAACTACAACTGATTTAGAACCTGAATGAAGAATCTATAATTTAAGATTACTGAGGAGTTGATGATTAGATATGCAAGATGATTAAATCAGTATTATGTTGTCATTGATGTCAACTAGCTTGACAATACTTATCTTGTAAGTTACTATACTGAGACATCTAAAGAAAGGTGAAAGAGATGAAGAACAAAAATATCTACATGAGGAAGATGTATATGACAAATGAGGATAAGGAATACACTGAGTAACTTGTTAATGAGTCTATGACTTGATGAAATTGTCTATATTATGTTGCATTCATCTATGATGAAGAATTGAGTTGAAAGACACAAAGCAGTGTTGGTAAATAAAGCATTTCAGTATACATCGATGAAATGTAGTGTATACCGAGTGCAGTGTTAATAGAGCAAAATAGAAAGTAATTAAATGATTAGTTTAGTCAATAAAGTGATGAGTTGTAAAGAGTATGAAATCAAGGTAACACATAAGGTTTTTTATGAAGATCAACGGCTAACATAAATCAAAAGGGATCTAATGGAGTAGATTGAAACATGTTACTAACACATCATCCGAGGAAGCTTAAAGCGGCAAAATCTATGAATATGATTAAGCGACAAAATCTGATGGAGGAAAAGAAAATGATTTACTCGTCTATATAAGAGACATTGGTTTCATTATTGAAACACAAACGGAAGAAGAAGATACTACAAAATTATCGCGTGAAGAAGTTTTCGTGCATCATGATCATACTCGTTAATAAGAACCGAGCTGCAGAACAATTACTAAGCTATAGAGAGTAGTTACCAATGGATATTAAGTTAATATAGTATTGAATCTGAAGTGTTATATTGATCAGAAATATTTGAATGAGCTGAACATTGATCTGTAAACTGCAATTGAAGTTGTTTCAAGGTAAATCATCTATTGTTACATATTTAACCATTGTACACAGTCAAATTTCTTAACCGAGTTGACTATGAAAGTCTTTTGATGTTTCATTCATAGAGTGAACATTGTTATCCTGTCAACCCCAGAGTGACTACTGGTTGGACAATAACTTCTGGTCTAAAATCCTCTAACAAGGTCACACCTAACATTGTGTTTGTAACCTTTAACAGGGTTGGTTCTTTACCGACCTCACTTCAGAAGAGTGAACAATTTTGGGTTGCCAGTCCCAGGTGGTTTTTCCCTTCATAGGGTTTCCACATTAAATCTCTTGTGTTATGTGTTGATTGTGATATTTGTTTGTTATCATACTTTGCATATTACATGTTAGATTTAATCGGTAACTATTATAAAGTTTAGACTGACAATCGGTAAAAACACAGATAGTGAAAGTATTATATGTTTACCAAGTAGCAGAAGTAGTAGAATTATTTTGGATTATACATTTTGAATTGTGAGACACTAAATAACTGATTCAGCCCCCTCTCAGTTATTCTAACAATTGGTATCAGAGCATGTGGTTGCTTATAATAGAGTTTTAAGGACTCCAACAAAAAGGTTTGAAGATGTATAAGAGGGAAGTGCCAAAGATGAACAAAGATAACTTCACAATATGGAAAAGCTGGATGAAGTTGCACATATTTGGAATTGGGAATTCTACACTAGAATTGATGGAGAATGGCTACATTGAACCGACACCTGGTCCCTTAACTCTCGATCAACTAAAGGATAGGCATGAACACAATATTACTATGATGGAACTTGTTGTTGCATGTACTGATGCAGAATTTGAAGACATTAAGGATTGTGATACAGCTAAGTAGATGTGGGACAAGTTGACTCTAATATATAGTGGAGATGTGAATGTTAAGAGAGCCAAAGCAGAAAGCCTAAGAGGTCAATTTGATGATATCAAGATGAAATAAGGTGAAAACATTGTGCAATATACAAACAGACTAAAAGAGGTAGTACATGCTATTAGAGCATCCAATGGAGTTATTGATGATGAAACAGTAATAAGAAAGATTCTCATAACTTTGCTGCCAGTTTATGCGATCAGGATCTCTGCAATTCATGAAATAAGGGCTACATCCAACCTCACCCTTGACACTCTGATCGGTAAGCTTACAACCTTTGAATTGAATAACTTTGACAATAGTGTTGTACCTTCTATTGAATCTGCTTTCATGTCTTCTTTTAAGATTGGTAAGTCTAGTAGCAGGAATGATAAAAATAATGATAGTGACAGTAATACTGATGATAAACTTGATGATCTTGAAGCTCTTATGGCTAGAAGATTATCCAAAGGTAAGGGAATGTATAGAGGCAAGTTACCTTTAGCATGTTTTAATTGTAAAGAAGTTGGCCACATCACTGCTAGATGTCTGAATAAGAAAGATGATGATAGAACCAAAGACCGATCCGAAGGAAGCTATGGGAGAAGAGTCAACAGAGGCTACCGACACAACAACAGAGACAACCAAGATAGCTATGACAAAGGGAAAAAGGTATGTTACATAGCTGAAGAATTTGAATCTAAATCTGACATTGATGATGATGTTGAAATAGTATTTGTTGCTATGAAATATGATTCAGAGGAAGAAGAGAAACATGAAGAAACAACACTGATCTCTAAAGTAAGCGGAAATGATACATTGATCATAGACAATGGTTGTACACATCATATAAATGGTGATATAGAGAAATTTGATCTACTTGATGAATATGATAGCGGATCTGTCAGAATGGGAAATGATGCACCTTGTATGGTGAGAGGTAAAGGTTCACTGATGATTAATGATAGAATAAAATGTGAGAATGCATAATGGGTAGATGGACTGAACTACAATTTTTTAAGTGTGGCACAGCTGAATAACTCAGGTCACTGACTTTCTTTTGAGAGTAGAAAGGTAAGAATCTATGATGATGGAGGAAGACTTGTTGGAACCGGTACACAATCCAGAGGTAATCTATTTTATCTTGATATTGATTAGTCTTCTTATTTATTAATGAAAGATGAAGATGCATGGTTGTGGCATAAGAGGTTATGTTATGTGAATTTTGATAACATGATCAAGATTAGTAAGAAGAAAAGAGTTAGAGGGTTGCCTAACTTGTCAAAACTGGATCATGCTATGGCCATGAATGTCAGAAAGGTAAGATGACTAAGTCCAATTTTAAAAGTAAAGACTACTCAACAAAGAAGATACTTGAGTTGGTTCATATTGACCTATGTGGTCCTATGAGAACTCAGAGTTATTATGGTGATAGATACTTTATTCTTTTTGTTGATGACTATAATAGACTTATGACTGTTATGTTCCTAAAAGAGAAATATGAAGCTTTTAAGATGTTTAAATGGTATAAGGCGAAGGTAGAAAAAGAAATTAAATGCTTAAGATCTGATAGAGGAGGTGAATTTATCTCTGATGAATTTACTAATTTCTATAATGAGAATGGTATTAAGAGATAGGTCTCTGCACCGAGAACACCTCAGCAAAATGGGATTGCTGAAAGAAGGAATAGGTCAATTATTGACTATGCTAGAACACTAATGCTACAAAAGAATATTTCTCAGACACATTGGAGGGAAGCTGTCAGTATAGATGTATATGTGGTTAACCGAGTACAACTAAAGAAGGACACCAACTATACACCTTATGAGCTATGGTTTGGACACAAACCTACTGTAAGTTATTTCAAGATTTTTGGAAGAAAATGTTTTATTAGGAAAGATGAGAGAAATGGGAAATTTGATTCTAAAGGTGATGAAGGAATATTCTTAGGATATTCTACTAAGAGTAAAGAATACAAATGTCTGAATAAGGTTACAAATAAGATGATTGAAAGTACTAATGTCCATGTTGATGAGTTTGATGACAAGAACATAGAAGAAAGAAAGGAACTAGAAGACTATGGTAGATTCACTTACATTGAACTTCCTGACTATCTACCGAAGTCGCACCCTATGATAACCAGTCAGCTAGAAAATAATCCCGAGGAACAGGAAAGGGGAACCGACGAACAAGATGGTGCTACCGAGCAAGCACATGAAACTGAACAGGATGAACAAGAAATAAGAAACTAAGTATTGGCTAGTTTTGTCAGAAGACATCATCTTGAGACACAAATTATTGGAAACAGACAAGTTGGAATGCAAACAAGAAGCAAAACAAGACAAGGTACATGTCTAGTCTATGAATTTGAACCTAAGAATGTAAAAGTTGCATTAGAAAATTAAGAATGGGTTAATGCAATGAAGGAGGAAATAGGAAAAATAGAGAAAAAATAAATTTGGTCCTTATTACCCCGACCTAAAGATAAGAATGTTATCGGTACTAAATGGATATTTAGAAATAAACTGAATGAAAATGGTGAAGTGAAAAGAAATAAAGCGAGATTGGTATGCAAGGGATATGCATAGGAAGAAGGCATTGACTATGGTGAGACATTTGCACCTGTTGCTAGATTGGAAGGAGTTAGAATGCTACTTGCATATGCTACACATAAGAAATTTAAGGTTTATCAAATGATGTGACATCATCATTTCTGAATGGTATACTTGAAGAAGAGGTCTACATAGAACAACCTAGAGGATTCGTTGATCAAGACAACAAAAACATGGTATGTAGATTACACAAAGATTTATATGGTTTGAAGCAAGCACTGAGAGCATGGTATGAAAGACTACATACTTACTTGTTAAGTATTGGATTTGTAAGAACTAGTGAGAACATCAATCTATACATGAAAGGTGATACTGATGACACTACTATTATTAGTGAATTTTTTGTTGATGATATTATTTTTGGAGGTCAAGATCATGTATGTAAATCTTTTGCTGATGACATGAGGAATGAGTTTGAAATGTCTATGTTTGGAGAGATTAAATTCTTTCTCAAATTACAAGTGATTCAACAGAGTGATGAGATATTCATCACACAGTCCAAGTACATAAAGGAAGTCTTGAAGACATTTTGCATGGACGATGCTAAATCTATGGGAACATCGATGGCTACTAGAAGTAAATTGAAAAAGGAAGATAAAACTACAGAGGTAAACTAGACACTTTATTGATCCATGATTGGTAAGCTCATGTATGTAGTTCACAGTAGACTAGATATGGCACATGCTATGGGAATTGTTGCTAGATATTCTGCTAATCCTAGAGAATCACACATGATTGCTACTAAAAGGATCTTAAGATATCTAGAAAAGATAGAGGATTATGGATTATGGTATCCTAAGGAAGGTAATTTTGAGTTGAAGGTTTATACCAATGTTGATTGGGCTGGAAATGTGGATGACAGAAAAAGTACCACCAAAGGAGCATTTTTCTTTGGTGAAAGACTTGTAACCTGGACAAGTAAAAAGTGAGCTTGTATTTCTAAGTCTACAGCTGAAGCAAAGTATGTTGTTGTTGCTACTAATTTCTCAAACATTGCATATATCAAACAAGTGTTGGAAGGAATGAATGATGTAATCACTGACCTGGTGATCATATACTATGACAACACAAGTGCTATTAATATTTCAAAGAATCCACTGATGCACTCTAAGACAAAGCATATATCAATTAAGTATCACTACTTAAGAGAACAAGTGCAAGAGAAGCAAGTGAAGTTAGAATTTTTTACATCTAAAGAACAACTTGCAAACATTTTTACAAAGCCTCTACCGAAGGACACATTTGAATATTTGAGGACTAGACTTCGGGTCCGTCCCCTATCTATTGGTCACTAATGTGATCTAGATGTTGCATTAGCCTAATCTTATTAGAAGATCATTCATGTTGATGTAGGATAGTTCACACTTTGGATATTGTTCAAGGTTGTGATTAAGTTTGAAGAACTAAAACAGATTGGGATATCAGTATCCTATAATACAGAGGAAGTAATGGACAACAGAGAGTTACTTAACTATTATAGAGCTGATTGTTTATTTGTTTCTTTGGCATTGTTGTCAAAGGGGAGAGATAAATAATATGAAAAGGAAAAGGAGATATGCACCAATGAGAACTATCAAAGGGATAGATAAATAGAACTGAAAAGGATATATCTAAAGAATGAAAAAGCTATATTTTATAATGTTGTTGAGTAACGTAGTGATTAAACATATTAAGTTAGGGAAATCTTGTACAACATTTGATCACAAAGTTGTAGAATACATGTTTGGTATGTGTATGGTACATTTCATATTACTTGAATTGCCATCAATGCCAAAGGGAGAGATTGATGAGCTACAACTGATTTAGAACCCGAATGAAGAATCTGTAATTTAAGATTACTGAGGAGTTGATGATTATATATGCAAGATGATTAAATCAGTATTATGTTTTCATTGATGTCAACTAGCTTGACAATACTTATCTTGTAAGTTACTATACTGATACATCTGAAGAAAGGTGAAAGAGATGAAGAACATAAATATCTACATGAGGAAGATGTATATGATAGATGAGGATAAGGAATACACTAAGTAACTTTTTGATGAGTCTATTAATTGATGAAATTGACTGTATTATGTTGCATTCATCTATGATGAAGAATAGAGCTAAAAGACACAAAGTAGTGTTGTCGGTAAATAAAGCATTTCAGTATACACCGATGAAATGTAGTGTATACCGAGCATAGTATTAATTGAGCTTGTGTTCACCGATGCATTTCTTTGTTAACCGAGCAAAATAGTAAGGAATTAAATGATCAGTTTAGTCAATAAAGTGATGAGCTATAAAGTGTATGAAATCGAGGTAACAGATAAGGGTTTTTATGAAGATCAGTGACTAACATAAATAAAAAGTGATCTAATGGAGTAGATTGAAACATGTTACTGACACATCAACCGAGGAAGCTTAAAGCGGCAAAATCTATGAATATGATTAAGTGATAAAATCTGATATAGGAAAAGAAAATGATTTACTTGTCTATATAAGAGACATTAGTTTCATTATTGAAACACATCCAGAAGAAGAAGATATTGCAGAATTATCACATGAAGAATTTTTCATGTATTTTGATCATACTGGTTAATAAGAACCGAGCTACAAAACAATTACCGAGCTACAGAGAGTAATTACCGATGGATAGTAAGTTAATATAGTATTGAATTTGAAGTGTTATATTGATTAGAAATATTTGAATGAGCTGAACATTGATCTGTAAACTGCAATTGAAGTTGTTTCAAGGCAAATCATCTACTGTTACATATTTAACCATTGTACATAGTCAAATCTCTTAACTGAGTGGACTATGAAAGTCTTTTGATGTTTCATTCATAGAGTGAACATTGTTATCCTGTCAACCCCATAGTGACTGCTGGTTGGACGATAACTTCTGGTCTAAAATCCTCTAACAAGGTCACACCTAACAGTGTGTTTGTAACCTTTAACATGGTTGGGTCTTCACTGACCTCAATTTAGAAGAGTGAACAATTTTGGGTTGCCGGTCCCAGGTGGTTTTTCCCTTCACAGGGTTTCCATGTTAGATCTCTTGTGTTATGTGTTGATTGTGATATTTTTTTGTTATCATACTTTGCATATTACATGTTAGATCTAATCAGTAACTATTATAAAATTTAGACTGACAATCGGTAAAAACAAAGATAGTGAAAGTATTATATGTTTACTGAGTAGCAGAAGTAGTAGAATTGTTTTGGATTATACATTTTGAATTGTGGGACATTGGATAACTAATTCACCCCCCTCTCAGTTATTCTAACAAAAAAAAGTCCCTTTAATACTACCTTTCATTTTATATGGATGCACATTTCCTTATTGCATTGGAATACCAGATAGACATGAAGCCTTGAAAGATTGATTGTTGTTTGATGTTTTTGTTTCATGCATTTCTTAGATCCAACTAGATCTAATACATCTTTCTCTCTCATGATGCATGATAACCCTAAAGACTCCTAGAATGAAGACCTGGAGAATGGACATGAGACCTAGGACTTGACAGACAACCAACCAACAACATACATATGACAAAGGTAATGCATGGGACCCTACTCATACTTCTATGATGCTTTCTATTCTACAAATTGTACTTTTTTATTGACATAAAATATGAAATATGAAAGAACATTTGTATACTACATTCAGTTTGATTGCATAATGTAATGATCAATTATGAATTTGAAAATTTGAAATGTGATCAACACTTAGAGTACAAAAATGAAAATTGGTATTGAATGCAATAATGAAATGTTAATCAACATCACCTAAAATTTAATGTCAATTGGACTCCTAAAATGCAATATTTTCCTATTTATGTTTATTATTTTGTATGCTATAATTTTAGGTAACATTTATGGTGACTTCTGTTGGATAGCTGCCTACTAGACATGAACTTTAGACCTTATCATTGGGCAATGGAGTTAGAAAACTAGAACTCATGAATGCATCCTTTATTTAAATGAAAATGCATCTAATCTAAGACTCATGCAACTTAAAGACCTAGTACTTGGACAACACTTATTGAAATGAAACAAAACTGAAACTAACCCTCAAAGAAAAGTTTGAGGTGGATCCCATTAATTGGAATTTGCAAGATATTCTCCATTTGTTGTAGACAGCTGGAAGCCATTATTTTCTTTACATTTTGAAATGACAAATGGGATGACCAAAAATTATCAAATTTTTCATGCTTCCTTGGTCTGCTCTTTAGTACATCCCATTTTAGTACTAAATCACCCTCCTTGAAATCCTTGGGTCTAGTTTTCTTGTCAAAATACCTTTTAGTCCGATTCTACCTCAACTCCATATTCTTTAATGCTCTTCTCCTTTCTTCTTCAAGCTATAACAATTTAGCATATCTCAGCTTAATAGGATCTTCCTCTTAAAACAACAACATTTGATCAGCTAGCTATAAAGATGGAAACTCAGTTGAAATTGGAAATCTTGTGTCCTCACCATAAACCAAAACATAGGGTGAATTCCCAGTAATCTAATTTGGTGTGATTCTATCCAGCCACAAGGTTGCCTTTAATTTTGAGTGCCAATCCCTCTTGTTGTCCTGCAAAGTCTTTTTAATAATCTTGATCATGTTTTTGTTAGTAGACTCTGCAAGTCCATTACCCTGAGGGTAATAGTTAGAAGAAGTATTCAAATAAATACTATTCTTAACAGCCCACTTTGTTATTATTGAACCAAAAAAAGCTAAAGCATTATCTGAAATGATTGATTGAGGAACACCAAACCTAGTTATAATATAATCATAAAATTTTAAAACAACAGATCCAGTCAATTGATCCTATAAAGTCCAATCCCCATTTTTTAAATTAGGATTAATTGGACCTATAAAGTCCAATCCCCATTTTTTAAATGGTTGATCCATAATAATTGGCTTTAGCGAAAATGCTGCCAGCTTTTGTTTTCCTGCAAATAGAGCACACTTTTGACATTTTCTTACCCAAGAACGGGCATCTTTAAATAATTCAGGCCAGTAATAACCAACTCTTAGAATCTTCTAGGCTATAGTCTTAGGGCTGAAATGTCCTCCACATGATCCATCATGAAACTCAAATAAATTTTTTCTTTCATCAACAAAATCAGTGTATTTCAAAAGCTTACCAGAATAATCTTTCCTATAAAGAATACCATCAATCAGAACATAAGGAATAGACTGTAATCTAAAGTACCTTCTTTTAGCTTTGTCAAGATCAATTGGACATTGTCCAGTTTGTAGAAATCTGGTCATATTTGACAATCAAGTTGTTGAATCATTAACAAGTACAAAATTACCTTAAAATAAGGTAACCTCTTCAGTAGCTTCAAATTATTCTTCCTCTTCCATTTGGGCACACAAACTTTTTCCTCTAACCAACTTGGTTACATGGATATGCACATCATACTCCATAACTTTTGTAATCCATCCTGCTCTTTTTTCATTAATATCTTTGTTTAATAGGAACTCCTTAACACTAGAATGTGCAACCATCAAATGTATCTTATTCCTAGCAACTAGATGTTTACACTTATTTAAAGCTTTAATAATAGAAAGTACATGCTTTTTAATAAAATTGTACCTTTACTCATAGTCATCCATTCCTTTGCTAAAAAATATAACTAGCTGCTCCTGATTGTCTTGATTCTTTTGTACCAACATTGTTGAAACTATGTCAAAAACACCATAAGCATACAAAATAAAATCCTTAGTGAAATTAGGATTAGTTAAAGTAGGGGCCAATAATAGGTCTTGTTTAATCTGTTCAAAACTCCTATTTCCTTCATCGGTCCAACTAAAAGACACATTTTTCTTCAGCATTGCAGTCAAAGGCTTTAATAAATTTGCAATATCAGGGATAAAGCATCTTACAAAATTTATCCTTCCAATGAAACTCTAAAATCCTTTTTTATGTTTTGGCAATAATAATTCCAAAATTGCATGAATCCTTTCAGGATCAATAGTTGTACCTTCTTTAGACACTTGGTATCCTAAAAGTTTACCTTCATGGACTGCAAAAATAGATTTCTTTGGTTTGATAGAGATTCCAAACTCTCTGGATCTTTGTATTACATGTCTTAGATGATCAATATGCTGGTTTGCAACCTTGTTGTAAATGGTGACATCATCTAAGTATACTAGAACAAATTTGTACATAAGATTTTTCAAAGCCATGTCCATTGCTTTCTAGAATGTGGCTCCTGCATTTGATAATCCAAATGTCATTCTCCTATAAGCCATTGTTCTCCATTTGGTTGTAAAGATTGTTTTAAACTGGTCTGATTCTTTCACTAAAATTTGGTTATAACCAAAATATCCATCTAAAAGGGAAAACTTTTTAGAACCTGAGACATATTATAAAATTTGTTCCTTGGAAGGAAGAGGGTGTCTATCTTTCAAAGATGCCCTATTAAGGTCTCTAAAGTATACAAAAATTTTGATCTCTCCATTCTTTTTCCTCACAGGAACTAAATTAGAAACCCAAGATGTGTGTTTAATAGGAAAAATAATACCACTATCTAGTAGTTTATTCATCTCTTTAAGCATTAAGGGCTCTAACTTGGGGTTAATTGGCCTTTGTCTCTGCCTGATTGGCCAGGAATTAGGCTCTACTTATATGGTATGTTGAGTCAATTGGGGATCAAATCCTTTCAAATCAACATAGTCCCAAGCAAATACATCATTATACTCTCTGAACAAAGCAATAAGAAACTCTTTTTCTTGAGGAGAGTTAATTTTCCCAACCTTTAGGAGCTTGTCTCTGAAAGTTTCAATCTCTTCATAGTGGTCCTTCTTGATTAGCTAGCTAGTTTTTTTTCTCTTGAACTGGTCATCAGAGTTAAAAGAAGACTCCAAGTTGACCAATCCTTTTGGAAGCTTGTTAGTTTTCAGTTGTATCATTTGGTCTTCCATTTTCTATTTGAGTTTGTTATTCTTAGGAACTAAGAAGTCCTCTGTTTCAATCATGAAACTCAAAATATGCTCATTAGTATTAAAAATCTACCAATTAATATCATTATTTGGGATAGAAGGCCTAACAAAAATCTTAACATGAGACTGATCTGAGATATGACCTTTATTTTTAGTAATAGAAACATGTGCACCAATACCAGCTAACCTATCAACATGCTGATTTTTCCTTCTAGGTATAGAAATGAGGTTGAATGCATCAAAATCATCCAAAATATCTGATACTCTAGATTTATACAACTTTATAAAATCATTCTTGATAGCATTAACTCCTCTCACTTGGTTAACTACCAACTCATTGCCTCCAAATTCCCTCAAGTATTTGATTTTCCTCTTTCTTGCCCACTGTAAACCCTGAATCAAACTTTCATATTCAGTGCCATTGTTAGAACATGGAAAAGATAATTTGTATGCCACATAATATTTATCACCATCTGGTGACACTAACATAACCCCTACACCAACACCATCTTTATTCCTAGATCCATCAAAATATAAATCCCAAAGCTGATTAGAGAGTTTAGATACAAAATATTGATATTTCATCAAATTAGGCATAATTGTATCAGATTCTAAGATCATATAATTTCCAAAACCAGTATCAAACATACCATTATCTTGGTCATTTCTAACTACCCACTCATCCAAAAAAATGTCAAGATATTCTTCAGTTTGTGTCTTGAAGGATGAATAGTCCTTGATCTCTTCTGAATCCATGATCACACAACTTGCATTAATAGGCCTTGGATTATATGGCTCTATGTGATACTTGTCCAATAATTCTGATTTTATGGTTACCTTAGTACCATACCTTGTTCTAAAATACAAGCGGGACCAATTTGATGAAAAATAACCATCTATTTTGGTTGTAAAATCGCTTGAAAGACATAACACAAAATAAGGTGGCAGATCTATAACATAGATATCTTGAGGTATTGAGAAATTTGGATAGGAATGTAGCGTCAAGCTTGCATTTTTTACAACTTCTAAGGTCTTAACTAAAGTTATATCAAGCTAGATAACTCCTTTCTCAAGAGGTTCATATTTCAAATCTAACAAATCAACAATTTTCTTGGGCATTATTGTGTTGGTTGCACCACTATCTACCATATAATTGTGCACTAACTTATTTCCAATGATAAAAGAAACATATAAAGGAGGAGGTTTTGTATTTTCTAGTTTCTTACCTTCCTTTTTTGTTGTTCTTTGCACATTTGTAGGCTTTTTATCTTTTGTCACTGCTGATTGCTTCAAATATGTAGTCTTTTTACCTTCCTTCACTACTGGTTCTTTAACTTTAGAAGACTTCATTTCTTTTTTCACTATCCTTTCTTGCACCTTAGAAGTCTCTGAATTAGCCATACCAGCCATAGAAGGTTGTTGAACAACTTGTTGTGAATTTGTTGTCAACATGGACAACCCTTCTTTTAATATCTCAGCCTGTCCTAGTATAGCTAGGGTCTCCCACATAGATAAAGTTACATTAATTTTATTCATGCTATCAACTATATTATAAGGAAAAAAAATTTATACCTTTTGAGGAGATCCAGGAGCACTCTGATCAACATGCCTTCAATTTTGATCTTTGTTTTAGGAAGAAGAGGGCCCCTTCAAAATTGAAACTGGTGTAGGAGGAACATTACCAGTTGATTGCTCTGATTCTAAAGCTCTCTTATTGGCTCTAGTATTTTTTGAAATAGGTAAATCATCATTTATTCCACAAAACTCTTCCTCTTGCCAATTTAGAAAAGCAGTAGCTGAAACACCCTGATCTGACTATTGTTGGATCTCCTCAATAGGCACATTCTGTTGTGAATTCATTGAATTTTGTACCATAAGAGCCTGATTAAGCACTCCCTTGGAACATGTTGATTGATCATGAGCTTGATCACATGAAAAAATGACTCAATAATAATGTTATTCTAGCCAGGTACAATATCTCTAACAATATTAAGAGGTGTAGGATTATATTGTCTATAAGGCCTCTGATTCCAATTCTGCCTATTTGCATTGTTATTCCCTTGGAATTTCTATTTTTCACATTGAGAGGTTGACTGAGTAGGATATTGGGATGAGGAACCAAGAAACTAATTTTGAGCTACAGGGTTTTCTTGTGTTTGATTTCTCTTAAGGGTCACTAATTCATTGCCAAAGTTTTGCAATAAACTCTCTATTTTTGTTGGCTATCTTTTATGTTGTACAACTCATTCAGAGGAGAAACAAGAACTACCTTTGGGATTTTAAAAGATGGGATAGTAGAAAGAGGTGGAACTATCAAAGGCATATTAGACTGAATGCTAGGAAAGAAGGGCATAGGTGGTCTGGGAGCTTTTTTTTTAGCCTGGATGAGACTATTCTCTACCTAATAGAAATATCAAAAGCTTGATGTAAAGAAGTACCTCCCATAGATTGTATCATAAATGAGATATCGTTATTCAAAATCTTAAGAAAATACAAGAATGCATATTCAACAGAAGGTATTACCATAGCAAGGATCTTGTTCCAAGTCTTTTGGAAATAGAGATTGAAATCACTCATCTCCTCTTGTGGAGTGCTCTTGATAGTAGTTAATTGCTCCACAAAAGATAGGTTGTCAGACTTGTCCTCAAATAATTTAGACAATCTCTCTCCCAGTACATCGCATGTAGTAATAGAATCCACTCAAAGAGTTCTGAACCATTCCAGTGCTTTACCTTTCAATGATGTAGCCAATAGATTTAAAGATACATCTTCCTTCATGATGGTATGAACATTGCAAAGAGATGCAATATCTATAATGTTCTCAACGACAGTTGTTTTCCCTTCTCTAGTGAATGATGACAATCCTTTCAAAGCTACCAATGGAATGTTGTTGTGATTGGCAATCCTCATAGGACTGCCTTGATTAAATGGTACAAATGGAAAATTTATCCCCATTGTTGGAAGTGTTGTGCTAGAACTGGATGGTAGTGACTGATCTACCTCAGGTGGTTACTCGAGAACAACTTTACTTTGAGATGCTCCAAGATCTTCAAAAACTTCCTCCTCTAAATCTAGAAATTCAGTGCGGTAAGAGGGAGGAGCTAAAATTCTTTCAGATCTTAACTTCCTTTTTCTCCCTAGTCCCCTACCTCTTTGTATAGGCTAAACAAAAAGCTCTCTAGGACCTCTAGGCTCTCTTTGGATAGTTTTCCCTCTGCTATTGAAAGAAAACTATAAATATTCAAACTCTTTAACACTCCTTGTTTGGATTCGATTCATGTATCAAAATGTCCCACCAGGCATGCCAAAAATTGTTTAGGTTTTAAAATACCACCCCAACTCATGCATTAGGGTTTGATGATATCCTATCCTAACAATGGAAACCTTTTCGAGTTGTGGGTGGACTCTGATCAAGTAGGAGTCTCTGGATTCTAGGTCGGTTCCTATTTTATTTGGAAATATCACCTCTTGGTTGAAATTTAATTGGGAAAATGGAAAAGGGATTGAAAAATGAAAGGGAAATGCGCTGATACACCAAATTTGGACTCAGATATGCTTGAAAACTAAAATAGTAACTACAGTGCACATATCAATGAGACTGACACTATCACACACTGATCAACACATAGGTTAATCTGGATTTTACTACTAGGGTACAAACTACAAATAACACAATCAATTAACAAACATACCTATTCTTCATAAGGTTTGGGTTTTGTTCACTTGGAGGAGGAATAGAAATAATTCACTTCTCTTTGCTATCAAAACAAGTAAACACTTATGAAGAATGAAGAAAAGGATTTGAAATCAATGCTCATAATATGAGAAATAATGGATCAACTACTTTATTTTCATCTCAAAATCTTACAAGTAGGTTACAAAAATAAGAGCTAAGGCATAAAGGAACAATGAGCTCACTAAGTGCTTTCTCCCCTGAATTTAGAACCCCAGAAATTGATTCTGAAAATCAATTTTATAACCCCCTAAGCCACAAATTGAAAAATCATAAACCTTATTTTTATCCCTAAAAGACTCCTATTTTGGCCCAAAGTCATGCCAAAACCCTAAAGTTAAGCATATGAAAATGCCACATATCATGCCCTAAATGTTGGTTTCTAAAGGTGAAAATCTTTTAAAACATAAACCAACATTTATCAAATTTAAATTGAATAAATTCAATATAAACCTAAGCCTATATAAAAACTAAACTTAGAAAATAAACCCTAAGTCTAAGCCTATTTGTAAAATTCTAAAAGGGTCAACATGACCACTCAAGAAACTTTCAAACTATGAAAACATCTAAGGCATCGTGCTGCCATGTTGGAGGTTGAGCTCTATCTATGATGCATACTGCTAGAGTTATGGCATTGAATGCACCTGTCATTGGAGTTCAGTTTACTCAAAAATTTGATTCACTCTTTGATTTTACATTTCTAATGCTTGCCTCTTGGTGAAAAATTAGGGAAAAAAACCTAAGTTATGGTGAAGCTCTATCAAACTGTAGCATTATTCTCGGCTGGAATTGGTCTTTTCATGGAAAAATCTGGCATTATTGGGTTTAGTGTGTGTTTGAATGCTTCAGGCTATAGTGTATCTTGATTGCAACATGTTGAATATCTTTTAGCTCGAGCTATGATTGTAAAGCCGTATTGTTTTTGCTATACTATCAGGCTCCTTCTTCTCTGTGATCTTAGAGATCACGGGCATGATTTTGGGCCTTGATCATTGAAATGAACCCGAGCTATATTGGTTAAGGCTCGACATATGACTATAAGTTTGGGACTTGGTATGTGATCGAATCTTCATTTGTGAACTTAGACTCCATTTTTTGTATTTATCTATGTTTATGAAGCGTGGGCTTCAAACTGACAACTCAAGGCCTCTGAAATTGGCTTGTGACTGGGTTCTAATTTACTTTCAAGAATAGCATAAGGCTCCATCTAGGATGTGACTGAAAGATGTGGATGGGCTCGATCTAGCTGTGAACTCAGCATTTAGCTTGCCATATTTGAGCCATAGCTTTAGGCCAAGACCATGATAACTAAAATTGGTGATCGAGCTGGAACTTAGGCTTGAACACGAGCTCTCCCTTTTTTATCTTAACCTAAGCTTTTATCAAGAGCTCAGCTCTAACAATGAATTTAATTTTGTACTCTCCTTTGGTAGCTCCACCTGGAACTCGGTCTCGATTTGCAATGGTGAGCTCAAGCTTGGCTAAAGGATAAGTGCATCCCTCCTTTCATTGCTTTTTTTACTGTTGATGAAGTTAGTTATCTAGCACTATTTGTACTGATAAAAGGGTTTCTTCTCTCATTGTCAACTCCATCTTTTCTTCTTCCTCAACCCGAATGTTTATATGTCAAAAACTTATGGTAGATGATCATGAAGTTCACTATCAATGCATACCTGGTGTACGTTGCCCTTAAATTCACTATATTTGTTTTATTGTCTTTTACTGACAACAGTGAAACTTACAAAAAAGATGTATTCTTTCTATTTTCTTGTCTTTAATATACACCAGTAATTTTAGTAACCCATTATTATATGCAGCCGGTTCTATTGCTATACTGTTTACTCGAACAGTGATCATTCTTGTGATCTTTATTTTCACCAGTCATTTGATGTTGATGTATTCAGCTGACTATTATATTTTTTTTCATGGCCAACTATAGTCGGCACCACTAGCTTTTGTTTGATACACCAACCTATACGTTTTCAACTTGGGCACTAGTGTTTAACCCATTGTTATCTTCAACACTAGCATTAACATTGTCACCCTTTACTCAAGCTCAAGCCATTGTAGTTTGTTCTTCTCCTTAGTTCAATTTCCATACACCAGTCTATAAAACTGCTAGTCTTTAGCTCACTGTAGCCTTCAAACCTTCAACTCAGGCACTTTAATGGTGTTTTACAGTGACTTTGAACTTGAACTTTCTCTATGTACTTTGACCACCATATTTTGATAATGCTATATGCATAAGATTTGGAACAGAGAATCATATATGCTCAAAACTTGAATGAAAAAGATGATTAAGTCCTCATGCTATCATTTTCTTTACTTCTTGTCATCTATTTTAAGATATTGATCAGGGATTTTATAATACTGGTTGAAGATGCTAGATTACAACTAGTACTTTAAAAACACATACTCTTTGCATACTCTCCCTTTGATGATGAATATGAATCATTACAAATACAACTATTGGATGACTATTTTTTATTATTTTGCAATGTAAACAATGAATAATACATTATATACTTCATTAAATAGGAAATGCTAAGTTGTAGAATGTTCTGTTAATTTGCTTGTGAAGTTCGAGCATGGGCTCGTGACTATCACAATCACTAGAATGTAACATGATGGAGTTGAAGCATGGGCTCGCGACACCTATCAAGACACTCTATAAAAACTCTTGATACTTTGAGATACAATTCTTTAGCATTCTTTCTCTTGTTAAACAACAACATCATTGCACATAATCAATTCTTATAGGATTTTTGAATTCAACATTATCATATTGATAAGGAACTTCAATGTCATTGTTACCAGTCTCTTATGTTATTGGATCTTAGCATGTATAGAATGGCTATCTCTATTTCTGGTACTTGTGAATTCTTTTTCATTGAAAGCATATGTTGTAGCACCTTTTAATGCACCTTGAAACTGCATCAATTTCTCTTGACTATGACATGTAAACCAGTCAACTGAACACTGCATTTTTATTCTATCAAGCTGAAAGGAACAACATCAAACTAAACTTGTTAGGTTATTGAACATGATAAACACATTATTTATGAAAATGCCAAAAAATTGTGACATTTATGAATCAATATTCAGGTTATTGTGTTCACTAATTTAAATCCCTTTTATTTATAAATTTGTTTTAAATATAAGAACAACATGCATAAGTGATGAGGCATATTAATGTCTTAATTTTGATATAAGTTTTTATAATTTGGAAACACTCTTTGTGCTTTGACAAAACATTCTTGAACACTTGTTGTAAATATCTTGTGGACTTATACCAGAAACAGCTAGAACCTACTAAACGTATGGGTAGTGTGTATGACATATTTTTCTTAACATTATACATAGAATGCAGTATTTCATATAACTATTTTAAGCTATGTTATAATATCTAAGTAAAAGTAGGAATGTTATCTTTCATGTGTGTTTCAGATGTTGCTAACATTTTAGGAAAATGAGGAGCGACGCAAAGAGTGGTGATTACTACATTTAAGGAGGAAGATAATGAAGACCGGTCATGGAAAAGAAAGCCTAGTTCAGTTCTGTTGGATAAGCCGCACCTGCAAAGGAGTTCCAGAGAATATAGGGGATACAACTTGCTATATTTCTTGCAATTTGTTATTCTGTTGCTTGGCAGTAAATGTACTATGTCATGGTTGATCTTCTGCCTTCTTTTCTGGTGATGTTTGTTCAAGACTTTTTATGTATGTTTTTAATAAGCATCCAATCCTCTATATAATGGATTTAGATTGTCTTAGTAAGCTAATGAGAAAATAGATAATGCTGATTTAGATTCAGAAGTTACTCTTTCTATTCTTCATGAATTATTTAGTTTCTATGTAATCAAAGAAGGATTTTAATGGAAGAAAGATTTTGAAGCACTTGTTGCATTCATAGTTAATTGAAGCCAACCAAGGGGGCCCACTTGGAAGGTGGAATAGATTTAGGTAGAATAGATTCATTTCCTATAGTTTCCCATTTTCAAATAGATTTATTGTATTAGTCCTGCAACATTATTACTGTGAAAGTTCCTGCAGCACTTGCAGAAAATGATCATAGTGGATGTTTTGAGTTGTTAATTAGTTTAGATTCATTTTTTAAGCTTCCTGCAATTATCTATTGTTAGCCAAGGTGTTTTTACTATTTTGTAGCAGTAGTATAGATTCTTCCAATGCATTTTACTTTCCTGCAACATAGGTTTTATGACTCCTAAAGGAATTTAGTGCACAAACTCTGCTGGCCCATTTCAAGTCCTACGTCCCTGGGTTGACAATTTAAGTGTATTTCATGATGGAATAGGTCATCTTTAGAATAGATATACTATCTTTGAAGGAGAGACAATGGTGTGATTATCTTATCTATTATGGAACTGTACATTTTTGGCACCACTGTCAGGGATGGTTTCAAGCTAGGAACCTTCATGAGTCATTTATTTTTAGATTAGTTTGTTAGCTAGGAACTGCAAAGTTGTGAGCTTGATTAACAAGTGACCAATTTCTTGCATGCATCAAAGAAGGAGAGATGTCCATGGTAGATTCCTTCCTAAGGATCTTGTGAAACCAAAAGGAGAATTCAAAGAACCTGAACTGCCATTTCTAGACGCAAACCCAAAGTTTACTGCATCATCATCTTCAGTAGAAGAAGACATCTAGAAAACATTTGACCTTCATCCATTTGAGGAAATATTAGCCAGCTTCCATACTAACTCCACTTCAGGACTACCTACTATTCAGAATCCCCTAACAATTACCAATTTATAGCCATAGTTTTAATATCCCATACCTCCAGCTATGGCAGCTCCCACATTTCCATTTCCAATACCAAGTCTCGTCAATAATCCCAATCTCAAAAATATACCTGCATGAGCATTACCAAAGTTTTATGGTCTTGTCACAGAGGATCCTGATACTTTCCTATTTGAATTTGATATCCTATGCTAGAGCTTTGACTATAATAATGACACTCACAAGCTAAAATTATTCCCAGCCACACTAAAAGAGTCAACTTTAAAATGGTTTATGGGCTTGGGGGCAAATGCAGTAGCAAATTGGGATGATATGAGACGCCTATTTCTTAACAAGTATAAGGAATATTGTAGGGGAAATGATTCAAAAGGTGATGACATTTTTAGAATGTCACAATGGGAAGATGAAACATTAGAAGATTATATATCTCGCTTCCTGTTCAACTTACAAAAGAACCCACAACATACCCTGCAGGAGGAGTCCCAGAAGCTGATTTTTCTTAGAGGAGTAAATGAGAACTAGCTTGAAGCATTGGATTTGATGGCAAGAGGAGATATATCCCAATCTTCATGGGATGATCTACAGAATATTTTCCAGAACTACTCTTGGTCAACAGTAAAGAAAGGAAGGGGATTTCACTTAGCAATAGCCAAGGGAAGTGGCTCTGGTATTTCAAAGATGGAAATTTCAAATTTGTTGTCTAATTTCAAGCAAGACATCATCAATGATGTCACCACACATTTGGATACAATGGATGCTAAGAAGAAACATGCAAAAGATGAGGAGTAGTTAGCTGAGTACTGTCCACACTGTTGAAAACAGAAGAAAGATTGTCATTGCAAATTGGTCGCTAATGTGGAAAACCAGCATCTTCCAACCGAGTACCTAAAGATAGAAGGAGAAGACAACAAAGTATTCTTCATTGCTCAATGTCGGCCATGGCCCCACATCAAGGTATGCCTCAAGACCCTTTACAAAATTCAAATCCATATAGTAATCAATGGAAAAACCATAGTGTCCAAGGTCCTCCACAATATAATCAACCTAATTGGAACAATGCTTGGAAAAATAATCCACAAAGTCAATGGTATCCTCCACAACAGCTCCAATGGCCACAATTCCCAAACCAATGGAAACCACCCCAAGGGAATTGGAAGTCTACAAACCAATGGAGAAGACCTTAGCAATGGTCTAACAATACCGGATACCCACCTTTACCACCTCCAACAAATACACCTGCACTAATGCCACCACCTGCAATTTCTAGACCTAAAAAATAGACTCAATTGCCTGCAAAACCTTAGCCAAATCCAAATAACTAGTAGCCACAAAAACCAATATATGTTGTTGATGCTCAGCAGTATCCTTCTTTTGCTCTAAATGTTGTAGATATACATTTGAGATCTGGTACAACCTTACCAACACTTGAGCCACCTCTTATAACTAAAATACTAGATCCTCCTATAGCATTAGCACCAGCAACTTCTCTACTACAAGCGGTTGACCCAGACAATGTAACTAATTCAGTTCAAACTCAAACTGCAATTGAACCTCCTTTTCCACAAAATCTTATACAAAGTAAACCTGCACAAACAAAGGAACAATCATTTGACATCATTGACCAGATGAAGAACATGCATGTCCAGATTCATTTATTCCAAGCTATTAAAGATGTTCCTATTTATGGCAAAGCTATCAGAGAAGCATGTCTTAAAAATCCCAAGAGGAAGAAAAAGCACCCAACCATAGTCCATGTTATAGGATAATTGGCTGACATCATGTTAGGAAAATTGGTTATTCCTAAATATTCTGATCCATGAAGTCCAGTTGTGAATGTGATTATAAATGGTCAGTCAATAAAAAATGCCCTAATTGATCTTGGTACTGCTATAAATGTAGTGACCAAGGTTACTATGAAAAAGTTGAACATAGAAGGATTACAAGCTACCCCAACAATTTTGCAACTTGTCGATAGTTCTACTGTCACTCCTAATGGAATGATAGAGGACATAGTAGTAGCCCTAGATTCTCTAGAGTACCCTACATATTTTATTATTCTATCCCCAAAAGTCAACTTAGCTGGTTACCCTATCATTTTAGGATGACCATGGTTAGCTACAGCTAATACAAATATAAGTTGTAGGTCAGGAAACATGACCATATCTGATGGACAGGCAACAAAGAAATTTGTCATGTATCCTCCAGCACAACCCCAACCAAATTTAAGCACACCTGTATGGTCAGATTTAGGGGATGGAGAGGAAGAGTTAAACTCTATAGTACAACTTATGATGTTACATAGACAGTCTTTTCTAAAGCTGCAGGAGGAGGATTTAGTAATTCAGAGTATTCTTAATAATACTTGTGTGATAGAAAAGGATGTATCTGACAACTCTGTATTAGAACTAACTACATAAGAGGAATATACTTAGAATTGTTTTCTACCTAAGGAACCAGACATTATCCATTAGCTTTTACCATGTGAACTAGATACAAGTCCCATCTCTAAAGCTGCTATGGTTAATCTCACAACTATTGTTGAGTTGTCAAAAGGTCATAATCTCCATGTCAATAACAAACTGCCTCTTAAACAGCTGAAACAATTAACAGAGCTTCTCCAAAAACATGAAAAAGATTTTGCATGGGACTATGGAGATATGAAAGGGTTAAGCCCCACATTATGCACTCATAAAATATATATCAATGAAGGGTGCTTGCCACTCTGTCAACCCCAGAGGTGGATTAATCCAACACTCAGGGAAATAGTTAAAACTGAACTACAAAAATTGCTTGATGTTGGTTTCATATACCCTATATCTTATAGTCGATGGGTCTCACCTCTGGTTATAGTACCTAAAAAGGGAGGGAAATGGTGGATTTGTGTAGATTACAAAGAATTGAATAAGGCAACGAAGAAGGATCATTTTCCTTTACCATTTATTGATCAAGTTCTGGATACTTTGGCTAGTGAGAAATATTTTTCTTTTCTTGATGGATACAGTGGTTATAATCAGATAAGTATAGCTCTAGAGGATTAGGATAAGACTACATTTACATGCCCATGGGGTACTTTTTCATACTCTGTATTGCCATTTGGCTTGTGTAATACTCCGGCAACATTTCAAAGAGCTGTAATTAGTATTTTTGCTGACATATCACATGACTATATGGAAATATATATGGATGATTTTATAGTATTTGGAGTAATCTTTGAGGAGGCTTTGATGAATCTTGAAAAGGTTCTTGTCTGATGCAAAGAACATAATCTATCACTTAATAGTGAGAAATGTTTCATGCTTATGCAGGAAGGGGTAGTGCTTGGTCATTTTATATCAGCAGGAGGGATACAAGTGGACCCAACCAAGATAGAGGTAATCCTAACATGGCCCACACCTACTAAACCAAAGCATGTAAGATCTTTTTTAGGTCATGCTAGCTATTATAGGCATTTCATTCAAAATTTTAGTCAAATAGCTAGTCCTTTGTATACACTGCTGACTAAAGAAGCTAAATTAATTTGGACACTAGCATGTAATGAATCCTTCCTACAGCTTAAGAAACTCCTCACCACAACACCAGTTCTTAAAGGACCAGATTGCTCTATTCCATTCCATATCCATATTGATGCATCAAACTATGTTGTAGGTGTTGTATTAGGACAAAAGCCTGCTAACCTTGAAAATGCAATCTATTATATTAGTAAAAGTCTCCATGGCCCTAAACTAAACTACATAGTAACTGAGAAGGAACTTTTAGCTGTAGTTTATGCATTGAACAAATTCAGACACTATGTAACTAGCTATCCTATTTTTGTTCATACTGACCACTAATCCATAAAGTACTTGATGAACAAACCTATTGTAACTGGCCGATTGGCAAGATGGCTCTTGTTATTGCAGGAGTTTGATATTACCATTTTTGATAAGCTAGGAAAGGCCAATGTAGTTGCTAACTATTTGTATAGAATTCAACTTACTGATGAAGATCCAACTCCAATTGAAGATACATTTCTAGATGAGCATTTGTTCCACATAGCAACCCATACACCATGGTATGCAGATATAGAAAACTATCTTGCTGCAAATAAAATGCCACCACACTTCTCCCAAAAAGAGAGGAAGAAGCTTGCAGATAAAAATTTTCATTATTCATGGATAGATAACAATCTCTTCTATACTGGACCAGATCAAATTATGAGGAGATGTGTTAGGGAAGATGAAATATATGACATACTACATGCCTACCATGATGAACCATGTGGAGGCCATTTTTCAGGAAAACAAACAGTATTAAAGATACTTACAACTGGATATTACTGGCCAACATTACACAAGGATGTAGCAACTTATACCACAGAGTGTGACAAATGCCAGAGAATGGGCTGACCAACAAGATCAGATGAGATGCCACTCAATCCATAGGTTGTTATAAAACCCTTTGACAAGTGGGGTATGGACTTCATAGGGCCAATTGACCCACCATCAAATGGTAAATCCTACATCTTAGTATGTATGGATTATTTAACAAAATGGGTGGAAGTTAGGGCAATGAAAAATGCAAGAGATGAGAAAGTAGCTAAATTCTTATATGAAGAAATATTCACATGCTACGGAGTTCCCAGAGAACTTGTAACAGATCAAGGAGCCCAGTTCACATCAAATTTGATCACTGAACTTATGAAAGAATACAGCATAAGGCACCAAAAATCCAGCCCTTATCACCCTCAGGAAAATGGGCAAGTAGAGGTCACCAATAGAGAAATTGAGGCCATCCTGACCAAGACAGTACAAATACATAGGAGGGATTGGAGCAGCAAATTAACTGAAGCCGTTTGGGCTTACCGAACCAAATGGAAGACGACAACTAGATTCACCCCATTTGAACTTGTGTATGGAAAAGCAGCAATGTTGCCCATTGAATTTGAACATAAAACATTATGCACTGCTCTAGAATTGAACATCAGTCTTCTTGTAGCACAAGAAGAGAGACTTCTCCACTTGAACTCACTGGATTAAATGAGAAAGACAACTTTGGAAAGAATAGAGATCATTCAGAAACAATGAAAGAAATGACATGATGCACATATCAGGAATAAACACTTCCAAGTGGGAGATTGGGCTCTTTTATATGATTCTCAATTCAAGGAGATACCAGGAAAATTACAGACTTGGTGGCTAGGGCCTTATGAAATTCAGTATGTATTTGACAATGGAGCAGTCTAGCTGACAACCATTGATCCAGTCTAGTTCAAACTACTTGTAAATGGCCACCGATTTTTCCTCTATCATAAACCATAGACCAAGGATGAGTTCCTACAGCAGTTCCAACCAAGAAATTTACTAGCTCCTATGGACAAAGTTCCTGCAGTGGAGGGTGCAAGCCTTCTTCCTGCAGCCATACCATAACAAGCCTTCAATGAGAAACACATAATAAAACCTCATTCCATATGAGGTCCGTTCTTTCAATCAATTTTCATTTTCTTCTTATCAACTCATCTCATTTCTTTGTCTACCATCCACTCACCCTCCACATCACCCATGAATTATGTTTTTACTGCTTTCAATAAAACATGTCGTCAGCACCTTTTTTGCGGTCACCAGACTTCACCAACTCATCAACTTGCACACGGATGCACGATCTAAAATTTTTAGGTACACATTTTTACTTTCTCCTCATTTTTAGCACATAGGTTTCAATAATTATATATAATACTACATTAAATGTATCGTATAAGCCTAAAGCCAGTTTTCCATTCCTATGCGAAAATTTTGAAGTGTGGACACTTGTCAAAATTTTGTGGGGGGCAGGGAAAGTGTATTTATTTCCAAGTGTCAGCTCCACGTCACCCTATTCATGTCCACGTTATATGTTGTACTTTGGCTATGGTGTTTTTTTAATTTTAAAATCTTTATTGTATCTACCGTACCTTTTCATTCCGATTTCCAGAAAGATTTCTTGAGTTTGACATGGCTTAAAAGGACTATCATTTATAAAAGAACACTCCTAGTTAAAACCTTGATGCCCTTCATAATTAATGGCATCATTATTTTATATGGAAAACATAACAGGGCTGTGTTAAGAGAATGTGGTATTAGCATTTTTCAGAAAGATCAATTTGAATTCTGAGAAGAAGGTATTTGCAAAGTGTTAAGGGGGTAAAAATTATTAGGGTGGTGAGAATAGAGAAATTTAAAACTAGGCATTTTGAAGATGGAAGGTCAATTGCAGAGACATGAGCCAGTTGTCCATGGTATTCTATTAGCGGATGTCAAAGCAATCTATACTTTTAATGCTTGTGGATGGCTTGGCTACTTCCTCCAATTAATAGAGTTCAATGAAGAAGTATCAGTGGAGTTTATGAGGACATTTGATGAAGGTGAAGCCACAGTATGGGGATTGAAAGTGGTTGCTACTGAGGAGTAGATAGCAGAAGTCACAGGACTACCAGTTAATGGAGAGCATTACCCAAATGAACATGATGCCAGGTAATCACAGGCATAGTTTTCTCGACTGGGTGACCCTCCATTGGAAATATCAAAGCAAGGGTGTAAGAGACTCTCTCTCCTAGCACCGTATCCAGAATTGGCAAACCATATCATCAGGTATTTAACCTGCGAAGGTAGATTTTCAAACTTACATGCTCATCATTTTAAGCTCCTTAGTTGTGTAAGGCATAACATTCAGGTTAATGTCCCCAATTTCCTATACAATATGTTGTGTATTAGTGCCAAGAAAACTCAAAAAGGAAATGAAAATTATATTTCTCATCATGCCCTAGTTAAACTTTTAGTTGAAAGGTCTCTTAGGGATTCATCCCCTGTATCATGGGCAGAATTTGTTGAATTTAAAACCTTGCAACCTCAAGCCAACCCTGTTCAGCAAAATTTAGGGAATGAGGAAGAGATTGCAGGGCCTACTAAGGATCTAACTGAAATAAAGAAAGAACTAGCATTACCCCCTACTGATAAAATTTTTGAGCCTATTTTAGAAGGTGATATACCTAGATCTTCCATAGACAAAGGTAAACATAAGGTTGATGAAGAGAGCTCTAATTTTAAAAGGGAAGCCAAAAACCCTACTATGCAAGTGACAAAGAGAAAGAGGTCTACTCCTATAGCAACTAATCCTACAGTGTCTACCACAACACCATCTAAACCAAAATGGACCCGCAAGGCAATAAAGGTTAAAGTTCATGTACATCAAAGCCCTTGCATGCGAGGTCAAGTATCAAAACCTCATGCAAAATTGCAGGTCGAGAATATTCTAGATGAATCTCTTGTACAGTTGGAACCCCAAAATGTGGAAACATGTGAAAATAAGCCTGACAGTGAAATGTCATAGGGTGATCAAGAAATGTGTGAGTCAAATCCTACTGTAGTCATAGAAAATGCCCCTAAAAGTGTTCAACCTACTTCTCCACCAGTCCCTGTATACTCTAATGTTTCTATCATACCTTATAGATCCTCCTAGTACACCCATTATTTCCAGTAAGTTGCTAAGGAACGGAAGAAGAAAGCTATGGCCCAAGAATTCCCTTCCTCTACTATTCAATCTATATTGTTTGGTCTATACAATCACTTCATTTTTCAAAAGACCTTGTGGAAACAAGAAAGAGACCAAATGTAGAAAATAATATTTGATAAAGATGAGGAAAGTGAATCCCTCAAGGAGCATCTTGAGAAATAGAAACAATAGATGAATAAGGCTTTAAAGATAGCTGGCCAAGTCAGACCACCACCAAGGATGTATTCTGTTTGTCTGAAGGAATAGTTTCTATTATTTCAATTGATGATGACAATAAGGAATATTGATTGTGAATTTAAAACTAGTCAAGATTTTTACAATGTGTATCAGACTCTGCCCTCATGGAAAAAGAATTTGTTGTGTGAACTTTATCTGCATAATTTCATAATTCCACATGAAATGGAGTGGAATCCTCTGCTTTACATAGGAGATGTTCACCTTAGGGATTTAATGTCTTGGATGCACAATCAGACAAACTATAACCAGTAATTAAATGCCTATAGAGATCTTGAAAAATTTGAACCTTTGCCACTACAAGTTGAATCACATAAGCCTAATGGTCTTCTAAGAGGTTGGTTCAGATTAACTTATGGGAAACCAAAACCAGAGGTCAGGGCTAAAGTGTTTGCAGAAAGAGAAAAGGATTACAGAGATTACCAGACACTCCCAAAATTTACATATCAAAGAGCTTTTTCAGGGATTAGGAACAGGTGGAACTGACTGCCAGATGCCTTCAAAAAGGTAGAACTACATAGCCTTATCAATTATGAGGCAGCTATTCATAGGGTGACCAAATACATACAACTAGGATGACAGATCAGAAATGAACTATGGATGCCCTTATCCTTTCAACCTCCTATGCTTCATTGGCCTCTTTATGATAATAATGCTACTAAACTAGACCTGCTGGTTGAGGATCACAGAGGTGATCACTGGGAGTGCAGCAGACGATTCTTCTACACCTTCAGAAGTGGGAAAAAGGGGAGAACCACAGTCGGTGACTTTAGAGCTATGGCAAAGAAGTATAATGCTTGAGGACAAGCATTTGAATAGTAGGGGGCAGATGATGAGGCATATTAATGTCTTAATTTTGATATAAGTTTTTATAATTTTGACACACTCTTTGTGCTTTGACAAAACATTCCTGAACACTTGTCATAAATATCTTGTGAACTTATGCCAGAGATAGCTAGAACCTACTAAACCTATGGGTAGTGTGTATGAAATATTTTGCTTAATATTATACATAGAATGCAGTATTTCATATAACTATTTTAAGCTATGTTCTAATATCTGAGTAAAATTTGGAATGTTATCTTGCACATGTGTGTTCCTAATAATGCTAACTTTTTAGGAAAATGAGGAGCGACGCAAAGAGTGGTGATTACTACATTTAAGGAGGAAGATAATGAAGACCGGTCATGGCAAAGAAAGTGCAGTTTAGTTCTGTTGCATAAGCCGTGCCTGCAAAGGAGTTCTAGAGAATATAGGGGATACAACTCACTATATTTCTTGCAAGTTGTTATTTTGGTGCTTGGTAGTAAATGTACTATGTCATGGTTGATCTTCCACCTTCTTTTCTAGCAATGTTTGTTCAAGACTTTTTATGTATGTTTTTAATAAGCATCCAATCCTCTATATAATGGATTTGGATTGTCTTAGTAACCTAATGAGAAAATAGATAATGTTGATTTAGATTCAGAAGTTACTCTTTCTATTCTTCATGAATTATTCAGTTTCTATGTAATCAAGAAGGATTTTAATGGAAGAAAGATTTTGAAGCACTTGTTGTGTTCATAGTTAATTGAAGCCAACCAAGGGGGGCCACTTGGAAGGTGGAATAGATTTAGGTAGAATAGATTCATTTCCTACAGTTTCATATTTTCAGATAGATTTTCTGTATTAGTCCTACAGCATTATTACTATGAAAGTTCCTGCAGCACTTGCAAAACATGATCATAGTGGATGTTATGAGTTATTAATTAGTTTAGATTCATTTTTTAAACTTCCTCCAATTATTTGTTATTAGCCTAGGTGTGTTTACTATTTTGTAGCAGCATTATAGATTCTTCCAATGCATTTTACTTTCCTGCAGCATAGGTGTTATGACTCCTAAAGGAACTTAGTGCACAAACTGTGCTAGCCCATTTCAAGTCCTACATCCGTGGGTTGATAATTTAAGTGTATTTCATGATGGAATAGGTAATCTTTAGAATAGATATACTATATTTGAAGCAGAGACAATGACGTAATTATTGTTGTCACTAGGAATTGCACCCATGATGGCTAAGTATGGAACCTAGCAATCTTGTGAAACATGGGAATACTCTCAGGATGTGGGACTGCTTCATTGAGAATAAACCTTTGGATTAAGGGCTGGCTTCCTCATTTGTATCACCTGAAACTAAACTGAATTTGAAGGGAAAGGGAGAGAGATTGCATAGAATTGAAATAATTGAAATTTAACTTAGGTGATTCACCAAACTGGATAGATCCACAAACTGAAGATAGACTCACAATGTAATCCAGCATATAACCTGAACATCACAATTCTTCCCAAATCTGATTCTTCTCTTAGAAAATAATCAGGTGCTAGGTGTAAATGAGAAGGGAAAATAGATTCCACAACTCAAACACATATAAACACACATAGATTGAAACTTTAAGAAAAATCAGTGCTTGTAAACATCAACATGAATAAAATATCAAGTAAAGGATCAAATTTCAATCATAATACATGACATTAAATCCCTCAAATCAACTCACAAAGCTGTAGAAAAAGAAGGATGATTGCCATTAACTAGAATAAAAGGAGTCAAAATATCAATTTGCTTCTCCTGCAACTACAACATTCACCTTGTGAAAATGAGGGAAGGAAGAACTAGCTTTCAATCACCAAAGGTGAGAAGCATATATAGAAAATCTGTAGAATCTGCATTGAAGTCCACTACTTCACCAAGAATAGGAAAAACCTGCCACTAGGACCATGATCATGCCACTCTAAAATTTGGATGCCCAATTCCTGAGAACCGAGGGGGACGGAGAAAGTGGGGTCTCTAAAAATAGGTAATCAAAAGGGAGACCATCCCACCACTAAGTCATGCATCATAAAGAAAAATTGACAATGGCCTATAAAACACCACTTGTCAATATTTACAACAAGGTTTTGCAATGACTTTTACAATTAAAATATTCCCCTTTACTAAACCAAATGAAGTGGATCCTAAATATATTTTGAAATAATCTCAACTCAAAAAATGAGGAGAATATCCAAAATATTTACATTTTGACCAAATCCACATTATTTAAAGGACACCTAGTATGTAAAATAAATCTATAAAAGCCTCAACCCAATATGAAAAAGGGAGGAACACATTAATAGCCTATTCAAAAATTAAAACTAAGCCCCCACTATGCCCGTATTGTAACCACGATGCTATTGGCATGATGTTTTATGGGCCACATTCACTACAACACAGGCACAACGGTATCATTCCTAAGAGTATGTGGACTATTGCATTCAATGTGAGACTCAAGGCATTGAGCATAGCTCAAGATGCACTTGAGCTCAAGGCTATGCTCTATTTTTTACCATCGTATGTTGGAACCCGATACCGTGTCCTGTTCTTCCACTTGGGTGGCATGTTGTATGTGTTTGCTGGTATCTTTGGTTCATCATTGAATCTATATCTATCTTATTATTATGAGGCTCAGCTGTGCCTATACCATGTTTACCATGAAATTAGACCTCGAGAACCACTCTTTGCATTGTATTATTACTATCTCTTCCCACCTTGGTGTGTGGAGATTGTAGTGTTAAAAAACACTGTGGCCTAACGTTGTTCTTCAATATGTGTTAAATGTTAAAGAACCCAAGCCTATCATGTATTTATTTTTGCACCTTGTCATCTGTATACTATGATTGCTTCATTACTATAAATATCCCCATATCAGTGCGCACATATTGTCCTGCATTCTACATTCTAAATTAATGCCCCTCTGTATTTGTTGAAGATCAATGTTGAAACGCCATGTGAACATCTATGCAACAGAGCACCCTATCTTCTTCATAGATTTTTGTACTTTTCCATTAGCTTTGTTCAGAACCCGATGCCATATTGCCCTCTGTTTATCATAGCTTGACTAATGCTAGATCATCTGAATGTTCCCTATTTGTACACACTATGTGCTCTTGGCCCTCGAAGGGGTAACATATAGAGTACAATAAGATTACTCTATCATTACCCACATCAAGGACCTAGATCATTCACGGAACTCTTTGTTGGATCAGCTTCCCTATATCTGCAGATGAAACAAACATGTTAGTGAAAACATGGTGCCCCTTTTGGTTCTTTGGAAGATTCTCATGCACATGCCCTAAGCACAGCCTTTGTTAGAGGTGCATGGTTGAGTGTATGTATGCATTATGTGATATTGTGATACCAACCATCGCATAGATCCATTGGATCTAACCCATCTCCTTTCTTCACTTCTTGTAGTTTCTGGATCTCAGGAGCTCACTAGACTGGACCGGATCTGGACATCAACACCAAGCAATGTCTGGTACCCCCATATCAATTATTTCTTTATGTATATCTGCACTCACCCATTCAATTCTGGTAAAGGCTATGCTCATGGCCTATGTGAGCTTAGATAGATGCTTTTCTTTTCAGTTATTTCCCTTCTGTACAGTATAAATGCCATAGATAGATGTATGTGTAGATGTAGATGCAATTCATTTCCTTTTTATCTTCATGTACTTTGCAATGAAATGAACAGAAATATAAGCAAGACCACCTAATAACACAAACTAGGTTATTGTAGCTCATCTAGTAATTAGGCCTTCAAACTTAGAATGAGAAAAAATAATGACAACATTCTAGTGACCTCTATGGAGTGCTTGCCTACTAAGCATCCTGACCAGCTACCTGATAGATCCATGGGGCATAGAGTGACGAAACTACAACTGAACCTAGCTTCTTTTAGATAACCAATCCTTCTCAACAAAATTGCTAATTGCTAGAGACAACCTCTCTGGCTTATTGCTAAACACACCAACTGAAGGCAAGTGAAAACAACTGAACTAAAAACAACTTGTGCCAGGCACTTAGGAAACATAGAAAGCCAAAACTCTTAACCTACTAATATACAGGGTAGAAAAGAACCTCAGAAATAAGCCTTGAGGTGGATCCCATTCACTGGAATGGGCAGCTCCTCTCCATCCATGCTAGCCAGCTGAAAAGCATTATGAGCTTTGCATCCAATCACCATAAGAGGCCTAGTCCAGATAGCATCAAACTTAGTGTGTTTCCCTGGTTTATGCTTTTCTTCATCCCACTTGAGAACTAGATCCCCTTCTTTAAAAGCTTTAGGTGTTGCCCTCTTGTCAAAACTTCTCTTGACCTGGGTATGATGAGCTTCGAGGCTTTCAAATGCCATCTTTCTTGTTTCTTCAAGTTTAATAAGCTTTTCCATCCTGACCTGCATAGCATCTTCCTGCATGAGATCAATCTCTTTAATTAGACTCAGGGTAGGTAGTTCAATAGATAGGAGAATCCTGGCCTACCTTCCATATACCAATGTGTAAGGAAAATTACCAGTAGCCCTCTTAGGTGTTATTCTATCAGCCCACAAGGGTAGCTTTAACTTGCTATGCCAGTCTCTCTGGTTTCCTTCTATAGTTCTTCTAATTATTCTAAGCAAGTTCTTATTAGTTGATTATGCTTGGCCATTACCCTGAGGGTAATAGTTAGAAGAAGTACTCAGAAAGATTCTATGCTTGAGTGCCCACTCTAAAATTCTAGCTCCCAAGAAAGCCATGGCATTATCTGATACAATTGAATCTGGAGTACCAAACCTGGATACAATATCTTGATAAAATTTCAAAACAGAGGTCTCATTAGCCTCCTTCAGTGCTACAGCTTCTGTCCACTTGGTGAAGTAGTCTGTGGCAGTGAGTATCCACTTGTGTCTAGCACTAGATGGTGGGTTGATAGGTCCAATAAAGTCTAGTCCCCACTTTGAGAAGGGTTGTTCTACCTCAACTAGATGAAGGGGAAGAGCAACCAATTTTTGTTTTCTAGAAAACAAGGCACAATTCTTGCATCTTCTAACCCAATCAAAAGCATCTTGATATAGACTAGGCCAATAATATCCATCTCTTAGCACCTTAAGAGCAATGGTTTTGGCAACAAACTATCCACCAGAACCTCCCTCATGAAACTCTTTTAGTATTTTCCTTATTTGATCAATCTCAACACATCTTAGTAAAACACCAGCATGATCCGTTCTATACAAAATGTTATCAATAACAACAAAAGGAATAGCCTGGAGTCTAAAGTACCTTCTTTTACTCCTCCAAAGGCCTTGAGGGCACTGGCTAGTAGCAAGGTAACACTTCATCTCTGTTGTCCAGCTTGTGTTCTATCTAGCTTCTTGATTCATCAAGACAACTTCTTCTTCTTACTGGTCTAGATCTATTGTTTTTTCATTAAGCTGATCACAAAGCCCTTTCCCTTTAACTAGCTTAGTCACCTTGATCTGAACATCATACTCCATAACCTTGGTGACACAGCCAGCTCTCTTATGACTTAAGTCTTTATTTAATAGGAAATCCTTTATGCAAGAATGAGCAACCATCAGGTGCACTATATTGTTGGACAATAAGTATCTAAATTTTTTTAGGCTTCTCACAATTGCTAGGACATGCTTTTCCACAAGCATATAATTAAAATCATAACCATCTAGACCTTGACTGTAAAAAGCTACTGGCTGCTCTTGCTTCTCAGCATTTTGTTGAACTAACATAGCAGAGATACTATCGTTGTCTCCAAAAGCATACAGTATAAAATCCTTAGAAAATTTAGGGTTTACCAGAGTAGGAGCATATGCAATTGCTTCCTTGACTTCTTCAAAACACCTTTTCCCCTCACTGGTCCAATGGAAAGTTGAGTTCTTCTTCAACATTTGGGTCATAGGTTTCAAGAGTGTTGCAATGTTTGGGATGAACCTCCTCAAGAAGTTGATTCTTCCAAGAAAACTCTGTAATCCCTTCTTGTGAGCTAGCAGGGGAAGAGCTAGGATGGCTTTCACCCTCTCAGGATCAATAGTTGTTCCCTGTTTAGAAATAATTTGCCCCAGTAGTCTGCCTTCATGTACAACAAAAATACATTTCTTGGGATTTAGTGAGACTCCAAACTTTCTGCACCTCTCAAAGATTTTCTTCAGGTGAATTAGGTGATCCTTTGTGTCTTTTGAGAAGATAGTTATATCATCTAGATATACCAGAACAAACTTGTTCATCAGGCTAGCAAATGCCATCTCCATGGCTTTATGGAATGTAGTGCCAACATTAGATAGCCCAAAAGGCATCTTCCTATATGCCATAGTGCCCCATTTGGTGGTGCATGCAATTTTATATTGATCTTCCTCCTTAACCAAGACCTAGTTATAGCTAGAAAAGCCATCTAATAGAGAAAATATGTTAGACCCTGAGACATACTGTAAAATCTATTCCATAGATGGCAGTAGGTGATGATCCTTGAGTGAGGCTCTGTTAAGGTCTCTAAAATCCACACATAACCAAATTTCACCACTCTTCTTCCTAACTAGTACTAGATTAGAGACCCAAGAGGTGTGCTTAATGGGAAAGATAATATTGGACTCAATCATCTTTCTCAATTCTTCCTTCATTAGGACCTCTAACTTGGGATTAATGGGTCTTTGTTTCTATCTTACTGGCTTGGCTTGGGGTTCTAATTCAATAGTGTGTTGGGCTAAATGGGGATCAAATCCCTTCAAGTCATAGTATTCCCAAGCAAAGACATCACTAAACTCCTGGCATAATGAAACAAAAGCTTGTGTTTCAGGTTGAGTGCATACCTTTCCCAGCTTGAGAAATTTATTCTTGAGGACCTCCACAGAATGGTAGTGTTCTTCTTTAATTGTCATACTAACCTTGTCACCTCTAAGTCAATCATCAGAATTAAATACAGACTCAAGTGTGAGTAGTCCTTTAGGTAGTCTATTTCTCTTCAACTGCAACATTTGGTCACCATACTGATGGGCATGTTTTCTCTAGTTCACCTTAGAGAACTTAGCTTCTTCAATAAGAAAATTGAAAATATGTTCATCATCTTCAAAAACTTGCCAGCTTACTTGATTATCTGGTATAGATGGTCTTACCAGGACCTTCACATGCTGAGAATCAGGATCTGAGACACCCTTTGGAATGTCATACTCTGCTCCCATGGCAGCCAACTTGTCTGCTTGCTTATTATGACTTCTTGGAACAACAACTAAATTAAAAGCATAGAAACCTTCTATCAGGTCCTAGACCCTGTGCTTATACATCTTTAGTGTGTCACTTTTTATGAGATTAGTGCCATGAATTTGATTGACCACCAGCTCACTGTCACCAGTTACCTTTAAAATCTTGATTCCCTTCTATCTAGCCCATTCTAAGCCATGTATTAATGCCTCATACTCTAATGTATTGTTAGTATAGCTGAAAGAAAAATGAACAGTAGAATAGTACTTTTCCCCTTTTGGAGAAATCAAGACAGCTCCCCCTCCTGAACCTACCTTGCTTTTGGCCCCATCAAAGAAAAGTTGCCACAAGTCCTCATTATGACTGGCAGAGGGTTTATCTTCTTTCTTAATTAGCTCTGGTATCACAACATCTCCCTCATGAATGATAAACATTCCAATACCAGAAATATCCATATTTCTAAAAGGGTCATCTTCTTCTAGATTTCTCTCAGCCCACTCATCTAAAGCAATATCAGGAATCTTTTCATCACTGGTCTCAGATTTAGAATCACTTGACTCTTGCTCATGATACATCAGGTTAGCATTTATAGGGCTTGGGGTGTATGGTTCAACATGAGTTTTTGCAAAATCTTCAAACTTAATTATAACCTTGGTTCCATATCTAGTTCTGAAATATAGGTGAGACCAATCAGCTGAGAGATATCCTCCTATCCTAGTAGTGAACTCTTTGCTCAGACAAATAGAAAAATGAGGGGGAAAATCTATAACATAGACATCTTGAGGAATTGAAAAATTAGGACATTCATGAAGAGTGAGACTCAGGTCTTTTATGACTCCCAAGGTATTGACTGATGACCCATCCAACTGGACAACAAGCTTGTTTATTGGTTCATAAGGTCACTCTAGTAGATCTGCTAGTTGCTTAGAAATTAAAAAACTACTTACCCCTGAATCTATCATACAGTTATGAACTAAATGATCCCCAACAATGAGAGTTACATAGAAAGGAGGAGGTTTAACCTATGAGATGATAGCGGGCTGTGAGCTAACTTCTTCTTTTTTCTGATCCATCTAAGATGGTCCAGCCACCAAGACCTTAGGTTGTTCCAAAAAAGCTCCTTGACTTGGTTAAATCTTAGCTAATTCATTTAATATCAACTCCTTTTGTCCAGGGATTGCCAAAGTGTCCATCAATGGTACGCTGATGGAGGTCTTCTTCATTTATTCCAGAATATTAAAAGATCCCAAACTTGCTTTAGGCTATCCTTTAGGTAAAACAACCTCTATTTGTGTAGATACCAACTGTGTAGCCACCTTAACTGGTTCTTTGATCTCCTTAGACTGGTTTAGGACTGGAGCTTGAACTACTTTGGGTTGTGGATTCATAACAGGGGCTTGTTGACTAGTGGAGGCCATTTTCTCTGCCCCTAAAGCCTTCTTCTTGGATCTTGTGTTGGCTGCAACAAGAGTATAAGTTGAGTTGTCACTTGGTGAGAAATTCACCCCACAAAAGTCTTCCTTCTGAAAGTTCACCAATGCTACCTCAGGTGCCTGAACTTCACTTGTGGTGGCAACTAGACACTGCTGCATTTTTGGTCCTTGAACCACCTCCTGTGGCATGGTCATGTTATTTGTACCATGAGGGCCTGAGCATAAACCATTGGACACATTCCTTGAACATGTTGCTGATTGCATGGGCATCCCCATTGGTAATCTTGTACCATGTTGTTTTAAGCTATAGGAACCAACTCCCTAGAAGTACTAGGAGTGTTAGGATTGTAAGGCTGGCTGGCTTTTTGGTTGTAACTTCTTGTTTGATTTTGCTGGCCTTGCTAGTATTGGGGCCTATTCTACTGGTGATGATTCTGATAGGGCAACTAGTAAGGCTGTTGATAAGATTGCTGGAGAGGTTGCTGGTAGGGTTGGTAGGGTTACGGGGAAGGTTGTGAATCAAGCTTCTTACTTATAGTAACCAACCCATTAGAGAATGTATGCAATGCTTTCATGATATCATCTAGATCCTGAGATTGGCTTGCAACCGGGCTAATAGCTTGTTGAGTAGGAACTGGGAGAGGTGGAATAGATGCTAGAGCTGGGATTGATTCCGGGACAGGGTGTAACTTTGGGAAAATGAGCATTGGGGGTCTTGGAGCTATCTTCCCAGCTTGGATTAGACTATTCTCAGCCCTTATGGAAAGATCATACACTGCTAGAAGGTTATTCCCACCCAATGACTGGATCATAATAGCAATATCACTATTGAGGGCTCTCAAATAATATAGGAAAGCATGTTGGCTTGATGGCCTAATGGTAGCTAGTATTCTATGCCACATTCTTTGAAATCTAAAATTGAAATCCATCATGTATTCTTGAGGTGCTCTTTTGATAGTAGTTAGGTGCTCAACTAATGAAAGATGGTCTAATTTGTCTTCAAATTGATTGGTCAAGGCTTGACCCAACCCATCCCAATCCATAATAGAACCAAGTGGTAAACTTATGAACCATTGCAAAGCTTTTCCCTTAAATGAGGCTGCCAACAATCTCACAACAACATTATCTTGGGTTATATCATGCAGGGCACAAAGGGATGCTACATCTCTTATATGCTCAATAGTTGAGGTTTGATCCTCTCCTGTAAACATAGGCAAGCTCTTGAGGGCTGATATAGGTATGTCATCATGCTGCTACAAATTTAAAGGGCTGCCTTGATTGAAAGCTACAAAAGGATGCAATCTGGGTTGAGCCATTGGAGGATTTAGGGGAACTTGAATTACAGGGGCTTCTTGTATGGGTAGTAGTATGTGTATTGACTAGATTGGGGAAGCACTTGTAGGAATGTGTGTAGGCTTAGGAACTGGATTGGGAGTAAGATTCATAGATTTTGATGCACTAGCTTGGGCTACTTTAGACTTCTTCCTGATAGATGGCAGCTCTGCATACATGAAAGGATTCTTACTTTGTCTGGTTGGAATCCCACTCATAAGCTTATATATTGATCTGCATAAAACACTATTAGAGTTGCCAGGTATGACTTCAAAATACTATCACTGCTCATACCACACAATAACTTGCATAAAAATTTCTAGGAAATAGACTCGTTGAGTCTTCTCTCCCACCGGGCATGTCAAAAACTGTTATCACTAGGGATTGCACCCATGATGGCTAAGTATGGAACCTAGCAATCCTGTGAAACATGGGAATACTCTCAGGATGTGGGACTGCTTCACTGAGAATAAACCTTCAGATTAAGGGTCGGCTTCCCCGTTTGTATCACCTGAAACTAAACTAAATTTGAAGGGAAAGGGAGAGAGATTGCATAGAATTGAAATAACTAAAATTTAACTTAGTGATTCACCAAACTAGATAGATCCACAAACTGAAGATAGACTCACAATGTAATCCAGCATATAACCTGAACATCACAATTCTTCCCAAATCTGATTCTTCTCTTAGAAAATAATTAGGTGCTGGTTGTAAATGAGAAGGGAAAATAGATTCCACAACTCAAACACATATAAACGCACACAGATTAAAACTTTAAGAAAAATCAGTGCTTGTAAACATAAAAATGAATAAAATATCAAGTAAAGGATCAAATTTCAATCATAATACATGACATTAAATCCCTCAAATCAACTCATAAAGCTGTAGAAAAAGAAGGATGATTGTCATTAACTGGAATAAAAGGAGTCAAAATATCAATTTGCTTCTCATGGAGCTACAACATTCACCTTGTGAAAATGAGGGAAGGAAGAACTAGCCTTCAATCACCAAAGGTGAGAAGCATGTATAGAAAATATGTAGAATCTGCATTGTAGTCCACTACTTCACCAAGAATAGGAAAAACCTGCCACTAGGACCATGATCATGCCACTCTAAAATTTGGATGCCCAATTCCTGAGAATCTAGGGGGATGAAGAAAGTGGGATCTCTAAAAATAGGTAGTCAAAAGGGAGACCATCCCACCACTAAGTCATGCATCATAAAGAAAAATTGACAATGGCCTATAAAATGCCACTTGTCAATATTTACAACAAGGTTTTGCAATGACTTTTACAATTAAAATATTCCCCTTTACTAAACCAAATGAAGTGGATCCTAAATATATTTTGAGATAATCTCAACTCAAAAAATGAGGAGAATATCCAAAATATTTACATTTTGACCAAATCCACATTATTTAAAGGACACCTAGTATGTAAAATAAAGCTATAAAAGCCTTAACCCAATATGAAAAAGGGAGGAACACATTAATAGCCTATTCAAAAATTAAAACTAAGCCCCCTTCAAATATCCTCAACATAGCAGACCCAAGGTCATATGACACATGGCCTTCAAAAATAAAACATTTAAAAAAAAAGAGGCCAATCATATTCTCGACCCTGAAAAGAAGGGGGGAAAAGAATATGCATCGACAATAAATCATTGTTGCAGCATCACCACTGGCAATGTGGAGTTGATCTTCAATAGGTGGCAAGTTGCCATTTCCATATACAACAAGTGCACTAAACTTCAAATTTGGATGAGGAAATAGAAAATTCAAACCGATAAAAAGACAGAGGTAGGCCCTTATGATCGGTTTCATTTCATTCTACATACTTCGAAATCACTGTAAAAATCATGGCAATGATAAATTGGCACTGTCACATGTTGAAATTATGTATATGTTTATGCCTCTCAGCTCTGAATGTTGCATTTGTATTTTGGCATTGTGAATTCAATTCTATGCTTATGAATTTTGATGGCCCTCAGCTAGGGCATCGACTGTTGTTGTTATTTTGGATTGCCGATTAGGGCATCATTATATATCTTGTTTCATTTCCTTATAGAATTGTAGCATGTATATGTTTCTCTATTTTATTTCAACCTTTGCAATTCCATATTAACATGCCTCCTCATGAATGCATACTCAAATAAATGAGTATGCAGTCATGGCACTAAGCACGGGCAAGGGCATCATACAACTGTACTTCATGCCGCTGGCATCCCTTTTATTCATTTCATGCTTGTTAAAATTATGGCAATACCCCATGGATGCATACTCAAACAAATGAGTATGCATTCAACGCGTATGCTAACCTTGCATCCCGCAAGCTACACGGCTAGGTGCTATGAAGATGTATTGCCATATGCTTTCTCATTTCTTGAAGCTTAGGCTCGGGCATGACCACTGTGCATATATTTTAACCACGCTGCTATTGGCATGATGTTTTATGGGCCACATTCACTACAACATGGGCATAGAGGTATCATGCCCGAGAGTATGTGCACTGTTGCATTCAATCTGAGACTCAAGGCATCGATCATAGCTCAAGACGTACTTGAGCTCGGGGCTATGCTCTATTTTTTACCATCGTATGTTGGAACCCGATGCCGTGTCCGATTCTTCCACTTGGGTGGCATGTTGTATGTATTTGCTGGTATATTTGGTTCATCATTGAATCTGTATGTATCTTATTATTATGAGGCTCAGCTGTGCTTGTACCATGTTTACCATGAAATTAGACCTCGAGAACCACTCTTTGCATTGTATTATTACTATCTGTTCCCACCTTGGTGTGTGGATATTGTAGTGTTAAAAAACATTGTGGCCTAACATTGTTCTTCAATATGTGTTAAATTTTAAAGAACCCAAGCCTATCATGTATTTATTTTTGCACCTTGTCATCTGTATACTATGATTGCTTCATTACTATAAATATCCCCATGTCAGTGCGCACATATTGTCCTGCATTCTACATTATGAACTAATGCCCCTCTGTATTTGTTGAAGATCAATGTTGAAACACCATGTGAACATCTATGCAACAGAGCACCCTATCTTCTTCATAGATTTGTGTACTCTTCCATTAGCTATGTTCAGAACCTGATGCCATATTGCCCTTTATTTATCATAGCTTGACTAATGCTAGATCATCTGAATGTTCCCTATTTGTACACACTATGTGTTCTCTTGGCCCTCGAAGGGGTAATAGATAGAGTACAATAAGATTACTCTATCGTTACCCACATCAAGGACCCATATCATTCACAAAACTCTTTATTGGATCAGCTTCCCTGTATCTGCAGATGAAACAAACACGTCAGTGAAAACATGGTGCCTCTTTTGGTTCTTTGGAAGATTCTCATGCACATGCCCTGAGCACAACCTTTGTTAGAGGTGCATGGCTGAGTGTATGTATGCATTCTATGATATTGTGATACCAGCCATCACATAGATCCAATGGATCTAACCCATCTCCTTTCTTCACTTCTTGCAAGTTCTAGATCTCAGGAGCTCACTAGACTGGACTGGATCCAAACATCAACACCAGGCAATGTCTGGTACCCCCATATCAATTATTTCTTTATGTATATCTACACTCATCCATTCAATTCTAGTAAAGGCTATGCTCACAGCTTGTCTGAGCTTAAATAGATGCTTTTCTTTTTAGTTCTTTCCCTTTTGTACAGTATAAATGCCACAGATAGATGTATGTGTAGATGTAGATGCAATTCATTTCCTTTTTATCTTCATGTACTTTGCAATGAAATGAACACAAATATAAGAAAGACCGCCTAATAACACAAACTAGGTTATTGTAGCTCATCTAGTAATTATGCCTTCAAACTTAAGAATGAGCAAAAATAATGACAACAATTATATTATCTATTGTGGAACTATACAATAAGAATGACCATTAATAGTAAAATGTTTCATGTTAAAACAAGTCCCTTTAATACTACCTTTCATTTTATATGGATGCACATTTCCTTATTGCATTAGAATACCAGATAGACATGCCGCCTTGAAAGATTGATTGTTCTGTGATGTTTTTGTTTCATGGATTGCTTAGATCCAACTCGATCTAATACATCTTTCTCTCTCATGATGCAGGATAACCCTAAAGACTCCTAGAATGAAGACCTGGAGAATGGACCTGAAACCTAGGACTTGCCAGACAACTAACCAACAACATACACATGAGAAAGCAAATGCATGGGACCCTACTCATACTTCTATCATGCTTTCTATTGTGCAAATTGTAATCTATTATTGACATAAAATATCAAATATGAAAGAACACTTTTGTACTACATTCAGTTTCAATGCACAATGTAATGATCAAGTATGAATTTGAAAGTTTGAAATGTGATCAATACTTAGAGTACAAAAATGAAAATTAGTATTGAATGCAATAATGAAATGTTAATCAACATCACCTAAAATGTAATGTCAATTGGACTCCTAAAATGCAATCTTTTCCTATTTATGTTTATTCTTCTGTATGTTGTAATTTTGGGTAACAGTTATGTGGTACATTTGGAAAATGAGGAATGACAATTTTTTTGGTAATAAGTCTAGAAATCTTACTGAGTCTTTGAGGAGATTCATCTTTCATAATATTGTTGTACATGATACCTTGGTGATAAATCTCAAAAAGCATAAAATCATGGATCTACTCAAGAATGGTATGGCTCGTGTTGGTTTGTGGGAGGTATCACATGGATGCATGTGGTCTAGTAAGTCAAATGAGCACAACATATTTGAGAATGCACACACAACTTCATGGTTGAAATTGAAGAGCTCAGAAAGAAGGAAAGACAGGAAAGAGAGAGTTGTTCTTGTTATCCCACTAGTACTAGTACCAAATAGCGATATACCATTTGAAAATCTTATGCAACACCCATATAAGAATTTTTTTATGGATGATCAGGTTGTCCAATAAAAGGAGCATACAAATGATTGGCTAGCTTGGTTCCCTCATAGAGAGGGTGATCAGATATAGGATGACCTAGTTTGATGCTTATATTTTCTGTCATAGTTTGTATATTGTAGTTTCTCCAAGATAGTGATAAACTAATATCTATGTTTGTTCCAAATTGGCATAGTTGTTGATGATAATATGTGACTGCAATAGGCTCAATGATACTAATATAGTAATAATATTGCAATCTGAATTGTTAATATTCTTAGCATATATCTTCAATAAATAAAAAATGTTCACATATTTAGTACAAATAAATTATTACATTGATACCATTTATTAAATACACTACTATTATTACATAATTTTAAAGATAACTATGGAAAACTAATATGAATAAAATATAATGATTAAATAATATTCAATAAAACAAAAATTTAGGGCTGGGAGCCAAGCTCAATTAGCGAGACCTTCCTATTCTAAAGTATGAGGTCACAAGGTCTTGTCTCCCCCAACCTACATAGTACTAGAGGACGTGTTGTGTCAGTGTCATCAGTCACGTTAAAATTTTTACTTATGCATTGTAGTTTATAGGGGGTGTTGTACCTAATTCCTATATTCTTAAAAAAATAAAATTATATGGTAAAACCTTGACAATAGGAAAAAGAAACATATATAGAATAAGGTGATACAATCAATATAAGAAACATGAATAAAAAAAGGAGCAGGGGAGAACATTCAAATTTTGAACATGAGGGAGGGGAAGATGTAGATGAGGATGATGATCCAGGTGGTTCCTACCTAGTTGGCAATTCATTGGTTTTGCCTCTGGTTGGGGACATTTGTCAAAAGTGTGATTTGGGTTCTTGTTGATCCCTTGAGGTTTCATTTATTTCTTTTTTTGACCAGGCTATTTTGAATCCTTCTAGTTGTTCATTGTGTAGGTGATGGGTTACTAGGTTTGTGTCAGCCATGATATCTATTACCCAAATTTCCCTGTCCCACACAAATTTGGCTGGGAGGTCTAGTATTTTGTAAACCCCCTGTTGAACCTCTAAAAAAAATTTATGGCTTGTGCCTTTTCCCCTGATCATTGCAAATATTTTTAACTCTCTGGTCTACAAGTCTTTCAATTTGAAATGTGACTGTTAACCCCCAAAAACCCTAAACCCTCTTAGCCAGGTTCTAATTCATCGTTACCTTTTCGGGCCACTCAAGTCCCTTTAAACGCATGTGCCTTTTAAAAGTGACCCCTTTATGTGTTATACCACTAGGTCATCGATCGAGGCCCCTTTTAAATATTTTCTTCAAAGCCTAAGTTTTCCCAGTAATATTTCCAAATAATTAACCTTGTAAAACTTGTGGCTGTCATTAAATCTCAAGACTCTGCATTGTCAGACTTTCTGATGTGCGAAATAGCAATGGGGTGACACTTGTCTAAGCAGGGTCATTCTTCATTCTCAACTAGCAGTTAAGATCCAAGCAAGATCGATGACTATCGTTATACCATTGGGTAAAGGTGACACCTTTTTAAGTGTTGCGGTATAATGACGACCATCAATCCTCTTCTTTAGCTTAGCGCTCCTGTCAAGTGGGTCCTGTGCCAGATAGATCTGAGGGGACAGTCAACGGCAAATAAAAGAATGACACATGGCAGGGATGGGCCTGGTTTATTAAAATCCTAAGCGTCCTTGATTAATAGGGTTAATCTTTTGATCCAACGATTTTTGCATGTTCGTAAGACTTAATCTTCCCCCTTGCAATCATGCGATGACCATTGATCTTCATTCCAACACAATGCTTCATCACAGTGGGTCCACTGCCACATAGTCTGAGGTGTTTGATTCTTATTGGCTAGCTGGATTGTGATGTGGAAACATGTCAAAGCAGGCCCGAGGTCTTTGGCTATGAGGTGGGTTAAGATGCAAGCAAGATCTACAATTGTTGTTATACTATTGAAGTAAAATGCATGATGTTTAGTATCCCGGTATAACGACAACCGTCTGATGAGAGGTTAAGAATGTCATGGGTCCATGTTGTCAGGGGGCACTGACATGCTCAATTCTTATTGGTCATCGGGAAGAATAATTAGCATTTGTTAGTGGGGCCTGTCTTTCCTGATAGTTAAGTTTTGGTATGATCTCGTGGTTGTCATTATACCACTCGAATAAGATGCGTGATGTTTAGTATCGTGGTATAGCGACAACCATCTGATGAAGATCTTAGTGGGTCGTGGGTCCAATGTGCTACCTGTTGCTGAGGTGTTCATTTTTTATTGGTTCTGACTGGTGATGTGGTGTTTGACTTTTCAAAAGGGGCTTGCGACTGTTACAAAGTTGATCTGGGTCATTCATCTACCAGGAAAGAATGATATCAATGGCCATGTTTTAAATTGGATCAGCTAGCCATTGTTTTCCAAATTTAAATATATTTCTTGCTGGTTCATTGCTGTTGGTCGAATGCGAGGTCGAGTCTAGCTCAAAATTTATGTTCTCAGGATAGTTACAGTTAGAAATGATGATGGAGGATCTAGTGGCCATCGCTTGCTGATTTCTCAGGGTACCATGTTGGTTTTCTTGCACTGAAGAAGCATTAAAAGGTTGGCACCACCTATGGCCTTCTGTACTTCAAAACTCAAATATCTGTAAGGATCAGATTTAAGCATTCATGATAAACTCAATTCAGTAGAATCAAGGTCATGGTTGTGGCATGAGGTTTTCAACTTGCAGAGAAATGGGATGGACTTGCAAGGATTGATATCTGATCAGCTAGGATATTTTCAAAGATGCAATTATGATTAGAATTGACAGAGTTAGGGTTTGATTATTTTATGAAAATATATGTAACCCTAGTTAGGTTTTGGCCCCTACTATGTGTAAAAGGGAATATATATTAGTTTTGGAGGTTTTAGAGCTTAGAGTTTACATTTTGTAAAAAGAGTTCTTTCTTAGGAGCTATCTATGGCATTTGTTCTGCCCTCTGGCTCTTACAGACTATAACCTTTCATTGAAATCTCAGATTCAATAGAGGCTATCCATGGCATTTGTTCTGCCCTCTGGTCTTTCCCTTGTTTGTATTTCTCTTATTGAGTATAATATACTGGCCTTGTTAGAGAAATCTTGGAGTTCCAGAGCCCTTCTTTCTTTCAGCTTATATGTGTACTATTGTGTTTGATCTCATTTGAATGAGTTTATGGATATTCTTTAGCCCCCTGTCATTCTGTCTCATTCCTATGCCCTTTTGTTGAAGAGAACATTTTCTTGCAGGTCACAGTCTGTGTCTTTTGTTCAAACCCCTTTGTGAAAAACTTATGCAAGCCTATTTAGAAAGATTGTGTTCTATTAGATCTGAGAGCTTTCATGCTAGTTTGGTTAGTGTATTGTGTTCATTTCATTTCGGTGTATCACCTAGTAGGTAGTTAGCTTTCAGTCATTTCCCTTTCATGCATTCCTTCTATCCCTTTTGCCTCAAGAGTTTACTTTCCCTGTCAAAGAGAAAATTAAGGTGATTATCTAAGAGGAATCATCCTAGAACCTGGAGGTCTCATCTCAGTTAGCATAGGTCCCACAACCTGGAGATGATTCCCATGTTATACTAAGTTATGAAGACCAAGAAAGCTTGAAACAAGGGTGCAAACTTAGTGTATAAAAATTCTAGCACGCCCGGTGGTACCAAAGTTCAGATTCATGTTCAAGGTATGCTATCTTTGATATGCTAATAGCATCCTATAGACCTAGAAGAGGTCATTGTGCTACATATCTGGTGACTCTAGATGTCTACTGGTTCCAAAGATTATGTGCCGGTATGTTTTCAAATCTTTCGCGTTCAAATTCTAGCTAATTGCATGAGTAGACATGTCAAGTTATCATGGATAGTCAGGTTACTCACCATCCTATTATGAGGACAATGCTCAATGGGCTAGTTATCAACCTTATCAAAGCCACCTAAGGCCTGCTTTTACCCCAAGCTTTCATACTACACAAGGTTATCAATATATCCAACATGCCCCAAATGATTATGCCCTTGTACAAGATTATGACCAGGCCCTTCAACAAGAGGAATCATGGGTGCAAATGGTGCAACAAAAAATGCAAGGCCAACTACCTCATCATGCTTACCACCCCCCCCCCCCCCCCCCCACCCTCTTTTTAGCCTAATTGGCAGCATACTCATAGCTCAAACTTAGTGAAAGAGCAAGGAGAGACAAAGAATCTGTTGCTTGTTTTGATTAAGCAAGTGTCTGAGATTAGGGAGCAGCAGGAGATGGAGGCTCAAAGTTATGAACAAGGGTTAGTTCCCTATCAAATTGAAGAGGCTCTTGTTGATGAACAAGAAATAAGATAATTTCAAGAAGAGATTAATCACTGAGCTGATATTGAATTAGCAAGGCTGAGATCACAAATTACTGAACAAAAGGCTCTTAGACCTAAAATCCCAAGCTGGAGGACCCATTTGTCTATGCCTTTTATGCCTCCCTTTGGGCCCTCTCAATTTCACATCCCAAGTTTTAAGGCAAAAAATTCTTTCCAAGAGCCTTTACTTAAGATTTAGTCTACCACTTTGCAAGAACAGTCTATTCAAGAAAATTGTTTATCTCAAGAGGTCCCTCTAGTCTCTCAAGATGATGAGGTGCTGTGGATACCCCAATGGACTCTGCCTCCTGGTTGTCCAATGCCAAGTCTTTTCAAAGATGTTAGTCTAGTATCTAAGAAAGGACCTATGGTAAATGAGATTTCATGTGATGAAGAGGAGAGAAAATTTGAGCTATCAGTGGTGAGTGATAACTGTGACAAAGTGAGCCAGCAGGGAGAAGAAATGGAGTTTGATGCTCAGTCTGAGCTCTTGGTTGGTTTGTTCGATGAGCTACCCCTCTTTGTTGATGATAAAGAAGAGACCATGACATTACCTATGGCTAAGGGTCAATCAGAACAAAAGGTTCACCATCAACAAGAGACCGATGTAGGAGAGGATGCTATGTCCTTAATGAATGAGCTACCTAGTTTTGTTGAGCAGGATGATAAAGCTATGAAGGAGTCTTTCCAAGAAAAGAACATAGACAAAAGCCCTAAAGAGTATGATTTTTCCAACATCATAGAGGTCTTTTATGACAAATTGAATGATGAATCCCTATTCCTTGGAGTGGAGGTTCAAGGTTGTATGCCTATAGAAGGAGGCCTAGTTTTGGATTGCTCTCTTTCTGAGGGGCTGCTACATGTGCAAGGGTTGGAGCTAGTTCTGAATCTTTAGGATATTGACAACTTTGATGAGCTCTTTGCCTATTTAAAAGAAGAGGATGAAGATCCCCTATCCATGGAGGATGAATTGACATGGCTATCCATAATGGAGGGCAACCATGAAGATAAAAAAGAATCCATCAAGGAAAGTCCTACTTTCAGACTTTCAAGAGGCTTCCCTATTAGATACTTGGCCCAAAAGGAGTTTACTAAGACATCTCCACATGATCAATTTGAGGTGAGTAAACTTGATCCTATCCTTGTAGAGGTAGTTCACCATTGTTTGATAAATCTTTGTATGCCTCATATCCTTGTAGCTATCCTTATGCACTCAATGCAAAATATCCTAATAAGGAAGGTTAGTTATTTCAGCCTACCAGTGAATGGCTTTGTTTGACCAATTTTCTGTACTAGTTAGTTTAGGTTAGGTTAGTTTTCATGCTTTCTGTCCCCTTTTTCTAGGTTATCTTTCTTGTTTTCCAAGAAGTGCTCGTGCACAATTTTTGTCCCTCTCAGTTCCAGGTTTGTCTCTCTGTCAAGGTTTTATGCTCATATGATGACTCCAGGCCCAATGGATCATTTTAAGGCCACTGATCAATGTCTAGTAGGCTGACATCCAATAGAAATTGCCAAAATGTTACCCAAATTTCCTTGTCCCATACAAATTTGGCTAAGAGGTCCAGTATTTTGTAAACCCCCTATTGAACCTCTAAAAAAAATTTATGGCTTGTGCCTTTTCCCCTGATCGCTACAAATCTTTTTAACTCTCTGGTCTGCAAGTCTTTCAATTTGAAATGTGACCATTAACCCCCCAAAACCCTAAACCCTCTTACCCAGGTTCTAATTCACCGTTACCTTTTTGGGCCACTCAAGTCCCTTTAAACGCATGTGCCTTTTAAAAGTGACTCCTTTATGTGTTATACCACTAGGTCATCGGGTGGGGCCCCTTTTAAATAGTTTCTTCAAAGCCTAAGTTTTCTCGGTAATATTTCCAAATAACTAACCTTGTAAAACTTGTGGTTGTCATTAAATCTCAAGACTCTGGGTTGTCATACTTTCTAACATGCAAAATAGTGACAGGGTGACACTTGTCTAAGTGGGCCTGTTCTTCATTCTCAACTGGCAGTTAAGATTTGAGCAAGATCGATGGCTATCATTATATCATTGGGTAAAGGTGACACCTTTTTAAGTGTTGTGGTATAACGATGACCGTTGATCCTCTTCTTTAGCTTAGCCCTCCTGTCAGGTGGGTCCTCTGCCAGATAGATCCGAGGGAGTACATGGCAAGGCTGGGCCCAGTTTATTAAAATCCTAAGTGTCCTTGATTAACAGGGTTATTCTTTTGATCTGATGATTTTCGCATGTTCGTAAGACTTAATCTTCCCCCTTGCGATCATGCGATGACCATTGATCTTCATTCCAACGCAACGCTTCATCTCAATGGGTCCACTGCCACATAGTCTGAGGTGTTTGATTCTTATTGGCTAGCTGGATTGTGATGTGGAAACATGTCATAGCAGGCCAGAGGTCTTTCGCTATGAGGCGGGTTAAGATCCGAGCAAGATCTATGATTGTCATTATACCATTGAAGTAAAATGCATGATGTTTAGTATCGCGGTATAACAACAACCATCCGATGAGAGGTTAAGAATGTCATGGGTCCATGTTGTGAGGGGGTGCTAACATGTTCAATTGTTATTGGTCGCCGAACAGAATAGTTGGCATTTGTTAGTGGGACATGTCTTTCCTGATAGTTAAGATGTGGTATGATCTTGCAGTTGTTGTTATACCACTCGGATAAGATGCGTGATGTTTGGTATAGCGACAACCGTCCGATGAAGATCTCAGTGGGTTGTCGGTCCAATGTGCTACCTATTGCTGAGGTGTTCATTTTTTATTGGTTTCGACTAGTGATGTAGCGTTTGACTTTTCAAAAGTGGCTTGCGACTGTTACAAAGTTGATCTGGGCCGTTCATCTGCTGGGAAAGAATGATATAGATGGCCACATTTTAAATTGGATTAGCTAGCTATTGTTTTCCAAATTTAAATATATTTCTTATTGGTTCATTGCTCTTGGTCGAATGTGAGGTTGAGGGTAGCTCAAAATTTATGTTCTCAGGATAGTTGCAGTTAGAAATGATGATGGAGGATCCGGTGGCCATCGCTTGCTGATTTCTTAGGGTACTATGTCGGTGTTCTTGTGCTAAAGAAGCATTAAAAGGTTGGCACCACCTATGGCCTTCTGTACTTCAAAACTCAAATATCTGTAAGGATCAAATTTAAGCATTCATGATAAACTCAATTCAGCAGAATCAAGGTCATGGTTGTGGCGTGAGGTTTTCAACTTGTAGAGAGATGGGATGGACTTACAAGGACTGATATTTGATTGGCCAAGATATTTTCAAAGATGCAATTATGATCAGAATTGACAGAGTTAGGGTATTCCTAGTTAGGTTTTGGCCCCTGTCGTGTGCAAAAGTGGATATATATTAGTTTTTGGAGCTTTTAGAGCTCATAGTTTACATTTTGTAAAAAGAGTTCTTCTTTCTTAGGAGCTATCTATGGCATTTGTTCTACCCTCTGGCTCATATAGACTGTAACCTTTCATTGAAATCTTAGATTCAATAGAGGCTATCTGTGGCATTTGTTCTACCCTCTGGTCTTTCCCTTGTCTGTATTTCTCTTATTGAGTATAATATACTGGCCTTGTTAGAGAAATCTTGGAGTTCTAGAGCCCTTCTTTCTATCAGCTTATATGTGTACTATTGTGTTTGATATGATTTGAATGAGTTTGTGGATATTCTTCAGCCCCCTATCATTCTATCTCATTCCTGTGCCCTTTTGCTAAAGAGAATGTTTGCTTGCAGGCCATAGTCTGTGTCTTTTGTTTAGACCCCTTTGTGAAACACTTATGCAAGCCTATTTAGAAAGATTGTGTTCTATTAGATCTAAGAGCTTTCATGCTATTTTGGTTAGTGTATTATGTTCATTTCATTTTGATGTATCACCTAGTAGGTAGTTAGCTTTCAGTCATTTCCCTTTCATGCATTCCTTCTATCCATGTTCCCTCAAGAGTTTACTTTCCCTGTCAAAGAGAAAATTAAGGTGATTATCCAAGAGGAACTAGCCTAGAACTTGGAGGTCTCATCTTAGTTAGCATAGGTCCCACAAATGGAGATGATTCCCATGTTATACTAAGTTATTAAGACTAAGATAGCTTGAAACAAGGGTGCAAACTTAGTGTATAACACTATCATATCTTTAAGTTTATTTACTCTCACAAGTTTAGTGATAATTCCATTTTTTAATTGTGTTTTGGCTATTTTTCATAAAGGTGAGTGAATTTATCCCTGATATCTAGTAAAAGAGTGGTCATGCAGCTATGTTGGCCTAGCCTATTAAAGTTTTTTTATTGTCATTCCTTGTTGTAGTTCTCATATACTCCTCTTTTTCTTTGGTTAGATGGTGAGACCTAAATGAGTTGAGTGTTGGGAATCACATAGCCTTTGTATGCTCATTTCATTAAATATGTAGTGCTTAGGTCTAGAACTAGTCACCTTGACTATTGTCCAATTATCTCTACAATCCTTTGAGTGTGTTACAATAGACTGTATGCTTTCCACTATTATTGTATCCAAATTTTGGTTATGGGATCCTCATGTTCGATGTCAAAGGAAATTTTAATGGTTCCATGACATGTTTGGTCTTGTTCCAAAGAAATTTCTTGGGACTTGTTTTATTTTTAATTTAAATAGAACCAATTGGCTAGGGATTTTGTTTCGATGTTTTAGACCTTAGATTCCTAGCTTGCATGTTCCTTCATGTGGCCTACGGGGTTCCTTGTTGGTTAGGATTCTCAGGATATTTGGAAGGAATGGAGGATCCTCTATATTCTACCAATTTCTATATATTTATTCTCTAGTCCATGTAGTCTCTACTATTACTAGGCTATCTTGGTCAAAGGATTCTTTTGTTGTTGGCATGAGGGAATGATTTTGGTAGAGGGTACTTTTTTGCAGGATCATGCCCCATTTTGGTTTGTTTAGAATGGTATCAAGAGTTGTTCTTTGGTTGTGAAGGTTAAGGATATTTGTGTCCCTCTTGTGGTGACTTGAGGTGTGGTAGATTTTAGTTTGATTGAAGAGAAGAAAGGTGGTTCTTCTCTAGTGTTTTGGAGAGATGGAGTTGTGTTCGGTATTGAGGCTTCTCATAGCTTGTTTGGAATTTCTATTTTAGTGTCTTGGTAGCTATTTTGGGTATCATTTTGAAACTCTTTGGAGACAGTTTTGGGGAATTTCTAACTATGGGATAATGTTCAACTAACTACAAGGGGGGCCTCTATCTTTCGGCTTGATTTTTCTTTTTTCATGGTTCCTACAGTGGTGGTGACTATTTTACTTAAACTATCCATTTCTATACACAAGGTCAGTGGTTTGGTTTTTGTTTGTGGTTGGTTTTTTGTTGTAGTTAGCTTAGGGAATATTCCTAACCCTATGGAGGAGAGAGGTATTTAGCTAGCAAGGAGGGGGAGTTTATTAAATTGTTTCGCTTCTTCCTTTTCCATGATTCTTTTTAGGGTGGAGGCTATTTCATTGGAACTATACATTCCTATTTGCATGTTTAGTTATTTTTTTCCTCGATGGCTAGTGGTTTGTTGTAGCTAATTGGAGGGATATTCTTGACCCAATGGAGAATTATGGTGTCCAACTTTGCAAGAGGATGGATTAGCTTGGTTGGTTTTCTCCTTCTTCCATGGTTCCTATGGAAGTGAAGGCCATTTATTTTGGAGTATCCATTCCTATTTGCATGAATGGTGGTTGTGTTTTCTAATGCGAATTCCTATTTTATGACCATCTTTAAGGGCTTCCAATGGTCTTTTCTTTTTGGAGGCTTTTCCTAAACCTATGGGGAAGGGGGGCATTCAATGTTACAAGAGAGGGTTTGGGCACTACTAGTTTTATTCTACTTCTATCATAGTCTCTATGGCGACGAAGATGTTTCCTATGAAGGTGGTCACAAATCTTTAGTATCAAACATTGGATGGGTTGGTAGACTACTTGTCAACCATGTTTATCTTTTTTTATATTATTTTGGGAGAGACGATCTCTTCTAGTTCTCTTATTTTATGGTTTGGACTATCCTCTCTATTAGGCTTGGACAATAGTCTTTGTCTTGTGACCAATTGATAGAGAGTCCCTAATGTGCTTTCACAACTTCACTAAGATACTAAATGAACCTAGTTTTGCTAAGACCCTATTCTTTCCTCTAGGATCCTTCAAGTCCTTGGGTATGTGCAGGATCATGGAATGCCAAAAAGTGGCAATGTGAAAAAGAAGTCCTGGTTGATAGACTCTTTGATAAACAACTATAAATTTCAAACAATATAACATTTTTGAAATCTAAAATATACATCACATTCTATGCTTCACCTAATACAATAATAATAAACAATTCTTTCAATTTGATGAAGTTTATACTATGTTAAGGTGGTCAGACATGAGAGTTTTTATATTGAGGAAAATTTGTAGCCAAAAAATCATAATTAATTATATACTTGGAAAAAAAATACAAAAAAATATACATCACATCTGGACATTAGTCTACTAGTTTTATCTAGAATCTTATAAAAAAATATTATCATTTTATTTTGTTTAATGTGGTTAGACATACACCTACATGTTATCTTTTTAGTCCTGATTGATAGACTTATTGAAAAATAGCTATAACTTTCAAACTGTATAATATTTTTGAAATCCAAAATATGTGTCACATTCTATGCTTTTCCTACTACAAGAAAAATTAAAAAAGTTTTCAATTTGATAAAGGTTAGACTAAGTTAATGTCATCAAAAAGGAGAGTTTTTGTATTTTGGAATAGTTGTAGAATAAAAATCATATTTAATTATTTACTTGGAAAAAGTTTACAAAAAAATATGTGTCACATTTGGATACGAGTCTACTACTTATATATAAAATATTGTAAAAAAAAATTATCATTTGGTTGTGTTTAAGGTGGTCAAACATACACCTACTTCTTGAGTTTTCCTGAAATTTTTGTACTACTACATTGAAATTTGAAATTTTTAACATATAGAATAATTATTTTTCAAAAAGGCCTAGTATCTTAGAAAATCAATTAAATTTTCCACATATTCACTTCTTACAAATTTTTGATATAATATTTATAACTTGTTCAATTTTTTATGTCAACTTGCCTAAACCTTATTTTTTGAATTTTCATTGCCACTTAAGGGCCTAGTTTGGCATACCATGATCCTAAACATACCCCCTCACTTAGATATTTTAGGACCTCTTCTATACCTCACTAAGATATAACAACCTTTGTGCTTCACTAGGGGTGACTACCAACATGTCCTTCACCCTTTCTTTTTTCTTTCTTGGATGAGTCCAAGTGTCTTTTTAACTCCACTACTTAGAAAGTGTTTACAGGGGATATAGTTCATTTTATTCTTCGTTTTGGACTTCATATGATCACATTATGTAAGGGTATCATATATTTTTAAAATGATCTCCTAATTCTCTAGGAATCTTGGCTTTTAGGCATAGTCCTCCTAGTAGCCCTTTCTGACTGATTTTTCCTACTTCCTAAAAAATATTCCCAAATAACCCCAAAAATAAATATGATATTTGAGTACCCTTTTCCAAGACCTGAAATATTTTGTTGGTCTTGTGTCCCTAAGGTATCCGTACAGGGGATTCCTATAATTAATGGAAACTAGGGCTAATTGGGAAAGGCCTAATATGGTTATGAGGTCTCTGTATAACCCCAATTAATATAGAAACATGCTTGTTTTCACTCTGCCAACTATATCATTGCATTCAAACACATTTAGTTCATTGACAAACGCCTAACCGGGTACCCTAGACTCGTCTAGGGCTTGTCACTACAAATAGCTAAACTAATTTTCTGAGCTCCTCCATCCATATGTACAAAATATAATGGCTTCCCTTCCATATTCCTCAGGGCCATGATTATTTTCATGGTGGAGATCTATGGGGGAGCCATTTTTCACAAAACTGTCTCAAAAACACTAGTAAACTGTAAACTAACAAAATATTTTACAAAGCTATACAAATGAACACTAAGAAACTTATCACCAAATAAAAATATACACTAACTAGCTGAACTACAAGAATCTAACTCGAGATGGAGTGATTCAATTTATTAAAGAGCTCAAGTAAGTATAAATAATCATAGTGCACAAGAACTCATAATTACATAGCAACTTCAGATAAATTCAATTCCTTCTCCACAACACCTAACCTCTAAAAATGGGCCTCCTAATGAGTTAATATGCATCTTGCATGTTTTTAGGTTGTTACAATAACTACAAGGCCTTAACGATCGAATGGAATCATTCCTTAATAATGTTGTCATGCAACTTTGAAAAGTTGCAAATGTTGTCATGACAACATTTTGACAACTTTTCCAAAATTTCTCTAGAGCATGATTTTATGACCTCTAACCTATCTCAAATGATGTAAAAACACAATGGAGGCAATTTTAGGCTTAAATACAAGCTTTACTAAGCTTTTTAGGCTTTTAGACCCAAAATCCCAACTCAGGCTTCTAAAACACTAAACACTAATAAAAGTGCAAAAACTAGAATAAATTAAACCTATTCTAGAATCCATCTAGACACAAATTAACAAGACCTTCAAAGGCCTAAAAAAAGACACCTGACTTGGCTAAAGTCAGTACAAGCCACAATCAAAACATAACACTTGGATATAGCCTAGGTGCTCCTGCACTAGTCTCTCCAAACAAAATATTTCAATACACACTTGGGTTGATCAAGTTAAAGTCTATTCCAAACTTCTTGAACTTTGATTCTTTGGTCCAAGTTGCATCTGCATCTCCTTGACCATACCATTTCACAAGATGTTCTTTGTAAGTCTTCTTTCTAGTCTGCTTGTGGACTCTTGAATCAAGTATCTTCTTTGATTGTTTTGATGGTGCAGGGGTAATTTTAGGTCTTCCAATTCTTGTATAACTAAAGTAAGACTCCGATCAAGATCAGGGATAGGAACCTTGTACAAGATCAGATCAGCAACATTAAAGACATGAGACAATTGAATATCTTTTAGAAGATCCACTCTATAAGCATTGTTGCCATACTTGGCTAGTATAGTGCAAGGTAGTAGTCATCTCATCTGTAGCTTATTGGGCACTCCATTTTGTAACCTTTCATTGTTCAAGTGGACCATTACAAGATCCTCTATTTGGAATTATATATCCTTCCTTCTTTCATCAACCTTCTCCTGTATATTTTCAGTATTCTCTGTCAAGGTCTTTCTTACTGTTTCATGTACTTCTTTCATGGGGTGTGCAAAATCTTCTGCATATCCACTCCCTTTGGCTCCATCCGTTAAATCTATGAGTTCAAATATCCCTCTAGGATGTAATCCATAAACAATTTCAAAGGGACTCCTAGTTCTCCTATTGACTGTGTCATTGTAAGCATATTCTACTTGCCCCAATAATTGGTCCCAAGCTTGACCATATTCCTTAGTGACACACCTTAACAGGTTCCCTAGACTTGTATTCACAACCTCAGTTTAACCATCTATTTGAGGGTGATAAGAAGACCCAAAGGATAGATTGGTTCCCAATTTTTTCCATAGTGTCTTCCAAAAGTGATTCATGAATTTGGAGTCTCTGTCTGAAACTATACTCAAGGGTAACCCATGGATTCCCACCACCTCTTTGAAGAATAGATGTACAATTTGACAAGCATCGTGAACAGTCTTACAAGGGAAAAATGTGTTATTTTTCTAATTTTATCTACTATGAAATATATGCTATCAAAACCTTGTGTTGTCCTTGGTAAACCTACCACAAAGTCCATGCTCAAAAATTACCATGGTCTACTTGGAATGGGGAGAGGTTGATAAAGACCTGCATTGGAGGATGTTCTCTTGGCTTTTTGCCACACTACACAACACTCCACATACTTTTTGATGTCTAAATTCATTCTTGGACAAAACTAAAACCTCTGCTCTAACTCTTGGGTCTTATTGACTCCAAAGTGACCACTAAGTGCCCCATTATGTGTCTCTTGAATCAAATTTTCCCTAATTGATCCCTCAGGCACACATAATTGAATTACTTTAAACAATAAGTCACTCTTCATAGTGTATTCAGAAAAATCACCATGGAAATGATTCTTGTGTCTTTACATACCTTGTATATCTATGCAAAGTCTTCATCTTCAGCATATAAGTCCTTAACACTTTCAATGCCTATGCTCTACAACTGCACTTCTTGCACTGTCAATATTTTTCTACTTATTGCATCTGTTGTGCTTTATTTCACAATCCTTTCTTATGCTTGATGTTGAAGGTGTAAGCCTGCAAGTACTCCACCCATTTCATGTGCTTATGACTAAGCTTTTCTTGGGAGTTCAAAAAAATAGGAGCCTCATTGTCTGAATACACCACAAATTATTTAGGAAGAAAGTAGTGCCTCCATTTCCTTAATGCTCGGACTAGAGCATACTTCTCTAAGTCATAAGAAGAATACTTCTTCTTTGCATCACTGAGATTCTCACTATGAAAAACCATTGGTCTTTCTTCTTGGCTTAAGACAACCCCTATAGCAACATTGCTAGCATCACACTCTACTATGAAGAGCTTCTCAAAACTAGGAAGCACTAGGATAGGTTGAGTAGCTATCCTCTTTTTAAGTGTCTCAAACCCTTTGTCTTCTTGTTGATTCCAAAGAAATTTGGTCTTCACTCCACCTTTGATAGTGTCCAACATAGGAGCACAAATAACACTGAACTTCTTGATGAATTTCCTATAGTATTGTGCTAAGCCATGAAAGCTTCTCACCTTTGTTACAGTAATTAGAGTAGGCTAGTTAAGGATGGCTTCTACCATGCTTGGATCCATCTTGAGATTTCCTTGATACAACATAAACCCAAGGTACACTAGCTCCTACTTAATGAACTCACACTTGTCCATATTTATCATTAGTTTCTCCTCATGCAACTTCTTGAAAACAACTTGAAAATATCTTAAATTCTCTTCTGTATCCTTGCTGAATATTAGTATATCATCTAAATATACTAAAACAAACTTAATGATGTATTCCTTGAAGACTTCGTTAATGAGCCTCATAAATGTGGATGGGACATTTGATAGCCCAAATGGCATTACAAGACACTCATAAAAGCCCTTTGTAGTTTTGAAGGAAGTCTTCCATTCATCCTCCTCTTTGATCCTAATTTGGTGATAACCACTCTTTAGGTCAATTTTTGTGAAGTACTTGGCATCCCCTAGATAGTCCATGAGGTCTTCAATTCTAGGATTGAGAAATCTATACCTAATGGTGATCCTATTTATGGCACTAGAATCAATGCATAACCTCCAGGTTCCTCCCTTTTTGGGTGCTAGGACAATAGGAACAACACATGGACTTATACTCTTCCTAATGAGGACTTGGTTTAGGAGTTATTGAATTTGTTTTGCAATCTCCTCATTTCGTTGAGGGTTCATGTTATAAGCTTCTTTTCTAGGAAGGGTAGCTCCTGGGATAAAGTCTATTTGGTTGATAATATCTCTCTTATGGAATAGGGAGGATAGTTTCCCATCACTTACAATGTCTTTTTATTTCTTTAAAAATTCTTGCACTTCCATTGGAATCTCTAGCTTCTTGACTATATTGTTTGCATCTTCTTCTTTTGGCTTCAAAACCAATGCAAATCCTACTCCCTTTCCTTCTTCTAGAGATTCCAAGAACTCTTTTTCACTGACCAAAAGGACATTAGGGCTTGTGGGATTTACTTCTCCTTCTTCTAATAGTGACTGTATCTTGAAAGTCACACCATCCTTCCTGAAAGGATATGCATTTTTAGCTCCATCATGCATGGCCTGTCTGTCAAATTTCCATGGCCTTCCTAGTAAAAGGTGACATGAATCCATAGGTAGGACATCACACAGTACATTATCTTTATACCTTCTGATTGAGAACTCCACCCATGCTTTCTCATTTACAAGGAAACATTGTCCCTTATTCAACCAAGTAACCTTATAAGCATTACTATGTGGAATCATCTTCATTTTTAGTTTGTTAAGTACCTCCTCTAACACAGTATTGTCAGTAGATCCTGAGTCAATAATGACTCTACATAATTTACCCATCATTTTGCACTTCACTTTGAATAGTGATCTCCTCCAGCTTGGTTCTTCTCTTGCTGGTTATTTAATCAGTGTTCTTCTCATCATTAAATTTTCTCCCTCTTTTGACTCTAAGGGTACTTCAGGACATATTTTTTACCACCACTAGACTCCTCTTGTACAAAATTTACTCTCTTATCAATTCCTTGGGAAGTAGAGCCTTTCTTTGGACACATATAGGAAGGGTGTTCCATTTGGTTGCAACGATAGCACTTCATTGTTGAAATATAGGACCCTCTTCGTTGACTATTTTTTCTTCCCCTCCAATTACTATTAGATCCTCTTCCTCTATTGAAGGCTCCACTATTTGAGTTTCCCTCTTATTGTTCAGTCAACTTAGTCTCTCCTTGAATCTTTGATTCTGAACTTCTACCACCATATCCTCCTATTTGGCCTCTTCCATCTCTTCCTCTTCCTCAACCTCTAGTATTTCCTGAGTCTTGTTTCTTTTTCAAATTTTCTTCCACCTTATCTTCAAGTTGGTGGAACCTATGAATAGTGGTAGGGGTTAGTAAACTCAATTCATCTTGGATAGCCCATCTTACACCATTCAAGTATCTAGCAACATTCGCACTTTAATGTTCTACATCTCTTGATCTCATACACGACCTCTAAAATTCCTCAGTGTAAGAGTTAACATCTAACTCTTTTTGTCTAAGTCCTTGTCTCTTCTTATGTGACTGAATTTCATAATATTCAAGTACATAGGCATCTCTGATTCTAGCCACCATAGATTTCCAAGTGGCAATGGGCTTCTTTCCTTCCTTTTCCCTCTCATCTTGGATGAATTTCAACAAAGTGAGTGCAAAACCTCTGAGTCTTTCCTTAGACACTTTTACTTTTTGGGCTTCCCTTACACCATCACATTCAAAATGGTTCTCAAGCCCTTCAATCCAGTCTAGAACTACTTTTGGTTCTTTTTTTCCATTAAAGATTCGAATTCCTTCTAATGCCTTTCCACTTAAGGCCTTCAATTATTTTAAGAAGGGTTCTTCAGCTAAGATTGGGTCTAGTTTAGGGACCTCATCCTCTAATAGTACTTCTTTCTATTTTCCTTTCATCTTATCTTTAACTTCTTCAGTCTTCACATTTATTTCATCCACTTTCTGTTCTAATTGAGCCAATCTATCTGAGAGAAATCTATTTTATTGTTCATGCTCTTGCACTTTCTTGGCCAAATCTACATTGGTCACCATTGTAGAGTCTCCTATTTAATCCTCTTGTTGAAATATTCACCACAAGCCTAATGTTGTAGGCTCTGATACCACTCTGATAGAGACTCCCTAATGTGCTTGCACAAATTCACTAGGATACTATCTGAACCTAGTTTTTCCAAGACCCTATTCTTTCCTCTAGGATCCTTCAAGTCCTTAATTATCCAATTTAGGACCTCTTGTATACATCACTAAGAGATAACAACCTTTATGCTTCACTAGGGGTGACTACCAACACATCTTTTACCCTTTCTTTTCTCTTACTTAGATGACTCCAAGTGTCTTTCTAATTCCACTACTTAGCAAGTGTTTACAGGGGATGTAGTTCATTTTATTCTTCTTTGACTTCATATGATCCCATTATGTAGGGGTATCATCGATTTTACAAACGATCTCCTAATTCTGTAGGAATCTTGGCTTTTAGGCCTAGTCCTCCTACTAGCCCTATTTGACTGATTTTTCCCACTTCCTTCAAAATCTTGCCAAATAACCCCAAACATAAATATGATATTTGAATACCCTTTTCCAAGACATGAAATA
>BSBK01008678.1:90000-290715 GCA_027943335.1 Chamaecyparis obtusa | reverse complement strand
TATATATATATATATATATATTACATATACTATATATATATAATATATAGTATACATATATATATATATACATATATATGTATATATATATTATATATATATGTATATGTATATATATATATATATATGTATATATGTATATATATATATATGTATGTATATATGTATATATACATATATATGTATATATGTATATATATACATATATATGTATATATGTATATATATACATATATATATATATATATATATATATGTATATTGTATATATATATATATATGTATATATGTATGTATATATATATATGTATGTATCTATATATATATGTATGTATATATATATATATATGTATGTATATATATGAATATGTATATGTATAATGTATATGTATATGTATATATTCTTTATAGTTGAAAAAAATGTGGAACTTAACTATATCAGATTTTGCATAAGATGACATTAATATCCGATAACAACACACACAATATGAAAATTATTTTTCGGATAATGTTTTAAATCATAGAATTTTAGAAAAGAGTCCATAATTGATATGGAAACCGATTCAAATTTTGCACCATCTTACATGATTACCCGAAAGATATTACACCTTTGCACTATGTGTTATGAAGTGTTAAACAACTCTCACAGGTAAGAAGCATTGATAGAAGTTGTAAACCCTTTAATAAAATGTAATTGACAGTTAGTCATCACGGGATCATGCTTTGATGACACGTGTCTTTTTCCAGTCAAAAGATAAGATGAACCTTAGTTTGATGCATAGTTTAAATGATATATTTTTATTATCTATTTATTTCTTATAATATCGTAAAATTGAAAGAAATATTTATAATAATATCCTAAATATGTATATATATTTTAAATCCAATTCCGATTTCATACCACCGAACATCGATACCCGACATCTCAAAACAAGAACTAGTATGAATTTTGCATCATTCATCTACTATATTTGAAAGACCTATATAGTAATTTATATTTCGTATTAACTTTAAAAAAATATAATTATTGAAAATTGTTTACAAATTGACACAATGATCATGCCTCTCAAACGAAAAATAATTTTGGTTTAACATTAATGTTTATAATAAATTAAATAAACAATAACTATTAAATATGCAATAACAACAAATATAATCACAATTGTCAAAACATTTACAACTCATTAGAATAAAATCAACCAAAGATTTCATTAATTAATACTCTTCAAAATATTATACAAAATATTTAATATAATAATAGCTATCGTAACTTTAAAACGATATATAAGAGTATCAATTACTTGCACAATTCATTAGAACACATAGTAACACTTACGAGAATATAAAAATTAGTAATGGAAGCTAGATTTACTTTTCAAATCAGCACATAATCAATAGAACTATTTGGAAGAGTAGAGGATACACATTTACAAAACATGTTGCTCTACAAATCTAGTAGTGTTGTGCAAGCAGTTCAACAAACACTGGGTGAAGAATTTCACAATCCTACACATCGATGGAAGGTAATGATGATAGTGCCACAATATTAATGGATTGGGGTTTACAAATTGGTCAAAGTATAGAGACTGTTCATTTTGTAATGGTCTCTCTATTCCCCAAAGATTTGATTCTCAGAATAAATTGATTGCTAGAATGGGATCATCCAAATAAAGGATTTGACTATAGTGAATATTTTTTGAGTGAAGAAGAGGGGAAACAAATAGGAATTTTTCCTTTTGTCCGATGACCCATGTGACTCGACAAAGAATCTTACAAAACTGATATAAAAAATAATGGCTAATTTTGTGTGAAGAAATCACAGAATATAAGGAAATTGAAGCCGCATCAAGAATACCACTTCTCTATCCAAAGCACCGATGTTTTTTCCTTCCAAAAACAAAAAGGAAAGTTTGGAATTACCAAACAAATACACAAAATCAAATCAGATTAAGAATTCTAGTTGTCTATCTGAAACGATGACATTCTGTACGTCTACAAAGATGAAAGATAGTTTGGAATTTTGGAAATTGTCAATAAAAAAAGGTACTTGCTATCAAATTTACCATCTACCAAACTATAAATTATTTAATTATATTTCTAGATAAAATCATACCTTACCTATATTCAAATCCTAATCATATAATATGCTGAATTAGTTTTTTGATTTCATAGAATAATAAGTAGTTCTAAAATATTTCCTTTGTTTCAATTTTCTAATTGTAAAATTGAATTTAATTTGAATTTTTTTTCAAATATTGTATTTCCTATCAATCAAAAAATCTAATAATACTTATTTCTATATTTTTTGGGGATTCTTGAACCTATTTTTCTTCAGGTACCTTAAAGTATGTATTTTTTATTACAACATAACGAGATGAACATTTTTTGAATTTAACTGATTTTTGAAAGGCAGATTACTATATCCCGATCAACAAAAGAAACTCTTCAATTAATATCACAAACAAATAGCAAGGAGTACTTCTCTTTATATTGTAAGTCTCTTTATATAATGTAAGTCTCTTTATATTTGTGTACTTGCATTTCAATGCTTTTGATCGAAAATAGCTATTTCAATAAGCATTACATTTTGTTTGATATTCTTATATATCTTTTTATTGGATAAGTCATTGTTGTGAAAATGATTTAAATTTCAAACTATACACAGATAAAGCAATTGGTATATACTTTAAAAGTAAATATGAAAAGATCATAAAACATAAAAAAAATAATTTCACATTGTTTAACATATATGGAACATAAAAAAAAATCTTCCATTATCATTTAAAAATACACCTACAAATCTTTTATAAACAATAAAGTAAGCCAGACAAAATGAAACACTCAAAATATTAACTTTTCTCCAATATACATACGTGTAACATGCAAACCACTTTACTTACAATTAAAAACTCACTAAATACTATATAAACATATGTGAAGAAATAAATGTATTTACTTTCCAAATAAATACGCACATACTACTTTATATTTTCAATATGTCTCTCAGATTTGCATCACAAAATAATTATTATAATATTAAATTTTTGAAAAAGTCATAAATATAAATAACATTAAATCGTCTATCCTTGCCAACATTTGTAAATGCTCTAACAATTGTTCCATTAACACACTAATCAATACAAGAATTAAAAATCATCTCCACCATCATATGTGTGAGCTTCAATAATACCCGATACATTGCAGACATTTTAACTTATATTTATTAAATGTCTAATAGATGGACCTGTCCTGACAGCACATCTTTTGACAATGAAGCCAACAATTTGAATTTATTTCACATGATACATGATTAAACTAGATGGGACACATGTGAACATAGCCTGATCCCATAATGACAGTCTTTCAGTCAATTTTCCTTCAATCCTCTACGCGCACCATCAATCCTTCTTCCATCTAACAGTTTTTTAACACTTCATAACCCTATTGACTTACTTGCACATCAAGCCACACGTAAGATGGGCATGATCCCATGATTTCCATCCTTTCTTCATGAGATAATGCCAATCGTTAGACCCTTGCCAAGATATCTGTCGTTATCCTCCTAATGAACTTTGGTGCCACTGACATGTGACATCATCACAGGGACATGTGGTGCAAAGGCGTAATCCCATGAAAACTAAATTGTTTGCAAATTTTCATTAAGGTTTCACACCTACCGTCAAATTAAATTAAATCCTACATTTTCCATTAAATTGTACTTCTGACCACACGAAAACTGATTATTCTTATATAATTGCAATTATTACTCTACTATTCATAATTTTGGAAATTATATCATTCTAATAAATTATTCTATTAAATGTATTTAACATTACAATATTAATATATTATATTTGAAAAATATTATATCTAACATTATTATTGAAATACCATTAATGTACACAATAAATAAAGCATACAAAAAATAAAACCCCTTTTAATAACATTTAATTAACACATATAAATATTATGTACCTACTATCTATCACATCATTCTCTCAATTTAATAAATATCTTAAACATGAAATAAAAAGGAAACATCGTATCATTAACAATCACTCAACCCAAACACACAAGAAAAAAAATCCATCACTACAACATAAAAAACCCTTTATCAAAAATCTGCCTTCCAATCTATTATGATATACATAATGACTACCAAAATACATGGTTACGATCATTTGGATGGAATAAAAACTGCAAGGAAAGAGATCATAGATACAAACTTATAGTTTTACAACTTAGAAGATCTACACAGAAGAATCAATTCACAACCAAGTCATCCCATTACATAAAAATGCATTGACAGTGGATTAATACAAGGTGCAGGATTTTCTATCGCTATTCAAGCACTGAAACTCATAATGGAATGCATTCAAAGATTTGACCCAGAAACCATACAGATAAAGAAACAAAATAATGAAGTTCTCATCACTTTGGACAGAGATTCAATAAAAATTTATTTAGACTACCCTCAAGGAAAGAATACTCAAATTGGAACTTTTCTCGAGTAGCATTCTATTTTAAAGAAAAAAGTCATGTTGGCGAGCTTGTAATTTCAAAAAATGGTTCAAAAGAAGAAGAGTAACTTGTTCAAAATTAGCGAAAAACCTTATACAAAAGCAATCTCAAAAAAGAGATTGTAGACATTTTGGTCTACTCCTTCACATAATCAGAGGAAGTGAACAAGTCCTAAATTTTGAGGAATGGTGATTTTTCCTTGCCCAAAATATATGTGCGAATAATACATATATTGATTGGGCATGACTAGTAAGTGACAAACTAACTAAAATGCTTGTCTCAGGAAAAAAGTCATATAGTTTTCATATGTCATCTTTCCTCATCTATGCCCTAGCATGTCAACAAATATGGGATGACCTACCTACTATTTCTCACTATGATGAATATATTCAGGTCTATGAATTCTACCCATGTTTACAGCTACAAAAAAGCTATGAACATTACAAAAGGGTCAATGACATTTTCACAATGAAGTTATGTTGTGAACTACAAGGTTGTCGAGAACGCAGACTATCAGATACACCCGCACAAATAATAATGCAATTTAGAAATTATTATACACAATTTCCTACATTTACATACTTCAAGATATGAGCATTTGATGACTTTCCATTCAAATTGCCAAACTATATGGATGATAAAATGGTTTTGATAGAGTTGTGCAGACAGATAATTGAGGTCCACAACAGATGCAACAAGTGACATAAATAAGGTATTCATTTTTCCTATTTATGTAGGACCTTATACATGCTCTTCTAGCTCTTATGCAATGAACATGATCAAATCAACTGAAAAAAATATAAATTTGACGTATATAATGTCCGTAGACATCATTTTGACCCCTCCAATTATGTAAAAGAGAACCTGCAACTAGGGCCCAATTTTCATTACATACCTTCATTAGAAGATTTATGGGCTAATTGCAAAGATGACATCGGCATGAGAGAAAGATCATGGTCCTATCTCACAGTTGAAAAGATTCAAATATATAATATTCCAATTGATGTCAAAAGATTATACGATGATCAATCTAATCTTCTTTCCAACCATTACTTGAGAAAAATAAAAGGCACACCTCTGCAGCCTATAACATTTTAAGTACTAGATCTAGACAACCTTGAAGAAAGAATGGATGAGATTATTAAGAGAATGATAAGATGGGTGCAATAGAAGAAAATAGGAAAAAATAAGTCAAGCACGTCAGCGCCACCACCAACACAATCTCAAACTACACAACTAGCTTGACTAATGTTACCAATAATGTGCACGATAGTTCAGTCCACTCCGCAAAATAGAGGAGGAGATGATCAACCACCACACAAAAAGTAAGGTATAACTAGCACCTGCAGTAGCGGCTTGCTTCCCTTCATCAATATGGGCAACCAAGAGGAACCAGAGAACATAGAACATCAAGAAAAAAGTAGGGAACCAGAACAATATACAACACAGCAACCTTTCAAAGAAGAAACAGAAACACAACCTACACAATCTACTCAACCTACTGTAAGGTCTACTAGAGCTACAGTACCAAAATTTCAAATTTATCTTGTACATATGCAAAGCCCTACAATAGTCAAAAAATTGTTTGATATTGAAAGTTTAGCCTCGACCACACAAATTATCGCCACTCCTTCATGGTTAGAAGAAACCATACAAAGGAAAAGAAAAAGGACAAAGGATATAATTCCTCCTCAAGATTTAGTTTCTCAAATCATTTATGAAACTCCTAGTCCAAAGAAAAATAAGGAAAAAGGCAAAATAGCTACCCTGGAAAAGGATCAACAAACAAGGCATGTGCTAATACAAGTTGTAGAACCAAAAAAATACAACAACTTTATAGATTTAACTACAACTGATTTTAATGTCAATAAAGTTGACATAGGTCCACCTTTCCATGATCGTATAGTTGATATGTGGGAATTTACATGCCAAGAGATGAGGGACAGATTGGACCAAATAAAAGATGATAAGAACAAACTCAAATCTACTATAAATCATCTATCTAATTACATCAAGAGAATGCTTTCTCCTATCTCTTTCCAACCATCATATCAGGCATAAGGAATTTTTGATCCAACACTTGATTACAGCCAACAAATAATCACAAAAATACATGAAGACAAATAGATGACTCAAATCTCAAAGGAATGGATAGCAGACCTTGAATCAAGAGGTGTAGCACTTATTGACTACCTTGGCAGTTATTACAAAATATATATTAAACTCAAAGATGTAATCTACATATACTTTCAATTCCTCAAAGAATAGAGAAGAATATATAACACACAAGTGAAACTATTGCAAAAGGTAATAGATATGGATAGTCGACATGCTATCAATCTAAATATTATCAAATCGACTAACATACCACTACAAAAGTTGATATTTTCACTCAATTTAAAAACATAGATCAGTAGAGAAGTACTTGACCAACTACAAAATATAATCAATACACTCAATACGAGTATTACACATATGAAAAAAAATATTTATAGACATGGTCTGAAATTCACATGAAGAAAATGGTCATGATATTATAGATATTGAAATAATGAAGAAAAACTATCAATTACATATTGAAAATATCAGCACAATAGGAAGATACGAGGTAGGAGATATCCACAAACTGACTACAATTGGGGACATATTAACAAATGGAAAAGAAGACACTGAGAGCATTTCTAAACAAATCAAGGAAATTAAAAAAAATCATGAATAATAGATGGTAAGGAATCACAATATAACCATTCCAGCAGAACAAGAAATGCTAAAAGTACTGAAAACAATGTAATAATATGAGAATCAAAGAAGCGCAGGACAAACCCAAGTATAAAGTATAGTAGAATCATACAGTTATTTATATTTCTTTTGTAATTTATACGTATATTTTAATTTAATGTTTGGATTCTGAAAATTGAAATAGTTACAGACATATTTTATATAGTTTCTCTATTTACTTATACATTACAAATTGTAATCCTCTATTTACATTTCAAACCAACAATCAACTAATATTGGATATGAATATATTTTTATAATATTTATATGACTATTCATTTTGTGGCATTAATGTACATGATTTTCATACAATACTTATTGATGTTAAAATTGACATATGCATTTTGAAACCAAATTAATCACCTGCACCCCTAACTTCAACATATGAAGTCAAATCATTTAGATTAGTTCACCTTCTCAACAATAAAGGTATGCAACACTTTTATTCATCTATGCTTTAATATGCAACTAACAATTCTATTATGTTCAACCAACCATTTATGGAACTCTGATTTACTTATAATGATGTTAACATGTAGGATACTAACAAAAATCATTCAAGTAAAAGCATGCAAGTATAAATCAATCATTACCATGTGAAGGATACAATGGAATACAAATTTATGCAAAGGTTAGGGTTGCTTATGCATATTTATTTTACTATCATTAATTTTGAACATGCCAAATTAACTATAAAAACAATATACAGGTTATACCTCACAACAACAACCAACACAACCATATAACATAGAAAACAATTCCACATAAGAACAGTACCACAGGTTTTATCTCACAACTATAATTTACTCCAAGAAGAAGATATAATCCAAATGCATGCATACGCAAAATCTAGCTATCGGCTAAAACATGTGGTACTTGTTCTTATTCAATGAAAAAATTTCTAACAAAAGACTCCATTGGTACACCAAGCAAAGATAACCACATCAATATCAAATCTACACATGTAACAATTATAAATTTTTATAGTTCAGATGTACTTCATGATAAGTTAATTTAATTCAACTCCTACTGAAGATCCATAACACATGAATCATCACAAAAAAAGAATCTACAAGAATCATGAATTAGAAATAATATAGTTGGTTGTCTAATCACTGAGTACCTTTCAATTTCCTACTTCTACTATCAACAACTTTATCAAAAAATTGTTTCCCACCATTTTAAACTGTACAATATCTTGCAAACACGTTCAGAACTTCATAGTTAAATGCTATACAGTGAAGCTTTCCAATCCTCTCCTCTACAATTTACTGGTATAGTGTTCCTAAAAGATAGACCAACCAAAGGTATGGCCATTTCTTAAACTTTCTTTTCATTTTTATTTTTGTATTTTGGTTAATATATATAGTGAATAGAATCTTAATGATACATTACAAATGTAAGCTTATTTCAGATGTCTTGGTCTTATTTTCTATTAATAGTATTCAGTCATTTATCATTTAATTATTTCACTTCCCATCTACTATAAATTTATCTTTACCAATAACAACATATCTATAGTCTCTCAAATACTCAATGTCTCCTTCTTACCGAATCTTCATTCTTTTGACATTAAAAATAAATACAAATATTTCAATTTCTATTGGTTTTCCATAGATACATAGTTACATACTTCTTATGTTTCTGCCTTCATTGAAAGGTAAGCTTTTTTACTATACCATTAACTGAAGGTCTTGCAAAATAGAGTTACTTTTTTCACAATTTAATTTTAAGTTTCTCAACGATTTGTCCAATTTGATATTACACACATATTCATGTATTATTTGATGTAAGTGTTTCACATACTATATGCAAACTGATTTCCTCTATTTAATATTCTTATTTTCTTTGATAGATGCTTGGGCTATTCAAATGCATCGACATAACATTTTCTTTCAATTCTATACTATCACAGTGTAAACTTAAATAATATTTCTAAAAGCAGTGGACTATATATTGTTAAAAAGATAAACTGACAATATAATAAAAATAGTCTACTGACATGGTGTACAGAAATAGGAGATGACCAATCCTCTATTTCTCTAATGAAAGAGAGAAATTTAGTTCCATAACGATTTTGTTAATGTATTTAAGTGTGTTTCTTCTTCTTTCAAGCTTACAACATGTGGACTTAATTGCATGCATGAATATCTTTCAAAGTTGAAATGTGAGATTGAAGTTGTTCTTCATCTCCATGTGAGCTTTGTAAATCTTTTAGTTGTTCTACTATAAAAAGAGCTACTGGTTATTGTAGAGATAATAACATACATTTATTATACACAAAAACTATTTCATTAATTGCAAAAAGGTGTATAGTAGGATGAGAATTTTTTTTCTTCTTTACTGAGAACAATACTTGTCTGTGACATTAGCAAATTCCAATATGCAATTGTATTAGGAATATTCAAAAAAATTTCCCTTAAAGAGAAAAAATCCTAAAAATCCTTTTATTTTCATAACCCTAAGTCTTTCTTTTTCAAAAGTGCAATAATCCATGTGTTTTGTTCTTTTCCTTCATTACTTTTTTGGTCACTTAAGTCTTGATTTCCGCATGTTCTTTTAAAGAGTTATCAATCAAAGGGTTCAAATTGTTAGAAAAATTGTATGTCCCTCTCACCTTTTTGTTACCCTTTTATGAAATGTTCTTCCATTTTATCCTAATTGTTGGATCTTTTTAAATCAAGTGATAGAGTATTAGTGGCCAAATTACCCTATGTAATGTTCCTTTATATCGTGACCATGAGATCTTTTTAGATCTGAGGGTAGTCGCTATCCTTTGAACCTCAAGTAGTGGGTGTTTTATTCTTCGTGGGATCATGACTAATTTCCACCTATCCACATTTATCAGTGGGACCACATAATAGAAGAGATTTTGTTGAAAGCATCTAGTTAAGGTTATTTTGGCAGTTAATGTCATGTGGGCCTGGTTAGTGAGGAGTCTAAGGTTTGGTTAAAATCTGACAAAGATCTACAACACATGTGATGCCTCAAACAAAAAGTGACCGGCCTTTATTCATCACGGGATCACGATAGTTGCCTGATTATAAGAATGGATGAGGAAATAGTTATGGTGGAGCCAGAGATACCTTTTATGTAGAACATGAGATGTGTTTTGATCTTTCGACAAGTGTAAATCCTTGATCAAGTTAACTTGGGTGTGGCTTATGGTTTGAAATAAAAAATTTTCATTTTTCAATTGCTTCACCTAAGGCTAAAGGTTTGTCTTCACTGGTCAACTTCACAATAGTCTTCTGATGTGCTAGGAAAGTAGAGATCGATGGCTTAGTTTCAAATTTTGAAACCATAGTTGCGAACTGTTTGTGAATGTTGTAAGTGCCAATTTTTCATGATGGCTGGTTTAATGGTGTATCGTGTGAAGTTAATGTAGAATGATGGAAAATGTATAAGGCAATAAATGATCATTTTAGATAGCACATTGTCTCCAGAGCTCTTAGACGAAAGGTCTTCTCTCTCTGCACTTTAGTCTACAAGTATTTTTGAAAGGTGGTAGGTGATTTCTACTATATTGTTTGAACAATTAATATCTATGATTGTGGTGCTTTTGAATAAAAATTTAAAAGGGTTAAGGTGCTGGTTATACTATCATCTTAGAATCTTAGTTGTTAAGATGACACTGCACAAAGAGTTTAAGGGAGAAGTTGATTATTAGAAGAGAGTTATTTATGATGATTTGTTCAATTTGTTACTCCATCCACAAATGACACCTCAAAAATGAAGGATATAGTTCCTAAAAACCCTAGAGCATAGACAGGGGAGAGATTGTATGATAAGGGCATGTGGAAAAGGGATCCCAAGGTTGAAATTACTAGGTTGACCCTCTTTAAGATTGCATATTCACAGAGAAATGCATGTGCACCCCATAGTAACATATGGAAATTTGATGTTGGAAAATTGGTTGTTCCAGGTGTCTTCATGGATGTAGATATCCTCATGCAAGTAGCCAAATGCTATGATCCAGTGGTGAGAGTGGCAAGGGATATAGATGGGAATATTTTGATCAGTATAACTATAGATGAAATAAGAGATGTGTTCTCATTTGATGGAAGATAGAATAGGAGGAGCCAAGAAATGGCACACCCTAACTTGAACCCACTCTACTCAACAACACATGGAAGAAACAACAACATAGTGGGAGAGAGAAAATGTAGGATCATTCATATATTCACTCCAATAGATTCATACATGCTGGGATTTAAGGCCTTCCTAGTTTCAACCATATATTATAATGAATTACAGAAGTCCACAAATATGCGAGGATCTGTGAACAATCTCTAATCTTCTATCTTCTTATTGCTATAAAAAACTGACTCCCTAAATTCTAACCAAACAGCTACATTTATACAAGAGGCTACCAAACCGAGTCAGCCATCAGATCCATAATCAGTGGAAGGAACAGTCACATATGGGACCACATGCTTCCCAATGATGGATATCAGCATTAAATCCATGACCCATAATAAATGCACAAGTTAGCCTCAACAGAAACTCAAAAGAAACCCATCAGTAAGCAAAGCCAACCGAGTGCCAGACAAGCATCACAGAGTGCCACGAAAATTCACCGAGTGCTAAAGAGATAACTGACCAACACCAGTGAACAAAGGAAATTGAGCAACACTGAACCAACTCAGTCAAAGCAAGGATCAAGTAACACAAACAAACTCAATTATGTTTTTGGTGACATGGAATTGCCAAGCACCCAAGATGCTCCTACATCAGACACCTAGGGTTATTTGAAAATGATTCTCTGAATCATTTAGTAGGTATGATCCAAGTTGCATCCAATTTAAACTTTAAAATCCATGAACTGTCTTCAATCGGTCTCTTCTTCCACTTTACCAGATATTCCATATACTATTTTCCTCTTGTACTTCTGCCACTTCTTTGTTCCAAAATATGCTCAATATCTTCATTCTACTTCTTAGGATAATCCATCGGTAGTGCCATGTCTTCTTCAGATTCATGAAACTCATACAAATCAGCAATGTTGAATATAGGTGAAATATCCATGTCATCAGACAACTCAACTTCATATGCATTTCCACTGTCAAATTTTCTCAAAATATTGCAAGGTCCAAACTTCTTCATCTACATCTTCCCATATGTTCCCAATAGGAAATCTACCTTTCTTCAAATGAACCATTACTTCATCACCAACATCAAGAGTTTTATGTCTTCTTGATCTATCAGCTTTGTCTTTGTATTTCTGATTACTCTTTTCCAGTTTCAGTTTCACATCTTCATGCAATGTCTTCATGTACTCAACAAATTTTTCTCCTTCAACACTTCTCTCTCTTTCATCATCAATGTCTCTCAAATCAAATATACCTCTCAGTTGTATTCCATTTACAATCTCAAAAGGTGTCTTTCTAGTACTCCTATTAACTGAATTATTGTATGCAAACTTTTCTTATGCCAATGAAGAATCCCAATTACCTGGTGTGTCTCCAGCTAAACATCTCAAAATATTTCCCAAGCTTCTATTCACAACTTATGTCTGTCCATTGGTTTGAGGGTGAAATTTAGAACTGTATTTCAACTCAGTATCCAAATTTCTCCAAAGAGTCTTCCAAAAGTATCTAACAAATTTACTATCTTGGTTAGAGATAATACTCCTCAGTAATCCATGCAATTTGAAAATTTCCTTAAAGAAAAGATATGCTATATGTACTACATCTGATGTCTTTCTACAAGTTATAAAATATGCCATTTTAGAAATTCTATCCACAACCACAAATATAGAATAATTACCTCTTACTGTCTTCGCTAAGCGAGGAAAAAAATCCATACTAATGTCAATCCAAGGTTTCTCAGGTACAACAATCAGTGTATACAATCCAGTATTCTGACTAACTCCTTTTGCAACTTGACAAACTCCACAACTTTTCACAAATTTCTGAACATCTTTATACAACTGTGGCCAAAATTATTTCTCCTTAAGAAAACTCAATGTCTTATCAACACCAAAATGTCCAGCCAAACCACTACTATGTTTCTCTTTTATGAAATTAGTTCTCCTTGCTCCTTTCGGTATACCAAAATGAATACCTTTAAACAACATAACTTCTTGAATAAAATATTCATCCCATTTAGTACTATGTTGATCTTGAATAGATTCTCTGCACTTTCTCAATGACTCAAAAAAATCAGGATCAAATTCATAAGAATCTCTCATGTCATCAAAGCCTAGAATTCCAATTTTTATCTCGGTCATCAAGGATCTCCTTCTACTCAATGCATCAGTAACTCGATTAGTGAATCCACTCTTATGCTTTATCACAAATGTATAACTTTGCAAATACTCAACCCATTTCATATGTCTCTAATTCAACTTATTCTGACTACCTAAATATTGTAAAGCCTTATGATCAGTTTACAACACAAATTCACTTGGTATCAAATAATGTCTCCATTTATTCAGTGCTTGAATAATAGCATATAAATCTTGATCATACACAAAATATTTCCTTCTAGCATCATTCAACTTTTCACTAAAGAAAGCAATAGGTTTACCTTCTTGACTCAACATAGCTCCAATTGCACTTCCACTTGCATCACATTCCACTTGAAATACCTTATTGAAATTAGGCAATGCCAAAAGAGGCAATTTAGCAACCTTCTACTTCAGAGTCTCAAAACTTTTATCAGCTCCATGTGTCCACTTGAATTCTCATTTGTCTCCTCTCATAGTCTTAGTCATAGCATTACAAATTGAACTAAAATTCCTAATGAACTTTTGGAAAAAACTTGCCAAACCATGAAATGATCTTACCTCACTAGAATTCATAGGTGTAGGCCAATTCAAAATAGCTTCAACCTTTTTAGGATCCATTTTCAAACCATCAACTAAAATCACAAATCCCAAATACACAATCTCTTATTTCATGAATGAACACCTTTTCAGATTTATCAACAACTTTTCTTCTTTCAATCTCTACAAAACTTGTCTAACATGTAATAGATGTTCTTCTCTGGTCTTACTGAATATTAGAATATCATTAAGATATACAATCACAAACTTACCCAAGAATTTCTTCAAAACTTCATTCATCAACCTCATAAAATTACTTGGTGCATTAGTTAAACCAAAGGGCATAACCAACCACTCATAAAAACCTTTTTTTGTCTTGAAAGTAGTCTTCCATTCATCACCTTCTCTGATTTTGATATGATGATACCCACTTTTTAAATCAATCTTTGTAAAATACTTTGGTCCAGTCAAACTATCCATTATATCATCCATTCTCGGTATAGGAAACCTATACTTCACTGTTATCTTGTTGATCTATGGAATTAGTACACATTTGCCATTCTCCATTCTTCTTAGGTGCCAATACCACAGGTACTTCACAAGGACTCAAAATTTCTCTTATCAAACCTTTCTCTAGCAACTCTTGAATCTGTTGGTTCAATTCCTAATTCTCGGTAGGTGTCAACCAATGAGGTGCCTTATTCAGTAAACTAGCTCCTGGGATTCGATCCATACAATGATCAATGCTTCTTTTCAGTGGAAAACCATTAGGTAAATTGTCAAAAATGATTTAACTATACTCGGTGAGTAACTTATCAATCTCCTCAGGGACTTTATCCTTTATTTTCTTATTAGGTTTGTTAGGAATCATAGAAAAACATACATCATTTCTCTTTAAATCCTTAAAAAAATTTCTTCCTTCCATCAAGAAAACTTTCACACATGTGCAAACATTACTAATAGGTTCCTCCATCAAAGGTAACAAGATTTTTCTCTTTCCATCAGCCAAAATAGTATACTTATGCAATCTCCAATCATATATAGCATGTTTATCATATTTCCAAGGTCTACCCAAAAAAATATGACAACAATCCATAGGCATGATATCACACAACACCTTATCATAGTACTTTCCAATCTTCAAATTTACATAACATTGTTCACTTACCAGGAGTGTATGCTCATCTTTGATCCATAAGATCTAATAGGGCTTTGGATATTCCAAACTTTTCAACTACAACTTTGTGACCATTTCCTCAGATGCTAGATTCTCCGAGTTACCATTGTCAATGATTAACTTCCAAACTTTGTCAGAAAATCTACATCTAGTCTTGAAAAAACTTTTCCTTGCTGGATATTCCTTTTTACCTTTATTCCAAAGTGCTCTTCTTACCATCAATTTATTTTCCTTCTCAGGTTCATTCGGTGACTCTTATTACACCAAAGCATTCCTACTGGTACTAGCTTTCTTACTTGCATGTGTACACTCAAATGATCTATGTCCTTTTTCTCCACAATTGTAACAAGTTCCTCAGAAACCACCTCTATTATAACCACCTCGGTAGTTATTGCATCTACCTCTAGATTAACTTTCACCTTTCCACTCGGTCTTGCCTTTATCCAGAGTTGTCTTTTCTAGTTCAGATCTACTATTTTCACCTTGAGATCTACCTCTTCCTCTAGGGAATCTACCACCTCTACCTCTCTATCTTTTCTCATGTCTCTTATTCAATTTCTCCTCAGCTTTCAATGCAAATTTATAAGCCTCTTCAATGTTCTCCAATTTAACCAAACTGATTTCTTCTTGGATAGAAACTCTCAAACCATTCAGATATCTAGCAATTATTTCCACATCATCTTCATTATGTTTGGATCTAATATCTAATCTATAGAATTCCTTATTATATTTCTTTACCAAGGTATCTTTCCACCCCAAAATTTGCATTCACCTAGCTAGGTTAATTTGATAGTCACAAGGTAAGAACTTTCCTTTCAATTTATTCACCATTTTACTCCTTACCTTGATTTTGTCTTTGCCTTTCCTCTTTCTATCTAGCTGTAGATGTTCCCACCATAAGGATGCATGACTTTTCAACTTTGTGCTTGACATTTTCACCTTCATGTCTTTAGGTACATTTTCATACTCAAAGTACTTTTCCATCTTTGTGATCCAATCTACCAATTCATCAGAATCCAATTTTCCACCAAACCCAAGAAGATTAAAGTGTGGTGTAGACTTTAGACTTGTCAAAGCCTTCAAGAATCTTTCCTCACCCTGATCCATCACAAGTGCAGGTTCTACATCACCTTATTCTACCTCAATTTCATCATCACTAACATCTTCAAGATGTCTTCCTCTTCTTTGGGCTATTTCAACAGTTTCCAATCTAGCAGCAATTTGTTTCAACATGTTTGCCAATCCTGGATCCGCATCTCACCTCCCAAGAACCATCTTGAAAACCCTCTACAACTATAGGTCAGATTGCAATTTTCTACCCCACAATAATTCAACTAGGGCTTCACAAGAAGGAACCTTCAAATCTAGATTAACAAACCTAGATCTAGATCTCACCTTGGTCTGATACCAACTGATGCAAGATAGAACTAGAGGGGCCAAGAAATGGCACACCCTAACTTGAACCACCCTGCTCAACAACATGCGAAAGAAACAACAACACAATGGAAGAGAGAAAATGCAAGATCATTCATATATTCACTCCAATAGATTTATACATGTCAGGCTGTAAGGCCTTCCTAGTTTCAGCTAGATATTACAATGAATTACAGAAGTCCCCAAACATGTGAGGATCTGCAAGCAATCTCTAATCTTCTATCTTCTTATTTCCATAAAAAATTGACTCCATAAATTCTAACCAAACAACTACATTTATACAAGAGGCTACCGAACTAAGTTGGTCATTAGATCCATAATCAATGGAAGGAACGATCATATTTGGGACCACACACTTCCTAATGATGGATATCAGTATTAAATCCATGACCCATAATCAATGCACAAGTTGGCCTCAACAGAAAATCAAAAGAAACCCATCGGTAAGCAAAGCCAACTGAGTGCCAGACAAGCATCGCCGAGCACCAAGGAAATTCACTGCGTGCCAAAGACATAACCGACCAACACTGGTGAATAAAGGAAATTGAGCAACACTAAACCAACTTAGTCAAAGTAGAGACTGAGAAACACAAACAAACTCAAACATGTTTTTGGTGACACAGGATTGCCAAGGACCTAAGATTCTACTACATCATCATTGAATGATCCTTCTATGATGCTAAAGGAGACATAATTGCATAATTTCAGAAAGCTTTATGATGCCCAAAGAGATTATTTCAGAACATGACCCTTGATGGAATTCTTTGGTAAGGTTGGTAGTTTGTGTATGGTTAGCCAAAGTATCCCTGAACTAATTAGATTAGATCTCTTCAGACTGAGAGAACAAGGCATGTAAAAGTCACCGGCTTACATATCTAGTGAGGATGAAGAGACACATATGCCAATTCACTATATGTTTATGATGGTCCATATATTACACCCCCACCTAGCAGTTATTTTTTATTTTTCTCCTTATGTTGCTCATCTGATTCACTAAGGTTTCATTGGAATTCAGAATTTGAAAGTTGACAGGCCATTTGGGTGGTACTCCATGCTGATGCATATGTTTTTGTACAAGGGTGTAGATTACTTCAGTTAGACCATGGAGATTGTGTAGACAAGAGATGGTGAATTCATGCATATTCAATTGTGGAGTATCAAGTTGTCATGGGACTGTGTAGATGCCATCTTTGTTATTTTTGACCAAAAAATTGCCTCTAGGCTTAGGGAATTGTTATTTTTGGAAAACCCTACAATTCCTAAAGGGTTATTAAAACTAATTAGACAAAAAAACATGTGAAGGACATCACCATAGCGCATAATTGGGGTGATATAATAATGTATCTAGTGTCTATAGTTTTTAGAGTTTATGGATTTAGAGGAACACCTTATGTGTTGCCATATCAAGTCCTCTTGAAGGTGGGGTTAATAGAGATTTTAAGATAGCTTGGTGGGTTGCAAGTGGTAGCTCTAACATGGAGGAATAAGGGGACTCTTCTTCCCACTAAAATATTACTATTTCCCACCAATTTGTTATCACCAAAGGTGGTTGTGTACATCTAAATAAGGTCTTACAACCTTACATGCTAGCTACTATTATTTCCAGGTGTACATATAATGAAGGTTTTATTAATGGGATTTTTAAAGAGAGAACTACATGTGTGATGCATGGGCAGGGAAGGTGAAGGCTTAATCTAGGTTAATTGAGACTGCTTAAACCCACAAAGATGCCCTGCGAAGAGTCACATATAGAAGCAATATAAAAACCACTTGAAATCAGCAAAAACACAATGGATAGGAGACAAGAAACTAGAGCAACAATACTGGTGCAATTTTATTAATCTTTCAACATTCCCAGCTGTGAGGGCTTTTGGGTTTCAGCCTTATATAATGAGAATTATGAATTTAGAATCATAGCTCACATATCATTGTATTTTCTAATTCTACCACCATTCTTCTATCATCTCCTCCTTTTTTACTAAACAAACTAAGCTCCAAATATATAGCCAACAAAGCCACAAGTCATCTAGTTAGGCATTTAATTACAATATAGGTCCACTTGGGAGGAGAAACCAAGACTAAAGAAAGGAATAAAAAAACATGATGTGAACATAGATTTAGGTCCACAGATGATCCAAGAATAGATCCCTGACTGCGCAAGCCAAAATACCACATGTTTCATGAGCGAAACTGGTAGAAAATTGATTTCTGAGGAAAATTGTGATAACTTCTAGGTCCACATGAATTAGGATGTGCACCCTTAGGAGAATGCTCAAAATTAGGTCCACATCATTGCATTAACTTTGCAAGGCAAGAAACCAATAGAAACATTAGTGCTAACACAAACATTAGACTCATACAAGAAATAGGAAATATTTTTGGTGATGCAAGATTGCTCAAGACCCAAGATGCTTCTGCATCAGACACCTGGGGTAACAAAAGAATTGATGTCCACATCAGGCACTACTCAAATTCTGAACTAAATCATAAAGATCCAAATTAGTTTGTGTAATCCATGAATTGTCTTCAATTGTCTTGTATTTCCATTGAGTTGGGTATTCCATGTAGTCTTTTCCTTTTGTACTCTTTCTTACTCTACTATTCAAGATCTTCTCAATGTTGTCTTTGTTCTTCTTAGGATAATCCAGATCATCTTCAGTCTCATGATTTGATTCAAAGTACTCAAAGATATTAGCAATGTTGAATATAGGTGATATGTCCATGTCCTCTGGTAATTCTATTTCATAAGCATTTCCACTGTCAAATTTCTTCAGAATCTTACAAGGTCCAAACTGTTAGGAATGGCAACACTGAGAGGGGGAGTGAATCAATGTTCACTATATTCAATCTTTTTACTTTACTCTTTAAAATTTACTCAAATGCTTTGTTAGGAATGAATGCTGAAGCCTTTGGCAATCATTTTGTAGTAGTGGTTGTTGCATTCATGACTATGATTGTCATTGATGTCCACACAGTGTTATTCTGGAGTTTTAGCAGAGAAGCAGACATAGTTTTGTTTTGTGCACATGTTATATTGTAGATTGAGTTATGCACAGTTGATGGTATGTTCTTTGGTGTGTTATTAGCCTATGGTTAAGAGCACAAAGAGAAATTCATTTATTCGTGAAAGTTATAAGCATTTTGGTGGAAGCAATATTCTGGGAGTTTTCTTGTGTAGCGGTTTTTGGTAATCGGAGGATATCTCCTAATCGAGATGGAATCTGATTATACACAGTTAAAGAGAAGTTTGAGACTCATTTTTGGTGATGTGATTCACATTGAAAACTTCAAGGTCACACAATTGGAAAGTTATTGTATCTGGAAGCTGACAGTTTTATGTAATTTTGATGTAGCATGTTGAAATTATTAATTTTTATTTGCATGCCAACTCATTTGTAATTATTTGAGTGTGGTATAAAGGGAGGAATGTTTTCCTTGTTATGTATGAGGATTTTAAGAGTTGTGATATGGAATTATGAAATTTGTGATGCGAATGTATGCATGAAGTGAAGAAAAGAGCTAATTTAGTGATGAAGGAAGACTTGCGAAGTACAAAGATCTGAATTTGTGATCTTGTGTAGCAGAGAGTGTGGTTTTGGAATAGTGTGAAGGAGGTAACATATTTCATATTATTCTATTGAATAATCCTAAGATATGTTGGATAGTGAGTTCAGAGATCTTGCCTTGAAGCTGTTTGGGCAGTGGGTCCTTCTGTCTTCCTTAACTCCTAATAGGGTTAGAATCTTTTAATAGGGATTCAAAATCTCCTAAAAGAGATTCATATGTACTAAATATATTTCATAAGACTCCTAAAAAGGTCCATCCTCTAACAAGGAACTTTCATATTAGTGCATCATTTTGTGGGCATCATTCCCATCAGGGTTTACTCTTTGATCAAGAGGTTCCCTAGTTAACATATCTTGTGTTATTGTGTCATTGTGTATGGTTATCTTTTTATGGTTGGTTACTATATTAATTATATGGTTTAAAGTTTTTGAAGTTAATATTGAAGTTAATGATGATACATGGGTTAAATATTAGATAACTGATTCACCCCCCCCCCCCTCCACCTATCTCAGTTATCTTGGTGGTCTTTCCTTTCTAACAATTGGTATCAGAGTAGAAGGTCCTTGAAAGAGAAGTTTAACAACTTAAGGAGATCTATGGAAAATTTCAAGAAAGAAAGCCCTAAGTTTGATGGAGTAAATTTTGACAGCTAGAAAGAAAAGATGAAGACACATCTCTTGTGTTTGGGACTAGGTTATTGGTTGATCCCAAAGAATGAAACAACTATAATTGAAGAAGACAATCTTGAGCCAAGTTCTAAAGATGAGGTATATTTATTTATGTGTAACATACTTGCAAGAGAAGCACTTTTATCAACACTTCTGAAGAATGAATATAGTCAGGTAAAAGGTTTAACTAAATCTCATGATATTTGGAAAGCTTTACATTCTACTTTTGAAGGTGATGAACATTCAAAGAAAGCTAGGTTACATAATTGGATTTGTGCATTTGAAGACATAAGAATGATGGAAGATGAGTTTATTAGAAACTATATTGGTAGGATGTCAAAAATTGTTGCAGGAATAAAATCTTCTAGAGGTGAAAAGATAGAGAATGAAGTAATATGGAAGATTTTGAGAACATTGGCACCGGTATTCAAGCAGACTACACAAATGATTGAACAAGTGATACATTGTACACCAAAATTTTCAAGAGAGACTCTTCTTGGAAGATTGGAAGTAGTAGAGATGAATCTGAGATTATCAAGAGAACTACCTAGAGTGGAGACAGCATTCAATGCTCTTAGCATCAGACCTACTTTGTCTAGAAGTACAAGTGTGAATGGAGATTATGCCAGTAGTAGCAGATCCAAATCTGATGAAGATAAGAAGATTGAAGAAGGTATTGCCTTGCTTGTGAAAAGAGAACCAGATGGTAAGAAAATTTTTAAATGTTAGACATGTCAAGAATATGGTCATTTTGCATCTAAGTGTCCTAAGAGAGTTAAGAAGTATAGAAACAATTTTAAGCGTAGAAGATCTAAAGAATGTTATTATGTAAATGATGAAGAAATTGAAGCAGGAATTGAAAGACATTTGAGTGACAGTGATAATGATAACTTTGATGACATAGGATTTGTAGCAATTAAGGAAGAAAATTCTAAATCTAATATTAAAGAAGAAAAATCTTTAGTTTCCCAAGTTGAAAAAAAAAACTGATTGGATTATAGACAGTGGTTATTCACATCATAGGACTAGTGATAAGGGAAAGTTCATAAAGTTTAACAATTATGATGGAGGAGTTGTTAGAGTTGGTAACAATGCACCTTGTTTGATTAAAGGTATAGGATCTATTACTCTTGATGGAAAGACTAATATTGATGATGTTTACTTTGCTGATGGATTGAAACATAATCTTTTAAGTGTTGGACAGTTAGTGGATAAAGGATATCAAGTTTGGTTTACTGAGAAAACTTGTGTGATTAAGGATAAAGATGGAAATCTAATTAGAATTGGATCTAGAACCAGATGTAATGTATTTTAGTTGAACCCTACTAAGATGACATGCTTGATGACTAAGATTGATGACAGTTGGTTATCACATAGAAGGTTTTGTCATATAAACTTTGATAATATTGTGAAAGTAAGCTCTACACTTGCAATAAGATACTTACCTAAGATCATGAAGCCTACTAACATGATTTGCAAGGAATGTGTGATGGCTAAGCAGAAAAGGAGTTCATTTCCTAGCAAGAAGTTCACATCTACAGAGAAGTTGGAGATTGTTCATACAGATTTGAGTCATCCTACTAGGACTAGAGGATTCTATGGAGAAAGGTATTTTATGATTCTTGTTGATGATTTTACAAGAATGATGTGGATTGCATTTTTGAAAGAAAAATCTGAAGCATTTGATAAGTTTAAGGTCATGAAGAATAAAGTAGAGAATGAATCAGGAATGAGGATTAAATGTTTGAGATCCGATAGAGGTGGAGAATTTACATCTAAAGAGTTTAAAACTTTTTGTGAAGAAAATGGTATTAAGAGATAGTTATCAGCCTGTAGAACACCTAAACAAAATGGTATTGTAGAAAAAAGAAACATATCAGTGACTGAAGTAGCTAGAGCTATGTTATTTGAAGGTGACTTGGCAAAGACATTTTGGACAAAAGCAGTGAATACAGTAGTATATATAATGAATAGAGTGCAAATCAGAGTAGACATAGACAAGACACCTTATGAATTATGGTATGGACATGCACCCTTAGTTAAGTATTTTAGAATTTTTGGAAGCAAATGTTATATTAAGAGAGATGATGATATAGGAATATTTGATCCTAGAAGCGATGAAGGAATTTTTCTTGGATATTCTTTGAAAAGCAAAGAATACAGATGTTACAATAATAAAACTAAAACTATTGTTAAAAGTGAAAATGTAAAAGTTGATGAGAAGTTTAAAATTCAGGAAAGAATGCTTGATTATGGATTTGATGAAGGAACTAACCCGCAGCCTAACATTGAAACTACTGAACAATTTTATGAGACTGACAGTGAATTGTTGAATGAAAGTCACGCTGAAGAAAATAGAGAAGAATCTAGAGAAGAATCTACAGTTGAAGAAAGATCAGTGACTATGACACCTAACAGGTATATATCAAGACATCATCCTATTGAGCAAGTCATTGGAAGTTTGGACAGAGGATTTATGACTAGAAAGAAAGTACATTTATGTTTGATTTCTCAAATTGAACCTAAATCTACTAATGAATCTTGTGAAGATGAACATTGGATTAAAGCTATGAAAGAAGTATTGGATCAGATTGAAAAGAACAAGACATAGGAATTGGTCCCTAGACCTAAAGATGAAAATGTGATTGGAACTAAATGGGTATATAGGAACAAGATGAATGAACAAGGAGAAGTAATTAGAAACAAAGCAAGATTAGTATGTAAGGGATACTCATAGCAAGAAGGAATTGACTATGAAAAGAATTTTGCCCCTGTGGCAAGACTTGAAGTGGTAAGAATATTTTTGGCTTATGCAGCATTTAAGAAATTCAAAGTGTATTAGATGGATGTGAAGTTACTATTTCTAAATGGTGAATTAGAAGAAGTCTACATTGAGCAGCCTGAAGGTTTTCCTTTGACTCAAGAAGGAGCCATGGTATGTAAACTAAAGAAAGCATTGTATGGACTAAAGAAAGCACATAGAACTTGGTATGCTAGAATAGATAAGTATTTGTTAAAATTGGGATTTACAAAAGGAACAGCTGATAGCAACTTATACACAAAAGAAATTGAGAATGGATTGTTAATTTTGGTTATTTTTGTTGATGACATTATTTTTGGAGGAGAAGATGAAGCTAGTGACAAGTTTGTTGATGAAATGAAGACAGAATTTGAAATCAGTATGATTGGAGAAATGAAATATTTTTTGGGATTGAAAATAACACAAAACAAAGATGGTATCTTTATAATTCAGACTAAGTACTTGAATGATTTATTGAAAAGATTTGGTATGGAGAATTGTAAACTAGTTGGAACACCTATGGTTACAGGACATAAACTATGTAGTAAAGATGAAACACCAGTAGTTGAGCAAAAGAAATATAGATCTATGATTGGTGGATTGTAGTACTTGACACACAGTAGACCAGATATACAACATTTAGTTGGGATGGTAGAAAGATTTCAAGCTGAACCTAGAGAGTCACATTATGCAGCAGTAAAAAGGATATTGAGATATCTTAGAGGAACAATGGACTATGGACTATGGTATGAAAATTCTGATGATTTTACCCTATGTGCATATACTGATGCTGATTGGGGAGGCATCGTTGATGAAAAGAAAAGCACTAGTGGTGGAGCCTTTTTTCTTGTAGGAAGATTAGTTTCTTGGTTGAGGAAAAAGTAGAATTGTATCTCACAGAGTACAACAGAAGTAGAATATGTTGTAGCAGCAAACAATTGTAATCAGATAATTTGGATGAAGTAGATATTGATGGACATTGGAATCAAGTTTGATGAGCCTATTGTCATATATTGTGACAATACAAGTATAGTTAGTATGTCTGAGAATCCGGTTTTACATTCTAAAACAAAGCATATAGAGATCAAGTATCATGTTGTAAGAGAGAAAGTTGTAGAAAAAGAAGTCAGATTGGAGTACATAAGCACAAAGGTGTAGATAGTAGATATATTTACTAAGCCCTTGCCTAAGGATACATTTGAGTATCTGAGAGGTATGCTTGGGGTTATGCCCCAACCTACTTTTGAGTAATGATGTAGTTGGTGGAATCTGTCCAGTGGTTTATGGCCCTATCTATTTTTTGGATTGGATGTTGGTACTTCCTCTATGGGGGAGTATGTGTATTTGAGCTGAGTCATTGAGGACTCTTGTAAATGTATTTTTTGAATAGTGTCTTTTGACATTGAACTATTTTTTGACATAGTGATAGAATTTATATCATTGATGTCAATGGGGGAGAGAATCATGAAAAAAATTGAGGAAACATTGAGGAACTACATTTATTGAAGAGATTGAATAGGATAATGAAGCAAGATTTGATTGATGATGAGTAGCAGTGCAGTTGAGCAGCAGTGATTGGATTTTTGGAACATTGGATGTTTTTCATCTATGTTGCCATCAATTCCAATGGGGGAGATTGTTAGGAATGAATGTTGAAGTCTTTGGTAGTCATTCTGTACCAGTGGTTGTTGCATTCATGACTATGATTGTCATTAATGTCAACACAGTGTTATTCTGGAGTTTTAGCAGAGAAGCAGGCACAATTTAGTTTTGTGCACATGTTATATTGTAGATTGAGTTATGCATATTTGATGGTATTTTATTTGGTGTGTTATTAGCCTATGGTTAAGAGCATAAAGAGAAATTCATTTATTCATGAAAGTTGTAAGCATTTTGGTGGAAGCAGTATTCTGGCAATTTTCTTGTGTAGCGGTTTTTGGTAATTGGAGGATATCTCCTAATCGGGATGGAATCTAATTCTATGCTATTAAAGAAAATTTTGAGACTCATTGGTGGTGATTTGGTTCATAGTGCAAACTTCAAGGTCACACGATTGGAAAGTTATTGTATCTGGAAGCTGACAGTTTTATGTAATTTTGATGTAGTGTGTTGAAATTATTATTTTGTATTTGCATGCCAACTCATTTGTAATTATTTGAGTGTGGTATAAAGGGAGGAATTTTTTCCTTGTTATGTATGAGGATTGTAAGAGTTTTGATATGAAATTATGAAAGTTGTGATGCGAATGTATGCATGAAGTGAAGAAAAGAGCTAATTCAGTGATAAAGAAAGACTTGTGAAGTACATAGATCTAAATTTGTGATCTTGTGTAGCAAAGAGTGTGGTTTTGGTATAGTGTGAAGGAGGTAACATATTTCATATTATTCTATTGAATAATCCTAAGATCTATTGGATAGTGATTTCAGAGATCTTGCCTTGAAGCTGTTTGGGCAGTGGGTCCTTCTGTCTTCCTTAACTCCTAACAAGGTTAGAATCTTTTAACAGGGATTCAAAATATCCTAATAGATATTCATATGTACTGAATGTATTTCATAAAACTCCTACCAAGGTCCATCCTCTAACAAGGAACTTTCATATTTGTGCATCATTTGGTGGGCATCATTCCCACCGGGGTTTACTCTTTGATTAAGAGGCTCCCTAGTTAACATATCTTGTGTTATTGTGTCATTGTGTATGGTTATCTTTCTATGGTTGGTTACTGCATTAATTATATGGTTTAAAGCTATTGAAGTTGATATTGAAGTTAATGATGATAAATTGTTTAAATATCAGATAATTGATTCACCCCTCCCTCTCAGTTATCTTGGTGGTCTTTCCTTTCTAACATGCTTAAGTATTGAAATGAACATTAACATTAACAAGATAGATGAACACAAAACATAACACAAATATGGTTATAGGGAAACCCAAATACGTAAAAAGCCTAGTGGGAATTGACACCCACTAATAATCTGTACTAGTGTCTTATGATCCTTGTTACAAGATCCTTAACCCTGGTAGGAGTTGTCTTTACAATGTATTTAGTACAGTGACCTTGTCAAGGGTCGAACCCTATTAAGATTCTTTTACAATATCCCTATTAGGGGTGTGGAAACACTATCCTAGAGCTCACTACTCAAGTGATGAAGGCTACAACCTTCTAATCTTAGATACACACTATATCTGTTGGATGAACTAGAGCTCTGACACTTCTTGTCAGATCAGTTCCTTTAATGCACTGATGCTTTGAACTCTTGCAAAGCTCTAATACACCTTAGGAACTCTTTTCACACTTCTTCTTTTCTTATCTTCACTCTATATCAACTTCCATTCTTATTATGAAGGATGCATCTCATATTTATATGCGCTACCAAAATAATTAACTAAGTCGGCTTATAACTAATTACATACAACACTTCCAAATGAATTGGATCAAGCGTGTTTACAAATAAAGTTAATTACATGTCTACAACCTAATTACAATGGGTGCATAGCATTTAAAAAACAATTTTATCATCCCTAAAAAATTACCAATAGTCGACTGCATACTTTGTTTTGTTCTGGCATTCATTGTCTATGTAGCTTCAACTATCTGTATCTTTCTCATACTAAATCTTATGATCATGCCCTCTTAGAATAATCATGAATATAATCTTACCATCTTATCTTCTAGGGTGTATACCATAACTCAGTCATATGCACGTGCGTTGATGCTATGAAGTACTGGTGCTCTGCTAACTATCTAGTCTTCTGTACTTAGCCAATTTCTGATCTTCTGATGATGCCCACTGACTTGAAAATACTATATGACTTTGTTTCCATAATGAAAACACTATATTAAGTCATATACAATAGTATAGTCAACTTTCCAATAATCTCCCCCTTTGTCATTGATGGCAACAAAGGAATATGGAAAAGTTACTATCTGTCATCTTATACAAAAACTGTAACTTATATCTCCCTTAGTCTTATTACTATACATCTTCTTTACATATCTATAGCTCCATATTCTATACATACTCCCCCTTTTACATTAATGATAAAGGTTCTACAAAAATTGAATCTCTACAAGTACTTACATGGAAAGTACATCCAGATATGCTATCTGCAAATTGTGGATCTCTTGCTTCCAGAATGCAATCAGTGCATTAACAATCTATAGATGGACACATGGTGTATATTGACACTAGTACATTTGAGACCTTTTTCTGATGACAGGTCATCTTAATTGGGACATTTTACTATCGCTATAATGACACCACCCGGTGTCACAGTTTTGTGGTTGAAAAAATTGATAGTTTTGATGGGCGTCGTAATTATGACAACAATGAACATCGTAAAAGGGGGTTGCCAACAAGGTTAACCTGGTGTCAGACCTTTTTATGACCATTCCAATTATGATGTCTTCCTGTCACAAAAAATAAAAATGACAGCCACCTGTCAGAAGCCTCTGACAGGTTGACGTCGTTTGTAATTTGTTTGCCAACAAAGATGCTGTTAGTGTGATGTATATCTGTCAGAAGTGTATGATGGATATATGTCATTTATAGTTTTAAATGATAGTGATGTTGTACATGCGATGGGGACGCATTAGAATTTTACAACATCTATCTGTCATTTATAGTTTTTTACTGATACGGATGCTATACTTGTGATGGCCGGAGGTCAAATTGTTTCGACAAATAACCATCATTGTTTTATGGCCGTTGCAATTGTGATGCAAATCAATTTTTTTAAATATATAACAAGTTTGCGGTGCAATCTATGGTGTTTCTTTGCGACTAGGTTCTTGGTAGAGATCTGTTGATTTGGTAGCCATTGAGATGGATCGATACATATTTGTCATACGTGGATTGAGATCTTAAATTATTGAGCTTCTCTTTTTTTCGAGAATAGTTTAACATTCTCTACTTAACAGAGCCAACCATGTGAAGGTGGAACCTCATCTGACCCCTTCTAGGAGCCTCTTATGACCCTTTACAACATTTTAAGACCTCTAAGATGTATTCTTAGGGATCGTAAAGGATCGTAAAGGGTCGTAAAGGGTCATAAGGGGTCCTAGGACACAACAACTAAGAAACATAAATGTAGGCATCATGGTCATAATTTTTTTGAAACACAACATAATTGAGTGGTATACCTAGATGTGTTGCATCATCTGGGTATACCATTCAATTATGTTGTGTCTTTGAAAAATTGTGACCATGATGCCTACATTTATGTTTCTCAGCTGTTGTGATATCTACATTTATGTTTCTCATTTTTCATGTTTATGTGCATGATCTTTATGTGTATCTACTAGAAATTCTGAAAAATAAATTAGTATCTAAAATAGCCCTTTTTAAACCACATTTACGCATATGGTCCCAACAAAGTAGTGCCAAAAATACACAAAGAAGGCATCACAAAAATTGTTGGAAATATTCAAGACTATCCAGGTTCCTGAGAGGGGAGGGGTGAATTAGTAATTTCAAAACTTTTAACAAATTTAGATCTTAACCATATTTCAAATAACATTAGTTTGATAATCTGACTGCATACATGAGTAACAGAAAGAATAAAACATTCATAACACTTTGAACACAGAGATTAGGTGACCCAGAAACCTTCCAAACAAAAAGTAAAACTGGGGTGGGGATGATACCCACAAAACTTCAATACTACAGTATAAAGTTTGCCGTTTAAGGATTACAATGATCACTTTTGATGATTTGCCCTGTTAGGAGCAATAAGGACTACTAGGTCCACCTTGTTAGAGGATTTACAAACATAAAATAAAGTATGCACTCGGTTAAGAGATTTTACAAAAACTGTTAAGTCTACTTGGTTAAAGGATTTTAAGCTGATTCACCTATTAGGATGAAATAGTAGATCTCTTACTTGCAACTGTACTTGTTGATTGAGATTCTCTAATGTACTAATCACCTTCTATGATGGATAGATCTTTGCTACTTCTTATACTATTGTAGGCCTTTTTAATTCACTTATCTCTACCTTTCTCTTTTTCATACTTCACTACTTCACACCTTGGATATGATACAAAACATTGTTTATATATCAATCCAAAACAATTACAAAATAATTACAAAGTCATCTCTTAAACAAGCTAACACAAATATTACTGAGTTGGCCCAAATATAGTTACTCAGTTACTGCAAATTAACTCGGTGACTTTCTGATACTCGGCATCCACTGTGTTACTTGGCATCATCATGCTCTTGGTAGAAGTGGAGGCTCGGTCCATACTAACCACTTGGTTGTAGTTTCAAACTTGGTACATACTAGAGACTTGGTAGATATAGTGTCACTTGGTAGAAACTGAATTCCCTGTTTACCATGCTGGCACTTGGTAAACATTTCTCATTTCATCACTTGGTAATGATAACTCGGTAAGCACTGCGAATCTTGGTCTATTCAGTAAACACTATTATGTTTGCTCGGTAAACACTGTTCTGTCTGCTTGGTAAACACTGTCTTGCCTACTCGGTAAACACATAGAGTCTGAATAAGTGTTGTCACTAATGAGAAACATACTTAATGCCAACAATCTCTCCCTTTGACATTAGTGACAAAAGACTTATTACCCAAAACTTATATACACAATCATGCTGATGTTGGTTTTGATTTTTCAAAAAATTTATCTTTGTCATACTATTGTATATACATTTCATGTCTCCCTCATACAATATATATACAAATATCTTATTTCACCTCATACTCATATTTCCTATTTCTCTCATATACTTTCTCCCCCTTTCATATCTCATATATCTTATATACTTTCTCCCCCTTTTTGACAATAATGCCAAAGGTGTATATACAAATATTTTACACGGAGATACCAAAATGTGAGAGAAAATTAGAATGTACCTTTCCAATTAGTGCTAGATTTCTATCCCAATTATCTTGTAGAATCTTGCATGTATGGAGTGCAACTTGGACTTCTGTAGAGAGTTCAATCATGTGATCTGCAATTGAAAACTGATTGTCATGGATCAATGTTTTTGAGTATGCAATATGGTTCTGCATTGTATCCATGATGGGAAGGATCATGTTCTGAATATCTATTAATGTTGATCTGATCCTTAGATCTTCTTTCAATAACTTTGACTTCTTATCAGATAGGAATCTGACTGTCATATGATGTGCAGAGCTTGAACTAGGTTCAAGTTGCAACTTCTATGCACTGATCTTTAGATCCTCATCAATATTATTTATTTTATCTTTAATCTCCTTTGAGAACTCAGAAACATTACATACTTTGACAAAAAATGATGTTACCTTGGAATAGGACTCAATGCTAGTCAAAACTGAAGATAACCATGCCTAATTAATAGCTATTTGTTGAGCAATGTGATCAAGTACTTTATTTTCAAACTTCTTCTCAGCCTTCTCAAGAAACTTATCTAATCTAGAGGAATCCTCATTGAACTTGTTTACTGCCTCTACCAACTGCAACAAAATGTGTTGAGAGGAATCAACTTCAACACCTATTGTTTCTGCCAAAATGTTCTTGGCATCCTCAATGATCTTATATTCCTTATCTCTTTCTTCTTTTAGTTTCTTCTACTTTGCTTTCTTCTGGAGGAGTTCACCAACTGTTTGCATTTGGTTTACTGTGAGGTTTGCAAAATCTAATTGGGGAATTTCTATCTCCTCATCCAAATCTATATCTTCTACTACACTCTTACTCAAAAATTTTGTACTCGGTTGAGTCTTTATACTTATTGCCTTTTTAGTAGAAATTATTGTAGACACAGTAGGACTTGTAGTGAAAACTGATAAACTTCTGACTGATGGGATGCTAACTAGAATACTTGATAAATAAAAAACTAAAGTATTTACAACTGCAGAATTTGAAGTACTTACTATTGAAAAACTCAAAATTGAAGAAGATACTGAAGATTGCAACTCAGTGGAAGAAGGAGGTTGAAGCTCGGTGGATGAAGTGGTAGCCACTTTTTTCATTGATACATTGAATTGTGCTAGTGATGATTGGACATTTGATGTATTTGAGGGAGTTGTCACAATCACACTCGAAGATTTCTCTAGGCTAGATGTAGTAATTTTTACTGGAGAGTGAGGAAGTGAGGCAATCACCTCTGTAGCTATCCGAACTGGATCATCTTCCTCAAAATTCTTCTTAGCTTCCTCCGTAACTTCTTTTTCTACTTCTTCTTCCTCAACATTATCAATTTGAACTACTTCTTCTTCTTCTTCTTCTTCATCACTGTCATCTTCAATATCTTTTATTATCACAGTTTTAGTACTCAGTTTGTGAAGATGATAGATGTTTTTCCAAGCAAAATTTCCACTCTTCACAACCAACTCTATATCTTTGATCAAAATCAAACAACCGTTGAATTTTAGTGTCATCTTGGGCTCATTTTCTATCAATGCCTTATTTATTTCATCATTTTTCAAACTTGGCATCAACTGTCTTAAGGTTTGAGCATATATGTCCTTAACAATTTGTCTTGCATTGGACCATTTCAACTTGACTTTATCCAATAGAACACCTATAATTTGAGAAGCCATATCGTCAGGTGAGTACTTCCATTTTCCCATTTTCTCAATAATAGTATCTTCAATTTCTTGCTGCTTTGCCTCTAATCTAATTTCATATTTGAGAGATTTGAAATTTGAAATTCCAGATCCTTCTCTCAAATCGTTAATCTTTTGTTCAAATGAGGGAGGAGACCTTTTGAGTACTATATCATCATTGACTTTACCTGCCTTGCCCCTTGATCTTTTCCTTGTGAATACTGCAGTGGATTGCTTAGGTTCCTTGGTGATAGTTACCTTTCCTTTCTTCTTTACAGGCACTTGTTCTTCTTTACTCTCATCCTTTTCTTCTTCTTCTACAATATCCTCTCCTTTTCCCTTGGTTAACATTAGAGGTGTGCTAGATTGCATCTTGGCCATCCTCTTTCTACCTTTGTTAACTACCTGTGGAAGTTTTATGCTTAGCTCAATTCTTACCTTAGCTTCATCATATGTTCCAAAGTATGGAGCCTTTGGATCAACAAGCTGATTTACTAGGGCTTCAATTATATCCTTTGTTTCATCAATTTTTACCTCATAAGGAAGAGGTTTCACCCATACAATCCTAGGCCTTACTACCTGAATGTATACTTTATCACAATCAACCATGAAACAAACATCATCTTTATAATCTTCCACCAGCTTTAGTGGAATCCAAAATCTGTTATTCATCTTTTCTTTAAAAGATTCAAAATAGTTATCCATTATGCTTACAAAATTCTCACCCATTTCTACAATATACTCATTTATCTGATAAAGAACAGGCACATCCTTTTTCCATTTTACCATGCCTTTTGATGGGAAAAACTTTTGAGCATAGAAAAATAAACAAACCAACAGTGAGCCAAACTTACATGGATTGTTCTTTAAGGTTTGGATGCTCTCCATATTCTTGTTGAACTATTTCAACAATAAATCTACTAGGTCAAATGATAGATTATTCTTCACAATTTTAAAAGCTAGGTCAACTACTTCACATGGAACACTATTATGCTAACTTGAACTGTATATCTTGTAAGCTATGACATATGTGCCAAATTTTAGTTCTACATCGGTAATACTATTTATTCTCATACCTCTACCATCCCATTCGGCTAGGGTTTTCTTTTCCAGCTCTACCCGACCTAGGGTTTTTGTAGATTTAGCCTTGGCAAGCGTGGGAAGACCAGTGATTCGGTGAATCATCTTCTTTGTTATTTCCACTGGTTTCTCAAGCCAAATTTTACCTTCATGCACTCAGCTTAGGATATATCTAATCCATTTTATCTAGAAACTCTGAGGCAAGTGGGTGATATGTGTCAAACCCTTATGTTCCAAATGTTTATGTTCCGGTTTGAGAACACCATCAACACATAGTTCCTCATGAACAATATCTATCTCTAGGGTTCCAAGCTCTTGAATTGTACCTTTAAAATGACTATGAATGTTGTTTACAAGAAGTACCTTTGGAGGAATTTGAGATTGATCTCCACTCGGATCTAGGTTTTCTACAATCGTGGGCATGAGTTTGAAATCCAGTGCTTTCCATTCTCCTTGAACTAACATTTATGAACCTTTCTTTACTTTGGTGCTAGATGATGCCATGCAAGCTTAGTAAAAAAAGAAAAATTCTTCGAAGAAATTTCTGCAGCAAAATTTTGCTTCAAATCTCTTGATCGCACTAGAAATTTCTCTGCTCAATATGTTGATATTCGCGGTGAAGAATGAACTCGATTTCATGCTTTTTGTTAAAATTTTGTCATTAATGCTCCGTAGGAATTAAGGTATTGAAATTGAAAGACTATCATCCACTATGCATTAAATGCTCGGTGAAGATTTCGCAACTCAGAGAACATACGAATTCATACTGCTCTAACCTTACTCGATAACCAAATGAAATTAGGTTACTCTCAACCTTCCTCAGTGGTAACTGATACCAACCTTCTTGTGATCCTATTGTATCTTGCATACTGATTTGGATCTTTCTTCCTTTCAATTCAGGAACTGTTTGGAATATGTCTATGAAGATATAGTTCCAGTGCTTTCTTGGAGACATAGTTAGAGTTGATAGAGCCACTCTCTTCATGAGTGACTTCATTACTTGGACTGGTTTGATCAGTAGGTTTAGGAATCCACTATTGTCTCATCTACTTCCTGATACTATTTTCTTTTTCTTTCTTTTCATCTTCAACTTTGCCTAAATTCATGTAGTTTTTAGCTATGTGACCAAGCTTAGTGCATTTATAACATCTTATGGTAGTATCCCTTTTTCTCAAGTGATGCCTTACACAATTCATGCCAATGTGCCCATATACTCCACAGTAATGACATCTACACCAAGTGTTGTAATCCCAACCAAACATTGCTTTCATAATTTGTTCTACTGGATTGAGTGTTTTAGTTCTACATTTTGATGCCTTATGACCTTGTTTGCTACATTTGTGACATTTGCCTTTAAATCTTGTTTTCTCCTTGCATTCATTTTCTTTATGACCATGCTGATTGCAATTGTAGCATTTTCCATTGAATTTTTCTTTTCCATTGTTCCAACATTTGTTTGAAGTATGACCAATTTTGCCACAATGATTACAATTGGGTTTCTGATTCTTTTGAGTACCGTGTTTGGAGGATTCACCTTCCTCTTTGTATCCAAGTCCTGCTTTTCCTTTTTGCTTATGAAGGTTTCGTTCATACACCTAATTCATATCTTCTTGAGATTTCAACATTCTCTCATTGATTTGCCTTTCAGTATCTAGGTCATTCATCAATATTAAATTGATTTGCTTTTCAGATCTCAACTCCTCTCTTATATTTTCATTTTCTGATCTCAGAGTCAAGATTTCTTCATTTGCATTGGAGACTTGATCAATAAGATTTTCTAGCTGAAGGGTTTGATTCTGGATTTCATTGTTCTTTCCATCTATTTCATCTTTCATCTTGTTTCTTTGTTCCAAGATTTCACAAAATCTTGTTGACTGAATTTCCTATTCTCTTTTCAATTTTCTTAACTCTTCTTGCAAAGATCCACTCTTTTCTAGAAGTTCTTTGATTGCATTATTTGCTTCATCTGAGTTGCTTGAAGGGAAAAAGTCTTCAATCTTTTCTTCAACATACTGGTGGTCATTAATCTAATTTGCAAGTTCCTTCCTTCTTTTTAGGGATTGGGAAAGATGCTCTTTTCCTTCCTTGAGTTGAGTTATGGCCATATCCAGATCTAGCTTTTCATTCTCAATTACTTTGTTAAGTATGAATATCTCCATTGTCCTGAATCTTTTCTCAAGCTGTCAAACTTTATCCTAAGGACCACAAAGCTCTGATATGAATTGTTAGAAATATTCAAGACTATCCAAGTTACTGAGAGGGGAGGCGTGAATCATTAATTTCAAAACTTTTAACAAATTCAGATCTTAACCATATTTCAAATAACATTAGATTGGTAATTTGACTACATGCATGAGTAACAAAAAGAATAAAACATTTATAACACTTTTAACATAGAGATTTGGTGACCCAAAGACGTTCCAAATAGAAAGTAAAACTGGGGTGGGGATGATACCCACAAAACTTCAATACTACCGTATAAAGTTTGCTGGTTAAGGCTTACAATGATCACTTTTGATGATCTTCCCTATTAGGAGCAATAAGGACTACTAGGTCCACCTTGTTAGAGGATTTACAAACATACAATAAAGTATGCACTCGGTTAAGAGATTTTACAAAGACTGTTAAGTCTACTCGGTTAAAGGATTTTAAGCTGATTCACCTGTTAGGATGAAACAATAGATCTCTTACTTGCAATTGTACTTGCTGATTGAGATTATCTAATGTATTGATCACCTTCTATGATGGATAGATCTTTGTTGCTTCTTATACTATTGTAGCCCTTTCTAATTCTCTTATCTCTACCTTTCTCTTTTTCATACTTCACTACTTCACACCCTGGATATGATACAAAACATTGTTTATATATCAATCCAAAAAAATTACAAAATAATTACAAAGTCAGCTCTTAAACAAGCTATCATAGATATTACTAAGTCAGCCCAAATATAGTTACTCAGTTACTACAAAGTAACTCGGTGACTTTTTGATACTTAGCATCCACTGTGTTACTTGGCATCATCGTGCTCTTGGTAGAAGTGGAGGCTCAGTCCATACTAACCACTCGGTTGTAGTTTCAAACTTGGTATATACTGGAGACTTGGTAGATATAGTGTCACTCAGTAGAAACTGAATACCCTGTTTACCATGCTAGCACTCGGTAAACACTACTCATTTCATCACTCGGTAATGATAACTCAGTAAGAACTCTGAATCTCAGTCTGTTCAGTAAACACTGTTCTATCTGCTTAGTAAACACTGTCCTATTTGCTCGGTAAACACTATATTGTCTGCTTGGTAAACACATAGAGTCTAAATAAGTGTTGGCACTAATGACAAACATACTTAATGCCAACAAAAAATATGATTTCTGCTTTCTCCATTGAAGCAATCTTGGCGGCTGTTGGAAATATTCAAGACTATCTAGGTTACTGAAAGGGGAGGGGTGAATTAGTAACTTCAAAACATTTAACAGATTCAGATCTTAATAATATTAGATTGATAATCTGATTGCATGCATGAGTAATAGAAATAATTAAACCTTCATAACACTTAGAACACAGAGATTTGGTGACCCAGAAACCTTCCAAGTAGAAAGTAAAACTAGGGTGGGGATGATACCCACAAAAATTCAATACTACAGTATAAAGTTTGCCTGTTAAGGCTTACAATGATCACTTCTGATGTTCTGCCCTATTAGGAGCAATAAGGACTACTAGGTCCACCTTGTTAGAGGTTTTACAAACATACAATGAAGTATGCACTCAGTTAAGAGATTTTTACAAAGACTGTTAAGTCTACCCGGTTAAAGGATTTCAAGCTCATTCACCTGTTAGGATGAAATAGTAGATCTCTTACTTGCAACTATACTTGTTGATTGAGATTCTCTGATGTACTGATCACCTTCTGTGATGGATAGATCTTTTCTGCTTCTTATACTGTTGTAGCCCTTTGTAATTCACTTATCTCTACCTTTCTCTCTTTTTCATACTTCTCTATTTCATCATACTTGGATATGACATAAAATATTGTTTATATATCAATCTAAGTCGATTCCAAAACAATTACAAAGTTGGCTCTTAAACAAGTAAACACAAATATTACTGAGTCGGCCCAAATATAGTTACACGGTTACTACAAACTAACTCAGTGACTTTCTAATACTAGGCATCCACTGCATTACTCGACATCATCATGCACTCGGTAGAAGTGGAAACTCGGTCCGTACTAACCACTTGGTCATAGTTTTGAACTTGGTAAATACTGGAGACTCGGTAGATAAAGTGTTACTCGGTAGAAACTAAGTTTCCTGTTTAACCATGCAGCACTCGGTAAACATTATGAAACTTTGTGAGCTCAGTATGCACTGTTCTACTCGGTATGCTCTGTTCTACTTGGTAAGCTCTGCTCGGCTTGGTAAGCTTTGTTCTACTTGGTATGTACTATTCTGCTCGATAAGCTCTGCTCGGTATGTACTATTCTACTCGGTATGTACTGTTCTACTTGGTATGTACTATTCTGCTTGGTATGCACTGTTCTAAATAAGTGTTGTCACTAATGACAATCATGCTTAATGCCAACAATCTCCCCCTTTGGCATTAGTGACAAAAACACCTATAGCCAAAACTTATATACAAGAATCATGCTAAATCTTTTTTTGATTTTTCAAAATTTATCTTTGTCAAACTATTGTTTATACATTTCATGACTCCCTTATATAGAGTACTTTCTCCCCCTTTCGTATTACACACCTTAATCTTATACACTTTCTCCTATACATTTTATCCCCCTTTTTGACAATAATGCCAAAGGTTTATATACAAGTATTTTACAGGGAGAATCCAAAATGTTAAAGAAAATCATAATGTACCTTTATGATTAGTGCTAGAGTTCTATCCTAATTCTCTTGTAGAATCTTGCATGTTTGGAGTGCAATTTGGACTTCTGTAGAGAGTTCAATCATGTGATCTGCAATGGAAAATTGATTGTCACGGAGTAATGCTTTTGAGTGAACAATGTTCTTTTGCATTATGTCCATGATGGGAAGGATCATGTTCTGAATATCTAGCAGTGTTGACCGGATCTTTGTATCTTCTTTTAATAATTCTGACTGCCTATTTGATAGGAATGTGATTTTCATATGATGTGCAGAGCTTGAACTAGGTTCAAGTTGCAACCTCTGTACATTTTCCTTTAGATCCTCATCAATCTTATTCAATTTTTCCTTGACTTCCTTAGTGAACTCGGCAACATTACATAGCTTAGCAACAAGTGAGGTAACATTGGAATAGGAGGACTCAATATCTATCAAAACTAAAGATAATACTACTTTATTAATAGCTATATGCTGAGCAACATGCTCAAGCACTTTATTGTCAAACTTCTTCTTGGCTTTCTCAATAATCTTCTCTGACACAGAGGAATCCTGATGGAACTTGTTTACTGCCTTAGCTAACTATAACAAAATATGTTGAGAGGAATCAACTTTAATACCTAATGCTTCTGACAAAATATCCTTTGCATCTTCAATAATTTTATATTCCTTGTCCCTTTCTTCTTTTAGTTTCTTCTGCTTTGCTTTCTTTTGGAGGAGTTCACCAATGTTTTGCATTTGATCTGCTGAAAGATTTGCAAAGTCTAATTTTGGAATCTCTATCTCCTCATCTAAGTCTATATCCTCTTCTACATTCTTACTCAAAAATCTTGTACTCGGTTGAGCCTTAGGATCAACTGTTATTGCACTTAATGCCTTTGTAGAAGTTATTGTAGACATTGTAGGACTAGCTATGAAAAATGATAAACTACCAACTAGAATACTTGAAGGGCTCAAAACTGAAGTATTCACAATTGTAGAATAAAAAACTAAAATAATTACTGAAGTATCCAGAACTGAGGTACTTACTACTAGAAAACTTGATATGGAAGTAGGTACTGAAGTAGATATAGGAGACTGTAACTTGGTAAAAGAGGTGGTAGTAATTTTTGTTGATGATTCATTGAGTTGTGCTAGTGATGATTTGACATTTGATGTATTTGTGGAAGTTTTCATAATCATACTTGAAGTTATCTCCGTGCTAGGTGTAGCAACTTTTGCTGGAGAGTGAGGAAGTGAGGCAATGACTTCTGCAGCTATCCGAACAATATTATTTTCCTCATCACTTTGCTTGTCTACCTCGGTATCTTCTTCATGTTCATCACTATCATCATCAATATCCTTGATTATCATAGTTTCGACACTCAGTTTGTGAAGATTATAGATGTTTTTCCATGTGGCAGTGGCACTCTTCACAACCGACTCAATATCTTTGATCAAAATCAAACAACTATTGAATTTGAGTGTCATCTTAATTTCATTATCTATCAATGCCTTATTAATTTCAAAATTTTTCAAACTTGGCATTAATTGCCTCAAGGTTTGAGCATAGATGTCCTTGACAATTTGTCTTGCATTGGACCATCTCAACTTAATTTTGTTCAGCAGAGTTCCTAGGATTTGAGAAGCTATCTCTTCAAGTGAGTGTTTCCATCTTCGTATTTTCTCGATAACAGCATCTTCAATTTCCTGCTGCTCTTCCTCATATCTGATTTCATATTTTAGATATTTGAAGTTTGCAATTCCATATCCTTCTTTCATATCCTTGATTTTTTATTTTAATGAAGGAGGAGGCCTTTTGAATACTATTTCTTCACTATCTTTGCCTGCCTTGCCTCTTGCACTCCTTCTTGTAAATACTGGAGAGGTTTGCTTGGGTGCCTTGGTGATAATTACTTTTCCTTTCTTCTTTGCTGGTACTTGTTCTTCTTCCTCCTCATTCTTTTTCTCTTCTTCTTCTTCAAAGTCCTCTCCTTTTTCCTCGGTTGACATTAGAGGTGTGCTAGCTTGTATTTTGGCCATCCTCTTTCTTCCTTTGTTAACCGCTTATGGAAGCTTTATACTAAGCTCAATTCTCTCCTTAGCTTCTTCATATGTCCCAAAATATGGTGCCTTTGTATTAACAAGTTGATTAATTAGGGCTTCAATAATATTCTTGGTTTCATCAATATTTACCTCATAGGGAAGAGGTTTCACATGTACAATCCTTGGTTTTGCTACCTGTATATATAGATTATCACAGTCCACCATGAAACAAATATCATCTTTGTAATCTTCCACCAATTTTTGTGGAATCTAGAATCTATTGTTCATTTTCTCTTTAAATGATTCAAAATAATTATCCATTATGCTTTCAAAATTGTCACCCATTTCTGAAATGTATTCATTCATCTGATAAAGAACCGGCACATCTTTTCTCCATACTACCATGCCTTTTGATGGGAAAAACTTTTGAGCATAGAAAAATAAACAAACCAACAGTGAGCCAAACTTACATGGATTTTTCTTTGAGGTTTGGATGCTCTCCATGTTCTTGTTGAACTATTTCAACAAAAGATCTGCTAGGTCAAATGATAGATTGTTCTTTACAATTTTATATGCTAGGTCAACTGCTTCACATGGAACACTGTTCTACCGACTTGAACTATATATCTTGTGAGCTACGATATGTATACCAAACTTCAATTTTGTATCAGTAATTTTTCTTATCTTCATACCTCTACCATCCCACTCAGCTATGGTTTTCTCTTCCAGTTCCGTCCGACCTAGTGTTTTTGTAGATTTTTCCTTATCGAGCATGGGAAGACTAGTGATTCAGTGAATCATCTTCTTCGTAATCTCTACTGGTTGCTCAAGCCATATTTTACCTTCATTTACTTGACTGAGGATATATCTAACCCATTTTATCTAAAAGCTCCAAGGAAAGTGTGTGATGTGAACTAAACCCTTATCTTCCAAATGTTGATGCTCCAATTTGAGAACACCATCGACACATAGTTCCTCACAAATAGTATCTATCTCTAGGGTTCCAAGCTCTTGAATTGTACACTTAAAATGCATGTGAATATCATTAATAAGGAGTACCTTAGGAGGAATCTGAGATTCAGCTCCACTCAGGTCTAGGGTTCCAGCAACTGCGGGCACAAGTTTGAAATCTTGTGCTTTCCATTCTCCATGAACCAACATTTCCAAATCTTTCTTCATTTTAGCACTTGATGATGCCATGGTAGCTCAGTGAACATAGTAAATTCTTCGAGGAAAGAGAATATCTTGTTGAAATATGCTTTGAAATGCTTGATTGCACTAGGAGGCTTTTGTTCACGGTGAATAGTGAACTTGATTTCACTCCTTTTGTTAAAACTTTGTCATTAATGCTCAGTACAAATTAGGGTATTGAATTAGACAGGCTGTCATCCACTATGAATTAATTGCTCAGTGAAGACTATGCAACTCAGTGATCATATGAATTCATACTTCTCCGACCTTACTCGATAACCAAGTGAAGTTAGGTAACTCCCGACCTTGCTCAGTGGTAATTGATACTGACCTTCTTGTGATCCTGTTGTATCTTGCATACTGATTTGAATTTGTCTTCTTTTCAATTCAGGAACTATTTTGGAATATGTCTATGAAGATACAGTTCCAGTGCTTTCTTGGAGACTAGTTAGAGCTCATAGAGCCACTCCCTTCATTAGTGACTTCAAGATTGGTTTTCTCAGTAGGTTTAGGAATCCACTTTTGTCTCATCTGCTTCCTAATGTTATTTGCTTTTGTTTTCTTTTCATCTTCAATTTTGCCTAAATTCATGCAGTTTTTAGCTATGTGACCAAGCTTAGTGCATTTATAACATCTTATGGTAGTATCCCTTTTTCTCAAGTGATGCCTTACACAATTCATGCCAATGTGCCCATATTCTCCACAGTATTGACATCTACACCAAGTGTTGTAATCCCAACCAAACATTGCTTTAATAATTTGTTCCACTGGATTGGGTGTTTTAGTTCTACATTCTGATCCCTTATGACCTTGTTTGCTACATTTGTGACATATGCCTTTAAATCTTGGTTTCTCCTTGCATTCATTTGCTTTATGACCAAGCTGATTTTAATTGTAGCATTTTCCATTGAATTTCTCTTTTCCATTGCTCCAACATTTGTTTGAAGTATGACCAATTTTGCCACAGTGATTACAGGTAGGTTTTTTATTCTTTTGAGTACCTTGTTTGGAGGATTCACCTTCCTATTTGTATCCAAGTCCTGCTTTTCCTTTTTGCCTATGAAGGTTTCGTTCATACACCTAATTCATATCTTCTTGAGATTTCAACATTTCCTCATTGATTTTCCTTTCAGCATCTAGCTCACTCATCACTCTTATATTGATTTGCTTTTCAGATCTTAGCTCTTCTCTCATATTTTCATTTTTTGATCTTAGAGTCAAGATTTCTTCATTTGCATTGGACATTTGATCAATAAGATTTTCTAGCTGAAGAGTTTTATTCTGGATTTCATTGTTCTTTCCATCTATTTCATCTTTCATCTTGTTTCTTTGTTCCAAGACTTCACAAAATCTTGTTGACTGAATTTCCTGTTCTCTTTTCAATTTTCTCACTTCTTCTTCCAGAGATCCTTTATTTTCTAGAAGTTATTTGATTGCATTGTTTGCTTCATCTGAGCTGCTTGAAGGGAAAAAGTCTTCAATCTTTTCTTCAACATACTGGTGGTCATTGATTTGATTTTCAAGTTCCTTCCTTCTTTTTAGGGAAAGGGAAAGATGCTCTCTTGCTTCTTTGAGTTGAGTTATGGCCATTTCTAGATCTAGCTTTTCATTCTCAATTACTTTGTTCAGTCCGAATATCTCCATTGTCCTAAATCTTTTCTCAAGCTATCAAAATTTATTCTGAGATCCACTGTGCCTTGATACCAATTGTTGGAAATATTCAAGACTATCTAGGTTACTGAGAGGGGAGGGGTGAATTAGTAACTTCAAAACTTTTAATAGATTCAGATCTTAATAATATTAGATTGATAATCTGACTACATGCATGAGTAACAGAAAGAATAAAACATTCATAACACTTAGAACATAGAGATTTGGTGACCCAGAAACCTTCCAAGTAGAAAGTAAAACTGGGGTGGGGATGATACCCACAAAACTTCAATACTGTAGTATAAAGTTTGCCGGTTAAGGCTTACAATGATCACTTCTGATGATCTTCCCTATTAGGAGCAATAAGGACTGCTAGGTCCACCTTGTTAGAGGTTTTACAAACATACAATGAAGTATGCACTCGGTTAAGAGATTTTTACAAAGACTACTAAGTCTACCCGGTTAAAGGATTTCAAGCTGATTCACCTGTTAGGATGAAATAGTAGATCTCTTACTTGTAACTGTACTTGCTAATTGGGATTCTGTGATGTACTGATCACCTTCTATGATGGATAGATCTTTTATGCTTCTTATACTACTGCAGCCCTTTGTAATTCGCTTATCTCTGCCTTTCTCTCTTTTTCATACTTCTCTATTTCATCATACTTGGATATGACATAAAATATTATTTATATATCAATCTAAGTCGATTCCAAAATAATTACAAAGTCAGCTCTTAAACAAGTAAACACAAATATTACTGAGTCGGCCCAAATATAGTTACACGGTTACTGCAAACTAACTTGGTGACTTTCTGATACTTGGCATCCACTGCGTTACTCGGCATCATCATGCACTCAGTAGAAGTGGAAACTCAGTCCATACTAACCACTCAGTCGTAGTTTCAAAATCGGTAAATACTGGAGACTTGGTAGATAAAGTGTTACTCGGTAGAAACTAAGTTTCCTATTTAACCATGCAGCACTCTGTAAACACTGTGAAAATTTGTGAGCTCAGTATGCACTGTTCTACTTAGTATGCTCTGTTCTTCTTGGTAAGCTTTGCTTAGCTCAGTAAGCTCTATTCTACTTGGTATGTACTGTTCTACTCGGTAAGCTTTGCTCAGCTCGGTAAGCTCTGTTCTACTTGGTATGTACTGTTCTACTCAGTATGCACTATTCCAAATAAGTGTTGTCACTAATGACAATCATGCTTAATGCCAACAGGCAGCACTAGCTACCTCTCAAGCCTTGTAAATGTGGTTTGATCGACCCATCGAAAGTATTGACATCCACTATTTCCCTGCAATATCAAATGTACATCAGTTCTTCATAAAATGATTAATTAGTTATCACATTATTTTTAAATCATAAAATATAACTACGTATCCAGACCTTTTTCCTATTTGGACAAACCCAAAATTGACACCCAGGATTACTTGTTGTGCGTGACTTCTTCAACATGCATGGGCCAATACCACATTGACACATAGGCACATTGACTGAAGTCATCGATGCTATTTCGACAAATATTGCATTATCACAAATATTGCATTGTCATTATTTTGTTCATTCATACTAATTATAATTACAATAAAAAGAAACATACTAATGTAGACTTGCATATTTTTTGGCTAATTCAAAGTCTTTGGTTTAAATCACTAGACACTCAAAAAAAAATGACAAACCAAAGACAACCATGCAATAAAAATCAATTACTAAGAAATTCAAAATTAGCTCACTCCATTGCAGGGAACAAAGAGAATCCCCTGTGATTTAACATCGTTGATGTGCAAGGAAATAGAAAATTAGCAGAAGCAACTCTCATATAAGTAGGACATATAAAACAAGGTAAATAAGAGTAGTACATATAAAACAATTGTTAGAACATGCCAAACATTTGGCATAATTGTGAATTTCATTCATGTCATTGATATTCTTCTTCATCCATCTCATCATCAAGATCATCATCATCGATGACATCATCAACACCATTATCATCATCATCATCATCATTATCATCATCATCATCATCATCATCATCATCATCATCATCATCATCATCATCATCACCATCACCATCATCATCATCATCATCATCCTCATCAGTAGCAACATTATCGTCATCAGTAGCAGCATCATCATCATCTTCTTCTTCATATTCTTCTTCGACTAGCTCTCGATCATGATCATCATCTACATCATCTTCCACTTCTAAATCTTCCTTGGTATCTTCTTCCATCACATTATACTTTATCAACCTTCCTCTTGGATAATGTCTAACAAAAAATGACCAACCCAGTTTATGTTTAACCTCTGAGTAAAATACCTACTCACATTGGCTTGGAAGAACATAGGGCTCTTCTCCAACTGGCTCAAACAACCTTGTATTAATCATTGGAAATCTATGGTCATGTTCAATAATAGTTCTATCAGGATCATTTTTATTGAGTTATAGTTTGTACCATTTCACAACAAAGAGAACTAATTTGAAGGAATTAAAGTCAGATTCAAGTATGTCAACCAAAATACCATAGTATTGATTTTGTGAATCTCGAGGATGTAGGTCATTTCTAGATGAAATATTAGTCATCTAGAACACTGGACTTATCCCACAATCACAAGTTATCTTCATGTCATCGAACTTTTTGATGTGAAATTTATAACCATTGCAAAACATAGCCTTGTGGTGTTTCACCTGCAATAATGTCAAACATTTATAAATTATTGCATCACAAGTTGAAAAACATACAGTTGATAAATTAACAAATTTATAAGTACTTGGTAATCTCTTAAACCATATGCTAAATCTATTTCCTTTTGTGTAACATTGGGATCTCCATTATGATGAGTTTGTATAACCAATGAAGACATAGATTCCCATGTTAATCTATGACCATCATGCTGACATCGATCAATCCATGTCATCATCCAATCTTGATTATTTGCAATAAAAAAAGGTATTGCATCCCACTCTTTAGCAGCTGTACAAAAGTAAATAGATGACTTAGAATAGATTTATTTTGAAGATTAAAAATTAATTAACTACAATAACATCTCGTAATTTATTCCCTTTCAATTTCCTAAATCTACCATTGCCCACCAAGTGCTCCCCTTAAAATATTTTAATTGAGTCAAGATCCTAAATGCAATCTATATGGGTCTTTGCTGCAAGATTAGGAAGATGTTGAGTAATGTGTACCATCATCTGGTATACCATATATCTATCAACCATAGAGCCCTCAGGACATGCTTTTTGTCATACCAAACCCTAAAAAATTTCAAGTGTCTCTCAACCATCCACATTGACCTAGCATATACAGGTCCACACAATTCAATCTCCTCAACTTGGTGTATGAGGTAGTGTTTTTGTGCATTGAAAATTTTTGGAGGTAAACACTTTTGCATTTCACACATTAATCGATAAATTATTTTCTTCCAATATTTTATATCTTCTTTATGGATTTCTTTACATGACAACCACCTACAAGGGATTCAAAACATAAATATATGAATATGAGACTTTACAATATACTATTTGTTTCATATATTGAATAAATATCACTGCTTACCTCAGGTATTTTCCAAGATCATGTATCACTTGTTTGATATTATTGTCAAAGTTCTCTGGGAGAGATAGGGGTAGCAAATACTAGAACAATTGTCAACTGATCATTTCATACAATGAAAATTGAATGCAATTACACAAATATATTGTAAATACAAAAGACTATGACTTACCTTGATGAAGGTATTCCAATCATGCATTTTCATCCCTGACCCAAAATCATTTTTATTTGATATGAGATTGCTTATATCCACAACAAATCCTATAGGAAATCAAATTTTTTGGATCACTTCTTTTATGGCATTACTTTGTTGCTCTGTTAATAACCAAAGAAGAGCACTTGCATTAATCTGATCTCCATTGCTATTTTATTCAAGGATATTTTTCATTGCATGATTGGAATCATGAATGTCACTACAAATTTTACCAACTTTTTCTTTGTCACACCTTCCATAAAATATTTTCCATAGTGTCTCTATTACATTCTTTCTAATATGCATAGTATCAAACAAATGCACCATTTTAGATGCTCATAGTAGGGCAGCCTACTAAATTCTCTGAGATAATATTTTAGTCCCTTTGGAAGCTGGTGGGTGATTCCTTCATGACCTTCAAGATCATCAACTACATAATTAGCCAACAAAACACAATAAAAATATATAATTTTCAAACATCGACCATTACATGGAACAATATTATCTCAAATTATATTATATTCCAACTGCCATAGGTGAGGTGTCATTCTTTGGGGATTTGATGTAGTCTCTTCTTTCCCATTGAAAAGATGTCTTTCCGCACTTTGATACTTATGAAATCTGGGGGGGATCTGCCTATACTCATCAAACACCTATTTTCTTAAACTTTTGGAATGAGGGGATTTCATCTTTGGACCACACATTGGACATGCAAATTTTCTCTTTATTTAAAGACCTACAAGATAACAATAAAATTGGATTAAATATGTATATTTTTATAATTCAAATTATTTCATACAACTAGAATTCACCATAACATACTACAAAAATGTGTCAACCCTAGAGCATCATGAATTATCCACACAAGCATTGTATGGAATAGAAATTGTCTTTGTCTAATTGGTCAGGAGATGTCATACATAGTGAAACCATTCCATAACACCAATAACTCATTGATAAGAGGTGCAATATATACATTCATATCTTTCACTTGGTACTTATCTAGTTGAATTAATAACAACATCAGATAATTATTATGGCCATTTCACTCCAAGACTTATAATTACATGTAGATAACTATAAAATAATAAGATACCTAGAATAATCATTGCCAACATAATGTGCTCCCTCCTTATTAACATCTATGGAGGAAGGTTATTGTTTATAACAAACATAAGACACGCTGAGAAAATGGATCTCATCTCTCCATGCAGATTGAGACTGTTTGCTGCTAGAGAAAACCTAAGATTTTGAGGTTCCTCTTTAAAGTCTAGCCACTTTTCCTTTATGTCCATAAATGATGAACCATCTGTAGGCATCCGAATAATGTCATCTCAAGTCCTACCATGTGTATGGTAATCCATAAATTGTGCCAAGCTATTGTACCTGAATAATCATTTTAGACATGGAATAATGGAGATGTGATGATGAATCTTGTGAGGCACCTTTTTTCTCACTTGATCATCTTGATATCTACTCGTATGACATTTAGGGCATTCTATTGCATTTTTGTGCTTCTTATAATAAATAATATGATCCTTGAGACAAGCATCTATTGTTTGATACTTCATTCCAATATGTTTCATAGTGGCACATAATTCTCGGTATGAGTGAGGGAGAACATTTGATGGTGGTAACAGAAAGTCACCTATCAATCTAAAAAAAATAATATAAGTCATTACTATAAACAATCTTAATGGTACATGTTTCACCTTTTATAGACTATAATGACATATATGATAAACCTTAGCATACGTGACATTGCTATGTTGGATAAACCATTCATAACCTTGAAATTCAACAATAATAATATAAGAGAGAGAAGAGTAGATTGGGAGCCTTCATAAAGGGCCATGTCTACCTTCTCAAGTAGAGGTATATCATGGATGTCATCAATGTCATCCTCATCATAATCATCAGCATCAACAACACTAGCAGCACCAGTACCAAATGTGTCAACGATCAATAAATTCATACCATCATCTTCAAATGTGTTTTCTAGTGCATGATCATCATCTTCCATGGGATCATGATCTTCAACTTCAATACTCACACCTCCATGTTCCTCTATATTCACACTAGGGAGATCAACCTATATAAAAATGATAATAATCAAACCCCCCTTCAATGTGATAATCAAACCTCCTTCCATGGTTCATATGTATATTAATTGTGAAAACAATATAAAAAATAACTTACCACTAGATTATAATCAAACCCCCCTTCAATGTGACCATTCTCCCTACAATGTCTCTTTGATGTTTTGATTTTGATTCTTCTTATCTTTAAGCCGTTACAACTCTTGCATGGACAATAACATTTTTCATCACCTTCTCTTTGAAAGTTAGACAACAGTCTAGTGATTGTCTCCCTATTTTGATTGAATTCCCTTGTATCATCTAACATGATCCTTTATGTCTATATCTAAAAAATAAATTGGAGATGCCTCATTTTATTAGCTTCACAACACCTTCTCATAGCTTCTCATTTTTTGATAGATTTTTCCAAAGGCTTTCTACGAAACCAATTAAGGGGTATTCTTGAGTTGAAACACATTGAGCTGCTACAACTAAATTATAAATCATGAATTCATTATTAAATTAATTCACTATAAATCAAGGAGCATTATAAATCATGAATTCGCTATAAAATTAATGTATTGCTCTAGATTTCATATGGACATTTTGTCAAATGGTTGGCATGTATGTTTATTCAAATGGAGTTATATCATTTGGAATGGATATATCATAGGTTGATATCAAATTCTATGACCCTATTTGATCTAATAGCATCAATATAACAAATAGAGCACCGACCAATCAAATAGGGACATGAGGTGCTCAAACAGTGAGCTCATAAAAAAAAATTTAGTCTTAATAAAATCTTATAAAATAACATATATTGTGTGAAGTGTTTGATCTCTCTTTATTTGTTTTGTTGTTTCGATATTCACTATATGGTACTCCATGTTTATGATCATTTCATGAGGAAATGTCTTCATGTCTCGCGAGATGCAAGCCAAGGCATCATGCATTATTTATGAGCTCATTGTTTGAGCACCGACCAATCAAATAGGGACATGAGGTGCTCCAATAATGAGCTCATAAACAATGCATGATGTCGTAGTTTTAAGTAGTTATCCCTTCTATAATGATGGAGGAGTGAAAGGTAATGATAAATGAGGTATCTGCTATTAGATCATAAATTAATACACTTACTATTTTGAATTTGAGCTCGGGCATCATGCAATGTTATTGTCGTCATTGCATGCTTGTTGCTGTTGTGCACCATATATTATTTTATACATTGTTTATTTCATTGAGACCGCGAGCTTGGCATTTGTAATGTATTTTATGTTATTGGATCAAAGCACATAGAAATTCAAAATAGTAGGATATCTGCATCTTTATGAGCTCAAATTCAAAATAGTAAGTGCATTATTTTATTACCGATGTCCCTATTTGATCCAATAGTATCAATATAACAAACAGAGCATCGACCAATCAAATAGGGACATGAGGTGCTCAAAAAGTGAGCTCATAAAATAATATATTTAGTCGTAATCAAATCTTATAAAACAACATATATTGTGTGAAGTGTTTGATCTCTCTTTATTTGTGTTGTTGTCAATATCCACTATGTGGTACTCCCCGTTTATGATCATTTCATGAGGAAATGTCTTGATGGCTTGCAAGCTACAAGCTAGGGCATCATGCATTATTGAATGAGCTCACTATCTGAGAATCGACCAATCAAATAGGGACATGAGGTGCTCAAAAAGTGAGCTCATAAACAACACATGATGCTCTAGTTGTAGGTAGTTATCTCTTCTATAATGATGGAGGAGTGAAAGGTAAAGATCAATGAGATTGCTGCTATTAGATCATACATTAATACACTTACTATTTTTAATTTGAGCTTGAGCATCATGCAATGTTATTGTTTTCATTGCGTGCTTGCTACTATTGTGCACCATATATTATTTTATACACTATTTATTTCATTGAGACTGTGAGCTTGGCATTTGTAATGTATTTTCTATTATTGGATCAATGCTACCATGTTGTTGAGGCTTTAGATGCATTGAATCACCACTTCCATTCTACTTTGATACAAGAGATATAAAAAACAAAGAGCCCTCCAATCAAATAGGGACATAAGTAAGACATTTAATGCATTATTACTTCATCATGATGATAAAAATTTTATTGGCTCAAAGCACATATAAATTCAAAATAGTAGGATATCTTAATGAGCTCAAATTCAAAATAATAAGTGTATTATTTTATTACTGATGTCCCTATTTGATCTAATAGCATCAATATAACAAAAAGAGCACCAACCAATCAAATAGGGACATGAGGTGGTCAAACAATGAGCTCATAAAACAATATATTTAGTCTTAATAAAATCTTATAAAATAACATATATTGTGTGAAGTGTTTGATCTCTCTTTATTTGTTTTGTTGTTGATATTCACTATGTGGTACTCCCTATTTATGATCATTTCATGAGGAAATGTATTGATGGATTATGGGTTGCAAGCTAGGGCATCATGCATTATTTATGAGCTCGCTATTTGAGCACTAACCAATCAAATACGAACATGAGGTGCTCAAACAATGATCTCATAAAAAATGCATGATGCTCTAGTTGTAGGTAGTTATCTCTTCTATAATGATGGAGGAGTGAAAGATAATGATCAATGAGGTAGCTGCTATTAGATCATACACTAATAAACTTACTATTTTGAATTTGAGGTTAGGCATCATGCAATGTTATTGTTGTCATTGCATGCTTCCTGCTGGTGTGCACCATATATTATTTTATATACTATTTATTTCATTAAGACTATGAGCTATTGTAGTACACTATATTCTTTTGGGGTCTAATCTATTGTAGTTGTTTCTTTTCTCTTTGAATCATCGTTCCCAATTACTTTTGATGCAATATTTATGTGAAGAACAAGAACAAAATAGTGAAGGAGTGTATTTGACAAAGCTAAACATGACACATTCTGTTGGTCTGATTGGGTTGGCCTGGTACCATTTATATGGCCTGGCTAGATATTAAATAGTGAGCTCATGAACAATGCCATTATTAAAAAGTGAGCTCATGAACAATGTATGGTGCCCTACCTTGCAGCCCGTGAGCCATTAAGATATTTCCTGATGAAATGATCATAAAAAGGGAGTACCACATAGTAAATATCAACAACAAAACAAATAAAGAGAGATCAAACACTTCACATAATGCCTTGAAGGTAATAGAAATGATGTCCTAGCTCTGAAAGCTCACAGCTCATCAAGCATTCCGAATGAAAAGATGTAAACAATGCTAGTATTAAACAGTGAGCTCATGAACAATGTATGATGCCCTAGCTTTTAGCCCTCGAGCTGTCAAGATATTTCATCATGAAATGATCATAAATAGGGAGTACCACATAGTGAATATCAATAGAAAAACAAATAAAGAGAGATCAAACACTTCACACAATACCTTGAAGGTAATAGCAACGATGCCCTAGCTCTCACGAGCATTCCAAATTCTTAGATGTAAACAATGCCACTATAAACATTCATATTGTGCCATTAAATCAACAAATACCATCAAAATAAAGTTGAGGTGCTCAAACAGTGAGCTCATAAACAATGCCCTCTTTGTGCCACACAAAAGTATAGTGATGTCTTCGCGACAGCTCTTCGAATTCACAAAAATTATAAATGACACTTTCTTTTTCAAACTTACAAAATTACAAAAATTTCATTGGCTCAAAGAACATAGAAATTCAAAATAGTAGGATATCTTAACCTTTATGAGCTCAAATTCAAAATAGTAAGTGTATTATTTTATTACTGATGTCCCTATTTGTTCTTATAGCATCAATATAACAAACAGAGCACTGACCAATTAAATAGGGACATGAGGTACTCAAACAGTGAGCTCATAAAACAATATATTTAGTCTTATTAAAATATTATTAAATAACATATATTATGTGAAGTGTTTGATCTCTCTTTATTTGTTTTTTTGTTGATATTCACTATGTGGTACTCCCCATTTATGATCATTTCATGAGGAAATGTCTTGATGGCTTGTGGGCTGCAAGCTAGGGCATCATGCATTATTCATGAGGAAATGTCTTGATGGCTTGCTGGCTGCAAGCTAGGGCATCATGCATTATTTATGAGCTCATTATTTGAGCACTGACCAATAAAATAGGGACATGAGGTACTCAAACAATGAGCTCATAAATAATGCATGATGCCCTAGTTGTAGGTAGTTACCTCTTCTATAATGATGGAGGAGTGAAAGGTAATGATCAATAAGGTTGTTGCTATTAGATCATACATTAATACACTTACTATTTTGAATTTTAGATAAAGCATCATGCAATGTTATTGCTATCATTATATGCTTGCTATTGTTGTGCACCATATATTATTTTATACACATAGAACAATAGGTTTTGGGACTTAGACTTATGTTCAATCCTTATTAATGGTTTGGGGAACTAATTACTAGATGAGTGACTACAATACCCTAGTTTGCATTATTAGATGATCTTGTTTAATTTGTGTTCATTTCATGCAAAGATACATGTAAAGGAAAATAAATTTTTGCATCTAAAGATTACATTTATGTATATGAAAAATAACTTGTATATACTATACAAGGAAAATAGCTTTCAAAAGAAAATGCAAGAGTACAGGCATACATAAGAGGATGAACATAAATAATAAGGGTGCTAGACATTGCCTGAAGTGATGAATTTTTGACCCAGGTATAAATGTAGTGTGTCTCTATGTGATCCAAAACCTGTAAAGAAAAGAGAGATGGGGGTTAGATAAAAAATATCTAAGCAATGAATGACATCCTATTACTGATCCTCATCTACAATTATGTATGTGCATAGTCAAGCCATACACTTTTGAAAGAAAAACCAAGCTCACAGTCTCAATGAAATAAATAGTGTATAAAACAATATATGGTGCACAACAGCAACAAGCATGTAATGAGAACAATAACATTGCATGATGCCCGAGCTCAAATTCAAAATAGTAAGTGTATTAATGTATGATCTAATAGCAGCAACCTCATTGATCATTGCCTTTGAGTCCTCCATCATTGTGTTGGAAATTTGGATAATGTGGATGCATAGATGTTGTCATTATGGCAACATATGATCTCTATTGAGACCGCAGGATCTGGAATGCAAGTATGCAAAGTTGAAGGAAGAAATTGTCTAAGTTTGGATACAGTGATCCTGACAGAGCACCCAATGAAGATTTAGTTGGAAACATCCACTCGAGAAATATTTTTGTTTTTGTAGTTAACTAAAGCTTCTATAGATTATGATGATACCCCATCTCAGTGTGCATAAAGTTTGGAGCAGTACGGACAAAGTTATTCAAAGTTTACCGAAGACAGTTTTGCAGACAGAACAGTTCTGGAGACAGTATTAGCAAAAGAGTTAAGGGATTATTTTTTCTTGTCAAAATAATGACTTAACATTATGAAGGGATGACATTCTAGATGTTTACTCTTGGATAAAGATTTTGGATGCTGACCATGTAAAGTTATTAGCTTTAATAACTCATATATTAGGCATACTTGAAATGTAATGAAAGATAGAAGTGATATGTAAAAAGAAAGAAAAGATAACTTGCGATAGATATTTATTGTGATAGCAGAAAAGGCTATTCATGTGAAGTTGTAAGTAGTACCATATTATAGTCAGAAACATTTTTGTATTACCTATTTGGGAAGTGAGGTCAGCTGGTGATCAGGTTTTGTAATCTAACTCCTAACAGGGTTAAGGCTTCTAACAAGGCCTAAAGTCCTTTAAACAGGATAGATCTACTATATATTGTAAATTGACTCCTAACAGGGTCCAATATCCCTAATAGGATACTTTTGATTACTGATCTTTGTGGGTACCATCCCCACTAGGGTTTTCCCTTGGCCAAGGTTTCCTCGAGAACATATGATGTGTTATGAGTTCTTTCTATTTACTGCTATGTTTGTTAATCAACTTGATAATCTTTGTATGCACTAGAGTAATATGTTATATCCATAAGTGGGCAAAAGAAAAATTTTGTGAAATACTGATTCACCCCCCCCTCTCAGTATTTCCTATTTCTAACAATTGGTATCAGAGCACAGTTACTCAGAGAAGGAACATTCAAGGAAAGCTTAGCAGCTTGAGTAATATCTCTATGGATATGGATCAACTTCAAAAGAATCTTGAAGAAGCTCTTGAACAGATTGATATGCTTACTGATGAAAGAAAATCTTTAAGAAGAAAATATGAAGATGCAAAGAATGCTATTGACAAATTGAAAGGTAAGATTGAAGATATGAAATCTGAAAAGAAATCTGATATGCTTGTTGAAGATTGTGATGAATTAGAAAAAGAAAATGAGATCTTTAAGCATGAGTTGAAGATAGTAAATCTGAAGCTTAGTATGAAAGATGGAAATTTAAGATCTGATAATGAAAATTTGAAAATTGAGAATGAAGATCTGAGGTCAAGACTTGAAAAGGAAACATCCAAATCTGAAAAAGTAAAAATGTAGTATGTGGAACTTGAGAAGTATAATAAAATTGTGAAAGGTGAATTAACTCAATCTAAACAACAACTTGAAATGCTATATTCAAAAAGTGATAAGACTGAAAAAAAAATTTCTTTTGAAGAACCATTCTTTGATAGGACTGGATTTGGATATAGTATGTTTAGAACAAACCATGAAAGTAAGAAGCCAAATCTAAAGACATCTGAAAGTGTGGAGGAAATAAAGCTAGGATAGAGATGCAACAAAGTAGGACACATTGCTAGAAATTGTAGGTCACAGATTAACCAGCAAGGAAAGAGATTTGGAAACAATGGAATCATCTATCAGATATGCAACAAGTTTGGACACTCAGCAAGATTTTGCAGAATGAACAATGGAGGTTGTCATCATAACCCTAACCCTAGGAACAATGCAAGAAGGAATGAAAATGCAGGAAACAAAGAGAAAGGTTGCTGTAGCAATAAAGATGAAGTAGAATTTGACAAAGGCATAGATCAAGGAGGTATAGTCAGCACTGAAAGTAGTCAGGAAGGTAATGTAACTGATGGTAAGGATGAATCTTTACCTGACCCTTCTTTAAGCACTTAAATTATGTAAGTTTTTATAGTTTAGGACTTAGGATTAGTGTAGATTAGGAATTTGAATGAGTTAAGTTTTGCACAGTTAGATATAGGTTTATTATGTTGTACTAATTCTATGGTTAAGTGTGCAAAAGAAAATATTGTGTTTTGTGAGGTCGCAGAAAGTTTTATGGTTGTACGTTTGCAGAATCAACTTTTTGAGGTTTTAGCGGCAAAATGAATGAATGCAATGTCAGATCGAGTTAATGTGAAGTGTTATAAGGTTGAAATTGAAGTTATTACAATTACAAAGCAATTGAAAAGAGATTGGAAAGAATAAAAGTGAGTTGAGGATGATTTGAAGAAGTTTGGAAGCAGTTTGCAGCGACGATCATACCGAAACCCTAGATTTACAAAGTTGAGGTATTTCTTGATCTTTAATTAGTTGATAAGATGGATATTTCTATGGTTCATAATGTTAAGGATAATAATAGACCAAATATTAAGAAAGAACTAGTAGAACCAACTGAAATTGATGACAGTCTAGCATTATCATCTGTACCAGATGGAGTATTGCACATTGAGAATGTTAAAGGATATCTAGGTTGTAAGTTTGAAACTTTGGGAGATGCAGATTTTAGTGATGATTATAGGAAATTGTACAATCAAGACATGTCAGTTAAACCAGCTTATGGGCACTTAGAGAACAATGAAATTATCAAATATTCCATGAACTATGAATTCAATGATGAGGAATGTACCAAAATCATTTTAAGTAGAATCCACAATGGGAAATTCTGGATGGAGGATAGAGTTATTAATATAACTGCCGACCTAATTCATGAAGTTACGAGATTATCAAAATTTGGAGAGATTCCACTAAATGAAAAGAACATGAGAAAGATTGTTTTAGATAACACTGGCTCTAGTTATAATGGTAGAGGAATTGTGATAAGTAAGATTAAGCAAGATGATGTTAGGTACCTTTGCAAGATCCTAACAACTAAATTCTGTGGTAGTTCAAGGGAAGATGACATGGCTGTAGGAATGATTCACATAGCTTATCTTATGTGTATTGAGAAGAAACTAGTAGACCTATGTGAAATCTTGAAAATTTAGTTATTTCAGAACTTAGAAAAGATTAAGAAGGCTAAGTACACTCAGTTTAGGTTTTCATCTCTGATAACCTATATGTTTTTCCATATTTTGAAAAGATTTCCTTACATAGTAGATTGGAGTGACAATGTGAACACAATGGAAAGAATAAACTCATTCTACTTGAAGCACCTTTTTGATAAAGTTAATGACAGTGTGAAGCTTGTATTGAAGACTTTCCAGAATATTGTTAAGAACAAATCAAGGATTCCTCAATCCTTAGTTGCAAAGCATAAAGATGACATTTGTTTTATGGTTGACACCGATTTCACCTACATTGAAGTAGTTGAGCCTAGAATGGAATTCATAAGCCCTCTTGGCTATGAAATATCTGAAGCAAAAATAGTAGGATATGTGAATAGATTGTTAAAGTGTGAGTTGGATGGTCATGCAAATAGGTTTGGAACCTATGAAGAGAATTTCAACTCTGTAATAACTTTGAGAGAAAAGAAGCAATCTAGTAAGAGAGTTGAATCTACTATGAAGAAGATTTAGAAAGAATCTGGTATGTCAAGTCATGAGTTTGACATGGCTAAGAAGACTGCAGAAGCCCTGAGGCAAAGTGAAATCTTGTAATTTCACCTGAGACATCAAGTGTAGATCCTGTTGATCCTATTACAATAAAGGTAAAAGTTGATGTACCTAAAAAAGATGAAGGAGATAAATCTTTTTCTCCTATTCCTAGCAAAAGAGTAAAAGTGAGTGCAACAAGACCCGGTAAGAGATAGAAAAAGGTTGTACCACCTATACCTAGAAATGTAGCAGTAATTAAAGATGATGATGTAATTTCAGTCAAGAAGAAAACTTGGAAACCAAGAATTGAAAGAGTTAATGAAGATATATTGAAGCATGGAGACTTCACTAAGTTGAATAAATTATATGATCTATATGGATCATTTGACAGATTGAACTTTGAAAATGCAATGGTTACACACATGATTGTGGCAGATAAGAAAATTAGCACCATTCATGGTAAGATCCCAGAAGATTGTATAACAGACTTGTGAATTGCAAAATAGAGAGGACAAGAAGAGGACATAAAGATGAGAGAACATGTAATCAGACAGTTCTGTGAAGTTAAGGATGAAGATCATTTGAAGAGATTCTTGAAGTCTCTTGGAACTTTATTGAGAACTAAGAGAAGAACAATCCTTACAATGGGAGGCAAAAAGGAGGAAGTACAGAAAGAGACAAAGGAAATATTAATGCAAGTTCTTGTAGATATAGTTGTAGAAAAGCATGTTGAATCAGACCCTCAGCAGAAGCAATCAGAGGAACCGCATGCAGAAGAAGTTGGTATTGAAGAAGTTCCATCTTCTTCACATATCAATATTGGCAAAGAATCAATGGATATTGAAGGCACCAAAGTGACTTTAGAATCAGATGATGCAGTATTTCATGATCTAGGAAACATTGTTGACAATTTGGCTTTGGGAGAGCAAGAAAAGGTCATAGAATCAGAGAAGAATATAGAGGAAAAGGAAGCACCAACTATATCAGAATCAGTTCCAGTAGAGCAGTCAGTCAAAGGCAAACAAATTTTGATAGAGGCCACTACCTCTAGTGCACCTTCTAAACTAGTTGAAGACATTAGTGCACCTGACAGTAAGAAGATGCATATTGGTTCAATGTTTGAAGACCTTGGAAAAGAAGTTGAAGATGATGATCAGCTTGAGTTCATCACATCTTTGAATAAAATTATTGGAAAGAATAAGAAGGTGAAAGACCTTGAAGGCAAAGTTAAAGTTTTGACAAATAAACTTGAGAGTGTGATTAGCACTAAGGTATCTGAATCAGATCCACTTGAGAAAGCTCAATCAGTAATAAATTCTTTTGACTCTAAATTTTCTAATTTGAAGGATATTGCTAAAATAAAAGTTCAGTAAGACTTTGAAGCAGAAATGCAGAAAGCTTTGAGTGTAAATATTTGAAATGATATCAATAGTTTAGATGTAGGCATCAAGAATTTGAGGAGACATTTTGAGATAGGAAAGAATTTATACATACAATGCACTAAATTAGAAATCCTAACAGTTGAAGAGGATAAGAAGATCAAAGAGAAGTTATATGCTATTTCAGTTGAGACAAACACCTTGACAAGCCCTAATGTCAAGATAAGTTCTATAGATAAGAGCATAAGGAAATTGAAAGATTAAATCAGAATGATAGCAGAGGAGAAGAATAGAAAGATGACTAGGGTTAACATCTTGAGAGAGCATGTCTCAATCAAGATATCAATTTTTGAAGATCAAATTAAGCAGTGTCTTTCAGAAAAGACATCATTTCAGAAGTTTAGTTTCAATTCCCTACAAGCATGTCAGACAACAGCATACGGATTGAGTACTCTTCTCAATGTTGCTAAATCCATCAGGAAGGTATGGGAGAAAGATTTTGAATCTTGGAAGTTAGATTTTGGTGATTGTGTTGCAAGCCTGCCGGCTTTGCAATAACTGATAATAAGGTATAAAGTTTTTGAAATTTTTGTACACCCTATCTTTGTCATTGTTGTCAAAGGGGTAGAGATAGAAAAAAATTGTATATATGTTGAGGAAGGATACTCATAGGGGGAGCTATTCTATGGAGTATGATATTGTATACATATTGTATAACTTTTGTTTTTGGCCAAAATTTTGTATAAGTGTTTTTGAAGTTTTGTTTGCACACTTAGCCAGTTTTCCCATATGTTGCCACCAATGACAAAGGGGGAGATTGTTGGCAATTTGGCTAATGTGGATGCATAGATGTTGTCATTATGGTAACATATGATCTCTATTGAGAGTGCAGAATTTGGAATGCAAGTATGCAAAGTTGAAGGAAGAAATTGTCTAAGTTTGGATACAGTGATCCTGACAGAGCACCCGATGAAGATTTAGTTGGCGACATCCACTGGAGCAATATTTTTGTTTACGTAGGTAACTGAAGCTTCTATAGAGTATGAGGATACTCCATCTTAGTGTGCATAAAGTTTGGAGTAGTACGGACAAAGTTATTCAAAGTTTACTGAAGACAGTTTTGCAAACAGAACAGTTCTAGAGACAGTATTAGCGAAAGAGTTAAGGGATTATTTTTGCTTGTCAAAATAATGACTTAACATTATGAAGGGATGAGATTCTATATTTTTACTCTTGAATAAAGATTTTGGATGCCGACCATGTAAATTTATTAGCTTTAATAACTCATATATTAGGCATACTTGAAATGTAATGAAAGATAGAAGTGATATGTAAAAAGAAAGAAAAGATAACTTGCAATAGTTGTTTATTGTGATACAAAAAAAGGTTATTGATGCAAAGTTGTAAGCAGTACTATATTGCAGTCAGAAAAATTTTTGTATTACCTATTTGGGCAGTGAGCTCAGCTGGTGATCAGGTTTTGTAATCTAACTTCTAACAGGGTTAAGGCTTCTAACAAGGCCTAAAGTCCTTTAACTAGGATAGATCTACTATATATTGTAAATTGAATCCTAAAAGGGTCCAATATTCCTAACAAGATACTTTTGATTAGTGATCTTTGTGGGTACCATCCCCACTGGGGTTTTCCCTTGGCCAAGGTTTCCTCGAGAACATATGATGTGTTATGAGTTCTTTCTATTTACTGCTATGTTTGTTAATCAGCTTGATAATCTTTGTATGAACTAAAGTAATCTGTTATATCCATAAGTGGGCAAAAGAAAAAGTTTGTGAAATACTGATTCACCCCCCCCCCCCTCTTAGTATTTCCTATTTCTAACACATTGTAGAAGATATAACTACCTACAACTATATTTCATAATTCCTCCTTTGAAGTATATATATATCAAATATAATTATGAGTTTACATCATATATTTAGTCTTAATAAAATAATAAACTTACTATTTTGAATTTGATCTCAGGCATCATGCATTTTTTATGATCTCACTATTTGATTACCAACCAATCAAATAGGGACATGAGGTGCTCAAATAGTGAGCTCATAAACAATGCATGATGTCCTAGCTTGCAACCTGCAAGCCATCAAGACATTTCCTCATGAAATGAGCATAAATGGGGAGTACCACATAGTGAATATCAACAACAAAACAAATAAAGAGAGATCAAACACTTCACATAATGCCTTGAAGGTAATAGAAATGATCCCCTTGCTCTCAAAGCTCACGGGTCATCAAGCATTCCAAATGAAAAGATATAAACCATGCTAGTATTAAATAGTGAGCTCATGAACAATGTATGATGCCCTGTCTTGCAGCCCATGAGCCATCAAGATATTTCCTCATGAAATTATCATCAACACCAAAAAAAAAAAAGAGAGATCAAACATTTCACACAATATGTGTTGTTTTATAAGATTTTATTAAGACTAAATATATTGTTTTATGAGCTCATTGTTTGAGAACCTCATGTGCCTATTTGATTGGTCGGTGCTCTATTTTTTATATTGATGCTATTAGATCAAATACGGACATAAGTAATAAAATAGGGACATCATTAATAAAATAATACACTTACTATTTTGAATTTTCAAATGACCAATGAGTGATAATTTTAAAAGTGTACCATCATTAAAGGCATGTGAATTCATATTGTACTTAATTTGAATGTGACTATGTAATGTTTTTACTTATAATATTTCAAGATCCCTCTCCATTTTAAACTAACCTATGACTTCAAAGGAGGAATTATGAAATATAGTTGTAGGTAGTTGTAGGAATTGTGAAATATAGTCTCCATTTTAAACTTTTAAGAAATTTTTACATATTTTCATCAAATAACCCCAAAACATCAAGAATCATCATATATGGTCACTAATAGCCAAATTTCAAAATAATATGAATGAATGAAAACATACATAAGTGGATGAACATAAATAATGAAGGTACTGAATATTGTCTGAAGTAATGAAGTGTTGACCCAGGGTTCAATCCAGTATGCTCTTGTATGATCCAAATCCTGGAAGGAAGGAAACTATGGGGTTAGACCCAAAGGTTCTAAGCAATTCCTGGCACCCTATTACTGATCCTCATCTACAATTATGCATGTGAATATTCAAGCCATACACAACCTCAACAACATGGTAGCATTGATCCAATAATAGAAAATACATTAAAAATGCCAAGCTCACGGTCTCAATGAAATAAATAGTGTATAAAACAATATATGGTGCACAACAACAGAAAGCATGCAATGATAGCAATAACATTGCATGATGCCCAAGCTCAAATTCAAAATAGTAAGTGTATTAATGTATGATCTAATAGCAAAAACCTCATTGATCATTACCTTTCACTCCATCATTATAGAAGAGATAACTACATACAACTAGGGCATCATGCATTGTTTATGAGCTCATTGTTTGAGCACCTCATGTCCCTATTTGATTATTTGATGCTCAAATGGTGAGCTCATAAATAATGCATGATGCCCTAGCTTGTAGCCCACAAGCCATCAAGACATTTTCTCATGAAATAATCATAAACAAGGAGTACCACATAGTGAATATCAACAATAAAACAAATAAAGAGAGATCAAACCCTTCACACAATGTCTTAAAGGTAATAGAAACAATGCCCTACTCTCAAAGCTTGTAGGTCATCAAGCATTCCAAATGAAAAGATGTAAACAATGCCAGTATTAAATAGTGAGCTCATGAACAATGTATGATGCCCTAGCTTGCAGCCCGCGAGCCATTAAGACATTTTGTCATGAAATGATCATAAATAGGGAGTACCACATAGTGAATATCAACAACAAAACAAATAAAGATTCATCAAGCACTTCACACAATTCCTTTAAGGTAATAGAAATGATGCCCTATCTCTCAAAGCTCGTGGGTCATCGAGCATTCCAAATGCAAAGATGTAAACAATGCCAGTATTAACATTAATATTTTTCCATTAAATCAAAAAATGCCATCAAAATGAAATTGAGTTAATGAGAAGACAAAGCTCGAATGCCTACCTCAAGTGCTAGTTCCCTCTTCCCACATTGTGTTGGAATCTTTACGAATGCCAAACTTGAATGCCCTCTTCGTGCCACACAACAGTGTAGTGCCATTTTCACAGAAGCTCTTCATAGTCAAAAATTACAAATGATACTTTCTTTTTCTTTTTTTGTTTTTTATAACCAAATGGGTGTCACAATTATGATGTCATCATCACTATTACAACACCATCGGGGGCACTTGCAAAAAAAAACACCAAAAACAAATGCAAATTGTAGTGGCATTGCAAATTGGCATCAAAATTTGACCCCAAATGTTGTAGTGTGAAGCTTCTCCATCTTCTCTAAGTCTATCCTAGGACCTTGATCTTATGTCACCATGGTGGCATCGATCTCCTTGATGTTTTGATTAAGTATATCTAGAGAGGGTGCAAGAGCATTCCTGAGCTGTGTCTACCTTGCCCTTATCTTAGACATATCTTTCTCAACTTTTTCAATCTTGTTAATTTGTCCTTGATATACATTATTACACATATTTACATTAGTGGAGGCTATTATTACACATATTTACATTATTAATCTTTTTCTATCTCTTTTTCTTCTTTTTCATATGTTATGTCCTTAATCAATACTTCTTGTTGTAACTTGGGTGAATTGTCACCACATAGGATTTCAGATTCATGTGTGCTTACAAAAGCTTCCTCAAACTTGTCCAAATATTTATATGTGTTTGCCATGGTAATCTCCACATTATCAATAATGATAGTGTTGTCCTTTGGTGTCTCTATCAAGGGCACAAAATTTTCTACCTCTATAGGAGTTTCAACTGTAAGTGTTGAATCTCAAGGACCTTTATTTTGTTCATTGATGGTCTCTAACTCCTTTTCTATCTTTGTGGGTACTTGAGTTATGGGCGTAGTAGGTGGGTGCATGTGTCTATTCATGAAAACCTTCTCAAAGGCTTTCTCTATTTCTTTTGCAGTCAACTCAAAGTTCTTGTCCATTAAGTGTAGTGTTCTTAGCTTTGTTCGTAGATGTGGCTTTACCAAATCTAGCAACAATGATTTCTCTTCTAAAGAACACATGGGGAGGGTTTCATCTAGAATCTTTTCTCTTATTCTTAGATCCTTCTTAATGGCATGTCTCTTCAAGGATTCTAGGATGTTCCAAACATTGTCTGGGATGACTATTTTCAGCTCCAAGACTATCTTTTTGAACTTGATCATATGTTTTATGATCATGCCATGAATCTTTGACTTGTCAATTTCACTGTATCTGTCATAAGACTTTCCTATCTAATCCAATCTTCCTTCATCAATAATCCTTGTACTCAACACTTTAAGACTACATCTAAAACCTACCTCTGGAGGTGCTTGAGTATTCTTCCTACTTCTTGTTGCTCGCGAGGATGGATGACTAGTGCTGATCTCTTTCTTCCTCTTAGGCATTGCCTTATACTCAAGAGGAGCAGTAAGGTCAATTCTTTATGTGGGCGAAGGAGGGACAACATCTATTTTACCCTTCAAATCATCAAATTTCTCCACTTTTACCTTCTTCAATTTTGGATCATTAGAATATGCCTTAAGTGCAGATGCACTCTCAATTCCCAAAGAAACCTTTTCTTATTTTTCTTTGTCCAGGTCTGCTTGAGTTACTCCATGAATTTTTAATATCTCAGAAGTAACCTTGGAAACTTTTCTTTTAGTTTCTACGTTGTTTAGAACTGCATCAACTTCTCTTGTTTTCTCTTCATAAGTCCCCCATCTTGGCTCATTAGGGTCCTTAGGTGCTAATAACAGTACTTGAGCATATGCTTCTAGGATTTTCTCCTCAACCTCATATCCAAGTAGATGAATCCACTTTGTCCTTGGTTCCACTACTTACATACATGTTGTATCAGTCTCCACCATAAAGAAAATGCTATCTTTATACTTTCCAACAATGATTTCTAGAATCCTGTATCTCATTTGCATTTTGGCCGCAAATGCATTCAATTGTAGGGTCATGCAGTCCTTTAGTGTACTCTTAGTAGCTTCCTTAAATGATATATGTGGCATTGTAGGCAAAATCTTGTCCAAATACAAATCTGACACCTTTCCAAGAATGTCGAAGTACATGTATATGATCAAAGACCAAACCTAAATATTTTGGTCTTGTCATGTTTAATGGCTTTAATGTTGTCTATCAGTTTGCGTACAAGATCTCACATAGATTAAACTCTCCATTTTCTCTCACAAGTCTTATTGCTACAAGAATTGTGGCCACTAACACATTGTTTACTTTATTGGTGTGGTGAAACCTATATCCTAGTATCATAGACATCAATTTGATGTCTTTATCCTCCATAGGTTCAATGGTCATTCCATGCTTGTCACTTCTTTCATGACTATTCTACAATTTTTCTAACATCCTTGCCCACTAGAGGAATGAATCCTTTCTTAAGGAGACCTATCATCTCATGGAGTACGTCTCCTATAGTCCTGAATGACACTTCACCTATCCAAAATAGGTCATCATAAATCTTGCTAAGTAGAATCTTTATCCATTCAGACTCATAGAACTCATATGCTATAGCATATTCAATTATTGGGTGGTTTTCAAACTGTGCATACTCATCCAGGAAGGTTTTATCTAGTTTCATCATAGTTTCTAAGTGTGCTCTTAACCTATCAAGTCCTACTAGTTCCTTCTTACAATATATGTATGCACAGATCTCGTCGACATGCATAACACCCATAGGAGTGCGGGAGAATGCCCCTTCTAGGTTATCCAATGTAGATTTAAATGGGTGCCTCTTAAATACATATATTTTCTTTTCCATAACATCAAATACAATAGGAGTAGCCATCACTTACTTGTATATTGCTTTCCTAATGGTTTCCAAGAACTTCTAAATCAGTGCGATGGATTAGGGCTTCCGCAACTGATCAAACACACTACTTTGCTAGTGAATCAATCTGCAATCCTTCACAACAAACTTCTAGGGATTTTGTGCTCTTCAATCACTCTAAACTCAAATGAAATGAGTGATCTACAAGATTTTGTGTACTTTAAAGTAAAAATTCTACCATTAATGCTTGCTATGTAAATCAGACTTTCATTGAAAATCTCTAACTTTCATTCTTTTATCAATCAACTAGTGCACTCTTGCACATAGGTTCTGCTAGTCTTCAAAGGGTTAAATCCAAAGGCACATACTCTGAGGGTGAGTATATCAGCTACTCAGGGGTCTAGAGCTAAATTAGCTCCCCCTGTGACCCTTAGGGCCATTCATCTAGATGTAGAGGGTGTGTCCACTATGGATGCATCCAATACATTCTCAAAAACTTTATTCTTCTTTGCCTCTGACCAAATCAAGCTCTCATCTTCTGAAGCTTTCACAAACTTGAATTCTCCTTCGGTATCTAGTATTGATTCTTCTAGCTTTTTAGGGCTTTCCTAACTTTGCATTCTTGATCTATAGAACTTTGAGATGTGTCTAGCCGTGTTACATGAGTGACAAATAACTGGAGGCCTTAAATTCCTCAGTGCATTGACATGGGTTACCATTTTGCACTATCTAGCTAAGTGACCATTATAGATACATATTTGACATGTTACATTCTAAGAACTTCTTACATTTGGCTGATTTTGATTTCTCTAATTATGTTGAGTCTTGTTCTTCTGACTTGTCTTATAATTAATAGGTCTATGACCAAATTTAATGCATGAATAACAGTAACCATTAAAAGGTCTTACCTCTTTACAGTTCCTAGCTATATGTCCATGCTTGTTATATGCATAACAAGTTTGGTCTACTAGGTTGCACTCATCTTTGGATGGTTCAAAATTATCTTTAGTCTGACTTCAAGTCTCCTTAGCATCTGTGGTGTCTTCTGGTGCTTTCATCCTTGCTCGCATGTCATCAATTTGATTTTGTGATTCCTTGAATCCAATGCCACTAGTATCTTCTTTAAGCTTTCGAGCATACAACTGAGATTCAATCATATCCTTGCTTGTGTGTAATTTATCAATGTGATTCTTAGCCTCTTTCAATTCAGATTCCAAGCTTTCTTTGTTGTTTCTTAGCTCCAAGGTTTCCATGTTTTCTTTCCTCAATTCTTCATTCTGTTGAAGGTTCTCTTTGATATGTTCATCATAGACTTCCTGATTGTTAGTTACTTTGTCATCCAGTTCTTCAATCTAATATTTTAGCGATGTGTTCTCTTCATTTAGATTTTTGATTATGACCCCTAAATCATTGGTAGAACATTATTTTAAATCTTTCCTTAGTCTTTTGATGACTGCTTGAGCATCACTTACTTTTTCTTTTAGCTCTTCAATTTCTTTTTCAGATCTATCCAGGTCTTCAAGAGAAGCTTCAAGATTTCTTTTTAGATGTTTCATTTATGTCTTATCCATGATCTCCTCAAGTGGTTAAACTTCTTCTCTAAGGACCAGACCTCTGATACCAATTGTTAGGAATGCAAAAACTGAGAGGGGGGAGGGGGGTGAATCAGTGTTCACTATATTCAATATTTTTACTTTACTCTTTAAACTTAACTTGAATGCTTAAGTACTGAAATGCACATTATCATAAACAAGATAGATGAACACAAAAAATAACAAAAATATGGTTACAGGGAAACCCAAATAAGTAAAAACCCTAGTGGGAATTGACACCCACTAATAATTTGTACTAGTGTCTTATGATCCTTGTTAGAAGATTTTTAACCCTATTAGGAGTTGTCTTTACAATGTATTAAATACAGTGACCTTGTCAAGGGTTAGACCCTATTAGGAATCTTGTACAATAAATTTGTTAGGGGTGTGGACATACTATTCTATAGCTCACTGCTCAAGTGATGAAGGCTACAACCTTCTAATCTCAGATACACACTATATCTTCTAGATGAACTGGGGATGTGACACTACTTGTCAGATCAGTTCCTTTAATGCACTGATTCTTTGGCCTCTTGCAAAGCTCTAATACACCTTAAAAACTCTTCACAAACTTCTACTCTACTTATCTTCACTCTATATAAACTTCCATACTTATTACAAAGGACACATCTCATATTTATATGTGCTACCAAAACAACTAAGTCGGCCTATAACTGATTACATACAATGCTTCCAAATGAATTGGCTCAAGCGTGTTTACAAAAAAAGTTAATTACATGTCTACAACCTAATTACAATGGGCACATAGCCTTTACAAAATAATTTTATCATTGCTAAAGAAATTACCAATAGTCAGCTACATACTCTATTTTGTTCTGGCATTCACTATCTATGTAACTTCAATTGTTTGTATCTTTGTCATACTAAATATTTTGATCATGCACTCTTAGACTAAGCATTAATATAATCTTACCATGTTACTTCTAGGGTGCATACCATAACTTGGTCATACGCACGTGCACTGATGCTCTAAATTATTGGTGCTCTGCTATGTTAGTATTGTTTTAAATTTTTATCATCATACTTTAGAGGGTTTGAAAAATGAGGTTCTTAGACCTAATTGTGAAGTATTATGGCTAAAACCCTAGGTTTACCTAAACACCGTTATGTTTGAGCATTACTATTTTCTCATTTACTTTCCCAATTGAGCATGTGCAATATTAGACCCTTTTAAGAGGACCACTTCATATGTTATGTCACTAGGTTGTCGAATGGGGTCCCCTTTTTAATATTTTCTTTAAAAGCCTAAGTTTTCTCATTAAAATATCCAAATGACTAACCTTTTAAAACTTGTGGCTTTCATTAAATCTTAAGACTCTTGGTTGTCATATTTTCTGACATGCACTTTAGTGATAGGATGAAATTTGTCCAAGCGGGCCCATCTTCAAAGTCTGCTATTGATTAAACATTGGGATCAATCTACAGTTGTCATTATACCATTGGGACAAGATGACTACCCTTTAATCATCATGCTTTAGTGACAAGTGTCTGATCAAGAACCTTTTTGGCATTGTAGTGTTCTGACAGTTTTTCTTTTGTGGTAGTTCTCTAGGTTGACAACTATCCTGGGTGATGTAATAAAGTGGGGTCGGCCTTCTTAGACAGATAAAGCTCAAATTGATCCTATGGATATCTCTATACCACTAAGGTAACATGTGTGATGCTTAAGGCTTGCGGTATAGCGATGACCATTAAATCTTATAGTCAGAAGTGTCGACTATACAGTGGGTCCTCCAATGCTAGGTCATGTTGACATGCTAGTTTTTGATTGGTCGAAGTAAATGTGATCTGGTAACTATCAATATCTCTAAAGTTAAGATAGAATAAAGTGGGGTTCACCTACTGATTTGTCCAATGTGGAAATTTTTTGATTAATGAAACATTCAAAAGCTAAGGTGGGGTCATCATTTTGGGAAATGGTAAAAGTGTGATAAGTTGGGAAAAGATCTATGGTGATCATTACGCCACTGAGGAAAAGTGTTCAAATCTTATGCTTGCACTTTAGTGACAGGGTGACACCTGTCCACTCCAATCAAAGTTAAGTTAAGTTGTTACCTTTTCCACATATTTAAATTGGACTATTTTCATTGGTTGGGAACTAGTTTGGGGAAAGTAACAAAGGGTTACTCGGCTTATTTATTTGACTATCTGATACATCGAAAAGAAAAGTGGATCAACAGTTTGAATTTGAAATTTTATTCTGTGATGTTGCTCATGTCCTATGAATGTTGAAGTAGCCAATTTTCAGTAATGGTGAACTTATTGAGTTTTGTGCGAATGATTTGTAAATGGTTGGAAAAATATTATATAACCTAGTTTGATTATTTAAAATTTCACCTCTTTCAAAATATCTTGGTGAGCGAGACTGGTTTTTCTCTCCGAAGTGATTTCAAGTGAAGATTTTCAAAGTGTCTGGTAGGCCAAAATTCTAACTTGAGCATTGCATAAATTTTAAGGATGAAGAAGTGTGAAGAGTTTGTTTTTATTTATTATAGTTGTCAAGTGATACTTGGGATTCTCTCTAGTATCTGTGCATTATTTTATAGCCCTATTTAAAATGCCACCTAAGAGGGGATTATCGGGGAAGACATAATATAAAGATAGAGGTGTTTTTAAAGATTTGATGCAGCTATGCTCACACTCAAAGAATGGACAAGAAAAGGTGAAGGAATTTGTCCCAAGAAACCTTAGGGACTCTATAAAAGAAGGGCTCTATGATAGAGGTCCTTGGATGAGAGATGCTAGAGTAGGGAAAGATCACAATGGTTTGATATTGTTTAAAGAAGCATACTCTCAAAGGAATTCTTGTGCCCCCTTGAGCAATATATGGCAGTTTGATATAGGGAAATAAGTTGTCCCTAGAGTGTTCATGGATGCAGACCTCCTTATTCAGATCGCTAGGTGTTATGATCCTGTGACTAGATGTATCAAGGACATAAATGGAAATGACCTAATAAGTATTACAGAAGATGAGATTAGAGAGGTGTTTTCATTAAATGATCCTTCTATTGGACTAGAAAATATTGATTTTAAAGAATTCACCAAAATATATGAAGCATATAAAGATTATTTAAGGGTAGGACCTTTAAGGGATTTCCTTGATCAAATTGGATCAATGTGTGTGATTAGCCCTAGTACACCTGAACCTTTCAGGTTGGATTTATTCAGTTTATGGGCACAAGCTGTGTACAAGTCTCTGACTTTGATTCTTGGACATGATGAGGCAACCCACATGCCAATTCTGTATATGTTTATGATTGTACAGTCTTTGCACCCACAGTTGGAACTAATTTTTTATTTTGCTTCTCACCTTGCTGATTTAATCCATGATGGATTAATGGGGATAAAGAACATGAAGATAAGTAGGCCTTTTGGGTGGTACTCTATGCTAATGCATATGTTCTTGTACAAGTGTGAACAATTTTTTAGTTCAACAGTTAATATTGTTAAGGAGAAGAATGGAAAAACCCTTCCAATTTAGTTTTGGACAATATATTTGTTTTGGGACAAGATAGAGGCCAGCTTCCTTGTCTTTGATAGAAATTTTTCCTCAAGGCTTAGGACATTATTATATCTTGGAAATCCAAGAATCCTAAGAGAATTGTTGAGATTGATCAGGCCTAAGGAGTATTGCCAAGATATCACTTTTGTACACAATTTTGGGGACATAATATTGTATCTAGTTTCTACAATCTTTAGAACATATGGTTGCAAAAGGGTGCCATATGTTTTACCTTACCAGGTTCCATTAAAGTTAGGGTATGCAAAGATCTTGAGGCAGATAGATGATCTACAAGAAACAACCCTTACTAGTAAAGGGAGGGGAACCTTGTTCCCGAATATCACAATTGCACACCAGTATGTAATTACTAAGGGAGGCTGGGTGCATTTGAATCAAGTCTTACAACTGTACATGATGGCTACAGCTATGGTCAGGTGTGTAGATAATGAAGGTTTCTTATCAGGAATGTTTATAGAGAAGGTAAGGTGTGCTCTTCTTGAGAATCAATTCAATTTTCCTAAAGATATAATAAGGAATGAGTTTGATCTCCAAACTCAAGAGATTAAGAAAGAAAAATGGATAATCTACAAGAAAACTATAGATTTTATTAGAAATTTTGATAAAACTTATGACCCACTAAAGAATTTTGAGCCATGGGCTAGGAAGGTGGATGCTCTCATGTAGCATTTTGAGGGAATCATGCAGGTAGTGAATGAGAAGAGGGTTGTAGTGAGAAAGGCAGATCTTGAGAGAGCTAGGATGATTTTGAGCCAGCCTAGGTACATAAAATTGACCACAAGAGGAACCTAAAACATGCAACAGAGGAAAGGCTATAGTGTTCTTCTCCCAATTCAAGAAAGGGATGAAAATGTTCCAAAGGAAAGAGACCTATAGATGATACAAAATCATAGGGTTTTTCTCTGAAGAGGCAGAGACAAGAAGAATCAAGGCCAGGACATGATGTATATTCTCCTTCTCATTCCCCCTTACATTTAGATGAGCATGGAGTTGCTGAGCAATTAGTGCAACTAAGAAATGAGGGAAATATTTTTGTTTCTAGTGATGAACTACAAGAAGCAATACCAGAGGCACCTAGGGAGATAGAAATAGATCTTATTATTGTAGAGTTTGAGGGTAAACAAATTGACCCAATTTTGAAATAGGCTAATGATTATTTTAATGCCGATAAATTTTTTAAGACTAGGGCATTTCTTCAATTTTTGTGGAGAATGAAAATAAATCAGTTTAAAGAGATTTGTGAAAAGAAAAAATAGGAGCTCCCTGATAGGGACATGATTGAAATTGAAAATGAGACAAAGGGGGAGATGATGGGATAGTTTGAAAAGATCACCCTTGAGGAGGGAAGGGCTATGGTCCACACTACAGGAGTGTTGATACTTCCTGAGTGGGACATTGCAGATGCAATAGTTTTTTATTAGGTTATAAGAAGTAAAGAAAAGACCCTTGCTACTATAGAACAAGCAAAATAAGCTACTAAGGGTATTACTTTCTCCAATGATCATGCAGCCTTGGTAATGTGGTCCCTAAAGAGGGAAGAAAATAAAGGAAAGAGAGAGGCTCTCTCTTTAGGATATGCTAGAAATTTACTAGTGCAATGAGTAGGTGGGACTTCAGGTGTTGAAGCCTCAAACATCATTTTGGAGACTGCCATGTTTAATGTAAAGGTGGTAGAAAAGGATGCATAAGAGAAGGAAGAGCTAAGGATTAAATTTGAAACTATCCTTAAGTCCTATAACGAGCTCAAAGTAGAACTGATCTAGAAGGAAAAATTAATTGAAAAATTATCAGGACCACAAGATCATAGGTCACCCCAGTTGATGATAGCTGATAGCCCTACAGTGGCTTCTTCATCAAGTCCTATCATTGAATTCCCACCATCACCATTCCCAGAGACAAATATAGATGCAAGGGTCAGATGGGAAAAGCAACAATTACTTGAAGAAACAAGTCATTTCAGAAGAAAAAGGGTAGAGTTGGATAGGCTGAGGTAAGATAATTTTAAAGATAAAAGCTTGTTAGAGTAGAGATATGAGGAAAATATTACAAAGGTCGTGATGCAATTTTCTACCAATCCAAATCCCACAATTTTGTTTGACCATGCTAGGAGATTAAAGATATTGCTTACATCATTGGACAAGCATAAAGAGGAGTTAGGGCCAATTTTTTATAAATGGGTTAAGAAATCTCCAAATGTAAGGTTATTCAAATGGTTTTCTAAGGCTCAAGTTTATCCTGACCCATTAATCAAACCATTGCATCAAAATGTGAAGAAGCTTGTGGAGCATAGTATCTTTTTGAGTGATTTGAGATAAAGTCCAATTTATTGAAAAAGGAATTGACACTCCCTTGCTATGATTTAATCCCAAGATTTTTCAATAAAAATGGTGAAATAAAGGAGTTAATCAAGTGGAGAGCACAAATAGATGATGGTTTTTTTTCTAGAATGAGTAGCATTTTTACTTTGGATAATACCTTGTTTTTCATACACACTATTGAGACATTAATTTCTACTAAGTCCAAGTTTGATTTTATTCAGGGAGAAATAAATTAGCTAGAGGGCAAGTGGTAACAGTTATACGAAAAAGGTGCTAAGTTTGAAAATTTTGATTTCCCAAGTGAGGAGGTGTACAACAGATGGAGGTACTAGTACATACCTCATGCAGAAAAAGTAGATGTTCTGCCTACTTCTTGAGCCAGGCAAAAGCTGCAACTTTTTGAATCTTAAAAAGTAGTTGAGATATAAAGAGGTATTTATTATAGGGATGACAAAAAAGAGATGGCAATCAGATTTCCTTGAGGAAACCAAGGAAATAATTGAAGACATAAAGCAAGGTGGCTATCTGCAATATCTCTCCAAATCTAATCAATGCATTTATTGTAAACCCAGTAGGGTTGTTGTAAAGTTTTTAGGTTAAAAATCTTGTAAAGCCTAGAATGATCGGTAGCTTGTTGCATCTTCTTGTACATAAAGGGTTTTCCATGATCATTCTAGGCATTGAGAGTTTTAGGTGTTAAGGAATACACAAATTTTGAAACCCTAACCCTCATCGAGGATTGTACTATTTTGTACCATTTCTTATCAAGCAATAGAGAAGAAATATAGGTTGTTGTTAATCTCTTGCAAGCTTGTTGTTCAGAATATATTGTAGACAAAAGATTAAAGGTTATACTTAATACAAATCTCAAATCTTTGTCTCTCCTTTATATTCATTCTGTGAATCTATAAATCTTTTAGAGATTTATATGTATGTATTTTTCTTTGAGTTTTGATCTACGGTTGGATTAAATATTTCTCACAGTGGAATATATGTTCATTGAATTTATATGAAGGATTCTCATAAGTAGGAAAGAGTTGGGGTATTTGTGTTTATGTTCAAAGACCATTTTTTCTTGGATAATCTTTGTATTCATTCTATTTTCTAGTGTTGTAAGCCCAATGGATAAGGCACTGGCCTATATGGACCTATCATTGTTTTATAAGGAATGATCAAGATCATTATAATCAGAAGTATATCTATACTAGTCATTTTACCTTATTTTACTTGCATTGTATAGTTGTTCTACCCAATGATGTATAGTCAATGAATCATAGGTTGTTATTTAGTACTTTCTCACTATTATCTATTGTAAGATCCAATATTAAGTAAAAAAAAAAGTTATATCTATTGGATCAGGTGTACCCACCTTGGTTCTACAGAGCCAGAAGTGAAGAGGGCAGTTTTGTCCCTATAATTGGTCCAGTTGTCTATAGATTTCTCACATTTGGAACTTACCCCTCCTTAATATCAGTTATAGGCATATTGGTGTCTCATGGAGTGTAAAATCCTATCCAGGAACTAACAAAATGGTGACTCTACTCAGGACTTTGTAAGATTTGTGTAAAATAACGTACGTACAAGTTGAGCTAGACTCCTAGCCTGCTTATTTTTTAAAACTAGTAGGTCACTGTTGAGCACACAAAGATATTTCCTTTTCAAAAATTTCCTACCCTTCTTATTTGTTTAAAATCATAGAAAACCCCATTTTGCTTGGGTGGTGACTCTAAGATATCTCTATAACTAGTGATAAATAAAGTTTTATTTTGTATAATGAGTTTAAAAAATACAAGGTCCTAGAGAAAGGAGCATCCAGAGGAAACCTTGGAAGGTGGGCTTCCAACCACATCTAGACGAGGTCAGATTAGAAGAGAAAAAAGTACTAATGATATGTCTTTCACATGGAAGTAGAAGGGAGGTTGAAGACAAGAAAGTATTGCTCCTTCTAGTCAAGAGGGCAGTGCCTCAGAATATGAAGAGGTTTTTGATCTAGCTCTAAATCAATATGAGGATTATTATTCCCCTATAGAAAGAGAGGGTGAAATTTTTTCCCATAATAGGAAAATAATCCCTAACAAACGGTATGGAGGGGAGACGAGGTCTAGAAGTAAGAGTAGAAGTAGACAAGGTTTTGTCCCTCCTTTCATCCTTGACTCTTCATTACCCCAAGGCCTCCATGAATCTCAGGATCAACATGAAGAGCCTCAAACACAACAAGTTGAATCTAAAACAACTTTGCCTAATTTTGAGGAGATTTTTGAAGAAGTGTATTAGTTAGAAAGAATAATTCATGAGCAAGTAGCTATTAGGCAGAAGAGAGAAAAGGAAAGAGAAGAGAAAATTAGGCATGCCATGATAAGGGATGACTAGTTGAGAAGACAACTATTAAATTTAGAAGCCATAAATTATGTTCACATTCCTGAACAGACAAATGAACAGTCCATTTTCCAACAAGTGTTTGAAATGAAGAATCCTAGGGATAAAGGAAAGCAAAAGTAGAAAGTGGTGAGAATTTCAATTAATGAGCTTGTAAGCCCTAAATTTCCCATGGATCCAACTTTAAAATTAGGAGTAGACCTTGAGGATGTCAAAGAATTGGAAAAGGAAGAATTAGAAGCTTTAGCACTAGAGATGAGAAAAAAGGATAGATTTCCTCTGGCGATCTTCAGGACCCACTAATGTTACTAAATTTGTTATGAAACAAGGAGGAAATGTTGCAAATATGGCTAATCAGACAACAAGTGTTCCCCCACCAGGAGGGTTCAAAATCTCTACCATGTCAAACACCAATGCATCAACATCCTAGGGTGCTGGTATATTTAATATAGGGCTTATTCATGAAAGATGTAAACAGTTGGTTTTTACAGGAATCCCTAGATATCCTAACCCCATCCCTAAAGAAATTAGGGAAAAACTTTCCAAATTCATGGGAAGTAATGTTGTCACTTGTGAGGAACACTTGAAAATTTTTATTGATGTGATTGATGATTACAACATTATGCTAGATGATGTTATAATGAAACTGTTTGTACAATCCCTGATAGAAGATTCAAGGGATTGGTTTAGGGCTTTGCCACATGGTAGCATAGGCTCATGGGATCAGCTTAGACATTGTTTCAAGGAATATTATGGTGATAAAACACATCAGGGTTTTATGTTAAATTAGTTTAATAACATCAAGAAAAATTTCAATAAGGATGTTGTTGAATTTAATGTCATATTTCAAAAGGCCATGCATAAACTCTTGCAAGTCATCAGATTGGATGATAGAGTATGTCTTGTCACCTATTTAAATGCATTTGATTCAAAAATGGGCTACCTTTTGAGGGAAAAGAACATAAATAATATAGTAGAGGATGTCCCATGGTGTATTTTTTTTCAGTCACCACATGATCCTAATTATTGTGTCATATCCCAGAGTGTCTCTTCACAAGAGGAACAAGAATGTAATGAGGAAAAACCTTATGATGACTAGGGATGTGGGATGACTTCTTCCCATGTTTGGGATGATAGTGATTCTGCTAAAGAGGATGAAAATTAGGATGTTTTGAATGCTCAAACTAGAAATGAATCATATCATCAACAGGTCTTTTCAGATGAGGATAGTGAGCTTGATAATATTCAGTGTAACATTTTGAAGGATAAAGAGATAGTAGTTTTGAGAAGGCCATCAAATGAGGAGATTTCCCTGATAATAACTAATATGGTTACTCAAACTAAAACAAGTTACAACTTGAGGAATAGAGTAGTTGGTAATCCAAATCAAAAGCCCATTGGTATTTTCATCAAGAAGACATAAAAGATGTAAAGACATCCCAGGGTAAGTTAAAAGATGTCGATGCTACTGGTAAGGTCAAAATAAAGAAAAATGCTAAACCTAACATTCTTTATAAAGTAAAAGCTAAGCCTTTAGCTGAGGTTTTTCCAACCTTGCACAAGGAAGTTAGGACTTTGGTTGAAGAGCCTACAATTACATCTATTCAGAATGTTGATAAAGAAGCTGCAAATGTGAAACAAGAAGTGATTGATTCAAAATATGTTCCAATTGACATGAGCAAGTTGTTGTCATAGATTACTATCAAAGTAACTTTGCTAGAAATGATGAGGATAGAGGAGCATAAGGAAAAGGCCCTGAATTGGGTGAATGGTGTAGTATCTATAGACTCTCAAAAAATACAAAAGATTGAGAAACAAGTAGCAAATTTGAGTGATGAAAATGAAATTTTTACTAAGGAAATTTTTTCTAAAATTCCCCAAATTTTTTTACACATGAATGTTGTTAGCACCAAAGTAGGAACAATTGATCCTTTCTTCTTAACCTTATTGATAAATGGAAAATTGTTAAAAAAGTGTATGATTGATTCAGGGGCATCAAACATGGTTATGCTCACTGAGGTTATGAAGTTCCCATGGAAGATGCCAAGCCATGGATTCAAGAGAAGTACTAGTTTTGGGCACTATCAAAGATTTACCTTATAGATTGGTAGCATACCCTAGCAAACAATTGATCATGAGTGTTCTAGTGGTTGATATCCCCCCATAGTATGGGATGTTGTTGTCAAGAAAGTGGAGTGCTTCTATGGGAGGATGCATATAGTGTGACTTATCATTCACTACTTTCAATTTTGAGGGGTAGAATATTAAGATCTCCAGGGAACTTAGAACTCCACATATGATTGAGGAAGAAGAAGACACCATGAATTGCTTTCTTGATACTGACATAAATGCTTTTAGAGTCCAAGGTAAGGAGGTGGACAAGGATGTTAAACCAACACATAAATCAGACAACCAGGAGGGGTGGATTTACCTTGAAAATTTATGGACCATGTATTTTGATGGAGCAAACTCAAAGGAAGGGTCTGGAGCTGGAATATTGCTCATATCTCTGAATGGTAAAAGTTTCAAATTTTCTTTTACTTTTCTATTCTCATGCACAAATAATGTTGCAGAATATGAGGCCTTATTGATAGGTCTAAGATTAGTATCTAGGCATGGTATAAAATCTTTGAAAGTAATAGGTGATTCTGAGTTGGTAATCTCCCAAGTTAGATCAAAATATTCTTCAAAGAATAAAAAACTAAAGTAGTATAGAAATGCAGTGTGGGATGAAATTGAGAGCTTTAGTGCTTTTAATATTTATTGGATGGAAAGAAGTCAAAACATAATGGCAGGCTTATTAGCTAATATAGCTCTTAGACCAAAGGATGTTACATTCACAGATATATCAAACATAGAAGTTTAGGCCAGGCCTTCCATCCCTGATAATGTAGAAAATTTGCAAGTATTTTCTGATGATCAAGACATATTAATATTCTTGCAATGTGAATCTCATTTTGGTGACAAGGAAATGGATTTTAGTGCTTATGTTGATACAGTGAATGGTAAAGAGGTTATCTTTGGAAAGGAAGTATTACAGTTGAAATCAAATAGGGTTCCTAAGGGATTGGTTTCTTTGGAAAGACCATTTGATAATAAAGACAAAGCCTTCTCTACCAGCACTGGCAAAATAAATGATCTTGAAGAAATAAATTTGGGCACAACAATGGTACCCAAGAAGGTTTACATAGGTAAATGTTTATCTCCTAAAACCAAAAAAAATCTAATTGATCTTCTTAGGAAGTTTAGGCATGTTTTTTCTTGGTCCTATGAGGATCTTAAGGCTTACAAAGAAGATCTTTTTCAATATGAGATTCCACTAAAGGAGGGTACAAAACCTTTTAGAAAAAAAATAAGACCTGTTAACCCTACCTTGGCACCTAAAATGCAAGCAGGGCTCAAGAACATGATAGATGCCAGAATAATCAAACCTATTAGACATTCCACTTGGGTCTCTAATTTGGTGCCTATCAGAAAGAAGAATGGTGACATCAGGATTTGTGTTGATTTTAGGAACCTTAACATAAATTATTTAAAGGACAATTATGGATTACCTAATATGGAGAACATGTTACAGAAGGTCACTGGGTCAGAATTGATGTCCATGATGGATGGATTTTCTGGTTACAATCAAGTTATGGTCAAACAATCAAAATAATTCAAGACTTCATTTCCAACCCCATGGGGGACATATGTTTATGTAAGAATGCCTTTGGGATTGATTAATGCAGGTGCCACCTTCCAAAGGGCCATGGATGTAGCTTTTGCAGATTTCATTGAAAAGTTCATGGTGGTGTATCAAGATGATCTAACAACATTTTTAGGTAAAGAGGAACAACATTGCCTACATCTAGAAAGGATTTTCATTAGAGCATTAGAGTATGGAGTTTCTTTAAAACCAAAGAAATGTGCCTTTGGTGTGGTGGAAGGAAAGCTTCTAGGACATAATGTTTCAAAGGGTGGAGTAAGAGTAGACCCTGAAAGGGTGGAAGCTATTGATAGATTGTCTCTATATCAAAGGAATTCAATCCTTTTTAGGAAAGGTGAATTTCTTGAGGAGATTTATTACAAATTTTGTAGAAATTAGCATTCCTATATCAAGAATGTTGAAAAAAGGAGCCAAAGTTGAATGGAATGTTGAAGCAGTGCAAGCTTTTAATGACATTAAAAGGGCTATCAAGCATGCTCGAGTTTTGAAAACACCAGATTATAGAAAACCTTTACAAATATTCTCCTTTGCATCTACCCATACTATTGCAGTAGTACTATTACAAAAAAATGCAGATGGTTTTGAACAACCTATTTCTTTTTTCAATAAGACCTTACAAGCAGTAGAATTAAATTATGACATTGTTGAAAAAAAATCTTATGCCTTGGTAAAGGCTATCAAAGCATTTAGATGTTATCTGGTTGGAGCCACAGTGGTTGCTTATGTTCCAAGTGCTACAGTCAAGGACATATTGGTTCAACAAGAAATTTTAGGGAGAAGATGTAGGTGGATCAATAGAATTCAGGAGTTTAATATCGACATTCATATTACAAAGTTGGTAAGGGGGTTGGGCCTAGAAAATTTGATGGCTCAAAGAAACTTAGCTACAAATCAAATAAATATGTTGGAGGAAGATCAAAAGCCTTTTGTTTGCAATATGGATTGTTGTGAATGGTACAAGGATATTGTTAAATACTTGCAGAAGATGATTTTCCACCCTGAGTTAGATGATAACAAGAAAAGAACTATTAAGTTGCTTTCCATAAGATACGCAATTATAAGTGGTGGGTTATGGTGGAGGAGCAATGATAGTGTCTTGCTCAGGTGTGTAGACCAGGACAAAGCCAGATTCTTGTTGGATGAAATGCACAATGGGGTTTGTGGGGGACACTATATGGAAAAGACCACATCTCACAAGATCATCAAGTTAGGTTTTTGGTAGCCGACACTTTTCAAAGATACCCATCAGTTTGTAAAAATATGTGACCCTTGTCAAAAATTTGCAAGAAAATTGAAATTCAGTGGAAATTTGCCTCTCAAACATGTTACTGTTCACGCCCCTTTCCAAAAATGGGGTATGGATTTTATTGGGGAAATTCCTAACAAGTCTAGTGGTGGGCATTCTTATATTTTGGTTGCAATGGATTATTTCACCAAATGGGTTGAAGTAATTCCCTTAAAAAGGGAAAACAGTAAGGTGGTAATAGATTTTGTGATACGTAATATCGTTACAAGATTTGGCTATCTGAAAACTATAGTAGTTGATAATTCTATGTGCTTTAGGTTAGAGGAATTTGTTGACTTCTGTCAAAAAAATGGCATTAAGCTTTCATACTCATCTCCTTACCACCCACAAGGAAATGGCCAGGCTAAGTCCAATAACAAGAGTCTAATTAAGGTATTGAAAAGAGTGTTGGATAAAAATAAAAGAGCCTAGGATTCTAAATTATTGCAAGCCTTATGGGCTGACAGGGTTTTAATAAAGAAAGCAATAGGGTGTGCCCCTTTTGACTTAGTTTATGGAATTAATGCAAGGTTACCCCAAAATAACTTGCAATAGATGTACCAATTCATACAGGCCTATGATGACTATTAGCACATGTTAAAATTTTCATGGCCTCACAAGTTTTCCCTAGTCTCTATACATGTTTTTCCATGTCCTTGGCTTGAAACCCTTGTTAAATATTCATATTTCTAGCCATTGGTGTGAAAAGCCCTAATTAACCCTGGCCCTATTCTATTTTAATGATACCTTTTTCGAGCCACTTAAATCTGAAATACCCATGGTCTTAAAAGTTATGACCCTTCACATGTCATGTGGTTAGGTTTTAAAGCTTTTGGGCCCCTTTAATTTTTCCTAAGTTCCTAATTCCCTCGGCATTTTATTTTCCTAAGTCTCTAGGTGCAAAAAATTTGTTTTTTCCTTTGTTTCAGCTTGCAAAAAATGAGTGGTTGTTGTTAATCCGCAAGCCTTCTGCATGTTAGAGTTTCTGACATGCGCTTTAGTGACAAGGTGCCACCTATCATAGCGGGCCCTTCCTCAGGGTTTGAAGCAAGTTAACACATGACTACATCTTGTGGCTATCATTACACTACTAAGGTAAGATGCTCATTGTTTAAGCACCACGGTATAGCGATGACTATCTGATGCGAAGGGATGTTAGTGGGACCTTGACGTGCCAAGTTTGTTAGTTAGTGGCTTCTCATTGGCCACAAGTTTTAAATGATAGGGAGTGATGTCAGTGGGTCCACGATTTTCAAAAGGGTTAAAGCATAGATAGATCTCATGGCTATCGTTACACCATTGAGCAGAGATGCTTGACCTTTAACATGGTGGTATAGCGATAGATGTTGATTCTCTTAAAGGAAAAAGAAGGCAGGTCCACCACCAGGTTAAGCTCAGGTGGTGATTTTTCATTGGTTGATGTGGATCTGAGGATGGTGATGTGTCAGATGTGACTGAGTAGCAGTGGTGAATGAGGTGGTGATAGATGGCATAAAGTGGGCCCAGGTGGGGTCAAGTGTCAGTCACTTGAAGATCTTGTGGCTATTGCATGATCATGAGGAATATTCTTCCCTTTTGTGATCATGCGATGGCCATTGATTTGGAATCTAATGTGAAGACCGCTCAGTGGACCCAGTCATCAGAAGGTGCTAGCATGTAAGGTTTTTGATTGGTTGGCAAGGTGACAAGCTGGATGTTGTTAGTGGGGCCATGGTTTTCAAAGGAAGTAAAGTGCCTGTAGGTCTGTAAAGATCATGTGCTTGTCATTATACCATTGAGGTAAGATGCTTGACTTTTAGCATTGTGGTATAACGATGACCGTCGATTTTGTTTAAAGAAATGTAAAATGTGTGAACTTGGGAAAAGTAAAAAGATCTAACAGCGGGGTTTTAAAGTTGGCTCAGATTCAAATTTTGACCATCGATATACTGCAGGTTCCATAAAGCTAGTCGTTCTATTTCAAATTTGAATTTTTGAAGGGTTTCTAGCGATAAAAAGGACTAAAATTTATTGTTTCAGTGGCTGGATTTGGTGAAGTTGGTTTCCCAGTGTGTCTGGAGAGTCCAGAAGCTTGTGGTTGACTGGAAAGGTGTTTTTGTGCCGTAAGGATATGGGAAAATTTTTCTCAAGGCATGTTGTAGCTAGCTAAAAGGACTGATTGACATAGAATTCCATGATTTGTAGTACTTTCTTAGAAATTTACCATAAGTGCAAATCTTTATCAGGCACACCGGACTGGTTTTCATCCCCTATAATAAATTCTTGACTATTTCAGTTGGTTTAGAGGGTGAAACCCTAACCCTAGTCATTGGTAGCTTGTTGCAACCTGTTTTGGGTTTCCAAGATGACTAGGGAGTATATATTGTAGGATTTTTGATTTAGTGCAGGTTCCAAAACTTTCTTTTGGTCCCTAGTTGTTGTTGATGGTATTATACTAAGTAAGGAGAGCCTAGATTTTGGGTCTATTTCTTTGGCCTTTTGTTTCTTGGTAATGTATTGATTCTAAAAATTAATGAGAATAAATTTGAATTCCTACCTCAAATCTCTAATTGTCTTCTTTTTCTAATTGTGGATTCATATATGTTAAGGTCACAAAGTGGATTAGCATATGGTAAATAAAGAGTATTGTGAGATCAGCTTGGAGTTCCTAACAAAGTTAGGATTAAAGCCTTTAGGGTGATTTCAGTGAGTTCATTTTTACATTGAAATTTGATGATCATGTTTGGGAGTGAGGGGAGTAACAGGAAAAGCACTTACTCTGAGTTCATGTGTACATGAGTTAAGGTTTTAGGTTGATATATGTTAGTTAGTGACTCTTTTCCCTGGGTTAAGGCACTGGTTTGTTCTTTGGAGACAGTCCATCATTATCAATCACACACACAAATTAAATGATCAAATCTTTAAGTCAGTTAGTAAAGGATATAGTTGTCTATTGTTTTGAGACTCCTTTGGAGAAGTGAGTCAAGGGTACACTCACCTGAGCATTAAGGCTCAAAGTGTAGGAGGATCTCGTTGTTGATCCTTGTTAATTGGCCCTCTTCCTTGTAGACTTTGGAGTGGTGATAGAGTCAAAGTATCATTAAAAGTTATCCAGCAAAGTATAAATCTACAAGTTGAAGATCAAAGGGAACAACCAACAAAATGGTGACTCTACTAGGGAGATTCTAGAGATAAAAGTTTTCAAAGTGCACTCTTTTTTTCCTATTGTATTTGGTTAAAAGATTTCCCACTTTGGTGGGTGGCAACTCAAAGGGTTAGAACCAGTGTTATAGACTGCAAAAGATGGAAAAAAGAAGGAATACCAGGTCCTTTGTCAGAAAGAATCTGGAGGTCACTCTGGAAGAATTGCCTAGACAGGAGAAGAAGAGTTGGATCAGAAGAAATGGTGAGTCTACTAGTGCTCCCATAAGAGAACAAAGAAAAACCAGAGGTAGAGCACCACATGTTTCCTCAAGTGAGGAAGGTTCACAAGATAGAGTTTCTAGATCAGATGGTGGTCACTCTAAAGATAGATTTTATGATACCCCAGAGGTTGTATTTCAAGACAAGGGTCCATTGCCTACAGGTCAAGATGAACAAGCTAGACAGATGGGTCTTTAGATTGATTTAGATCTTGATGAAGATAATTTCAGAAGGGAGCCCATGAGACCAAGACAAGTCCATTTCCCATATCAAAATCTGAATGATATGGATGTGTCATCAGGATCTGATGACATTATGATAGACCCAAATGATTTAAATGCACTAAGGTTGTAGTTGGCAAAGTAGGATACCATACATAAGAGGTTACAAGAGGAGAGAGAAGTTGAAAAGGTAAATGCTCTAATAGAAAGACAGTCTCTCCTTAGAAAGATTAATGAAATGAAGGAGAGAAATAAGATTCTTGCTTCTACTCCTAAGACTTTGCAACACGATGTCTTTGGTGATCTTGAAGCTTTGAGGAGTGAGCAGGAGTGCTTACTACAAGATCATGAATTTGATAAGGAGGGCCCTATGGTGAGACAGGTTCAAAGTTATGCTTCCCTCCCTAAAGATAAAGATGGGCATGAGATCACTAGGCCTGTTGTTGCCACTAGTGAGAAAGGAAAGCAAAAGATGGTGGGACATCAAATGAGTAGATCATTGAAAATACCAGGGGTCCCACCACCCAATTCAAATAAGGACATAGAGATAGAAAGAAGAAGAAAAGAAGATGATGTCCTTGCAAGAGAACTAGAGAGGGCTGAAATTGAAGCCTCTATTGCAGAGAAAAGAAGAAAGATCTAGTTCTTGAAGGCTTCATCTACAAATGCTCTTGGTCCATCTACTACTGAGTTAGGTATGCCATCTATGACTAGCACTATTCCACTTAGTAATGCTACTACTAGTTCAATTCCTTCTTCATCTACTAAGATAGGTGTTGATCCTAGGTAGCAGTCAAATGCACAAGTAGATGGAAATGTAAATGCAAATGTTGATCCTAGGGTTAACACTAGTTCAAGTTTTCAAAGAAGAACTATGCAATGAGAAGGCTATAGGTAGATTAGTTTTGATGGAATACCAGGCTACCCGAATGCTTTTCCAAATGATATAAGAGATAAGGTACCTAAGTTTGCTGGTAATAATGCTATTAGTTGAGAGGAGCATCTTAGGTTATTTGTTGATATGCTTAATGATTATGAGGTAGAGCATGAGGATGTAGTCATGAAATTGTTTATTCAATCTCTAATGGAGGATGCTAGAGATTGGTTTAAGAGACTTCCTAATAAGTGTATTGATACTTGGCATTCCTTTGAGAGATGTTTTAAAGAGTAGTATGGTGATAGGCCTAATGCTAGTTTCATGTTGAATGAATTCAATACCATAAGGAAAAATTAGAATGAGTCTACAGCTGAGTTCAACATGAGATTTCAGAAGGGTATGCATAAGTTGTTCCAAGTTATGCGGTTAGATGACAATGTTTGTCTAACTACATACTTCAATGCATTTGATGGAAAAATGGGATATTTGTTGAGGGACAAAGAACCAGGAACTCTTAGAGATGCTTTTAGGATTTTTGTCAATATTGAGAACAATATGAAGATATCAGGAAAATTGGGTGGGAAGGGAGATGACCCTAAGTTGTTTGGGGATAAAAGGTATACAAATGAAAGTGATAAGAATGTTGGAAATAGGAGGCAAGAAGAAAATAAATTGGATAAGGTGATCAATGCATTCGAGGATTTGAGGGCACCTACAAATAGGAACATCAGTTCTCCTACCAATGAAAAGCCTCAGTTCAACAACAATTTCAATAAGCAGAATAGACTACAGAACTACCCATACAACACCCAATGGAAGGATGGTAAGCCTATTGTCCCTGCTATAAGAGGAAACAATGATAGAGGTCTCCCTGACCCTCTATAAAAATCTTCAATAAATTTTATGAAGGACATACCTTGGTGTGTTGCGTGCCAGTCCCCTCATTCTATAGAGAATTGTGTGGTTGCACATCCTATGGCTGCAAATCAAGATTGTGGCAATGAGGAGATAGATCAAGAAGAAAATCAAGATGATGTTGGATGCAACATGGCTACTTCATATCTAGGATATGAGGATGATTATGATTTTGATGAAGAAGTAGATGTAAATGTGAAGAGACAAAATCAAGCCCTTTTTCATCAAGAGGTTTTTTTTGATGGTGAAGACATTGATAAGGAGACATGTAACATGAACTCTTCTTCTGAGCTAGTAAATTTAAGAAGAGCTTCTAGAGAAGAGATGGATAGGATTACTATAGAAATGATTGCCCAAGTGCAAACTAGAGGCATGGTGGCAAGGAATACAAATGAGAAAGTTGTAGGAATGTTTAGAAAGAGTACCAACTCCAGAGAGCCTAATGAGAACAAATCAAAAGGTGATCACATGATGAAAATCAAGAATATAAAAGGTAAGAATTGTGAGCCTAAGGGAGTTGGAGTTGAAAAATTTTCTAGTGAGATTAAGAAGCTAGTTAATACAATGGCCAAGATTGAAAAAATGAGGGTGGCCAATACACCTAATATATCAGATAGGAAAAAGGATACTGAGGCTATGCAGATTGAGATTCCTTCCTCTGCTCCTGTTGATATGTTATCTGTATTGTCCCAAATTACAGTTAAGGTTCCATTGTGAGAATTGTTGAGGATCCCTGAACACAAAGATAGAGCTATTGTATGGGTAGATAATGTTCATAATAATGATGTTTCATGCAATGTATCTTAGGATAAAGCTTTGAAAGGCATTGCTACTCAGGGAATTGTATCTCAAATTCCTCCTATATATTTGGACAGTTCTATCAATGCTAGCCTTGAAAACATTAATCCATTATTTTTAAGTGTCCTTGTGAATGGAATGAAATTAAGAAATTTTATGATTGATAGTGGTGCCTCTAATACTGTTATGCCTTTTAAGATTATAGAAAAGTTGGGCCTTAAAGTTGATACAGTTCAAGGTAGATGTTGTGCAATGGATTAGAGGGATGTACCAGTTATTGGGACTATCAATGCAATGCCATATAGGTTGGTAGCATATCCAGAGAAAGAGTTAACAATGAGTGTTTTGGTGGTGGACATCCCTCCTCATTATGGGATGCTGCTATCTAGAAGGTGGAGTGCTGCCATGGGTGGAAGTTTACAATGTGATTTGTCTTATGCCACTTTCAAGATTGATAATTAGTTTGTCAAGATTGAGTGAGAACCAAGAGTATGCCACATGATTGAAAGGAATATTGATAATGAAACTACATGTTTTGTGGATACTGATATTAATGCTTTTAGGGTAGAGATCCCTGTATTTGAAAAGGAACCTATTTTGTCACCTATCTCTATTGAGGTAAGTGTTAATTCTATGAAGGGTGATTTATGGGTAATGTACTTTGATGGTGCAAATTGCAAAGATGGAGCAGGAGCAGGTATCTTACTTATTTCTCCTAATGGAAACACCTACAAATTCTCTTTCACATTGAATTTCTTTTGTACCAACAATATAGAATAATATGAGGCATTGTTGTTAGGAATGAGGTTGGCACAAAAACATAGTATTAAGTGCTTAAGTGTTGTTGGTGACTCTAAGTTGGTGGTGTCCCAATTCAGGTCAGTATATGCTTCCAAGAAAAAAAGGCTAAAACAATATAGGAATGTAGTTTGGGATTTGATTGAACATTCTGATGCCTTCAATATTGAGTGGAAGGATAGGAGTAACAATAAAATGGCTGATTTGTTAGCCAATATTGCAATCAATCCCAGTGATATTACATTTACTGCTATATCTAAAGTTGAAATTAAGACTAGGCCCAGTATACCAGACAATATTGAAAATTGGCAAGTTTTTGATGATGATAATGATATCTAGAAGTTTATGAGTTGTGAAGATCAATATCATGGTCAAGAATTTGATTTCTCAGCTTTGGTTGAGTCAGTAGAAGGAAAGGACATTGTCTTTGGCAATGAAGTTATTCAACTTAGAACTAACAAGGTGCCCAAGGGGCTTGTTGCCTTGGAAACTATCTTTGATAACCAGGATAGAGTTCAAAAGAATGTCAAAAGAGAGGGTCATGCTGATCTAGAGGAGATAAATCTTGGAACACATGAGGCACCTAAGAAGGTATACATTTTTAAGGACATGTCTCACAATGTGAGAAAATCTTTGATTGGATTATTGAGAAAATTTAGGCATGTTTTTGCATGGTCATATGATGACCTAAAGGTTTATAGAGAAGATTTGTTTCAGCATATCATTCCTTTGAAAGAAGATGCTAAACCTTTTAGGCAAAAACAAAGGCCTATCAATCCTACTTTGGCACCCAAGATGCAAGAAGAGTTAATGAAGCTGAGAGATGCTGGAATTATCAAGTCTATAAGGCACTCTTCTTAGGTGTCAAACCTTGTTCCTGTGAGAAAAAAAAATGGTGACATCAGGCTTTGTGTGGACTTCAAGAATTTGAACATCAGCTCATTAAAGGATAACTATTGTCTTCCCAATATGGAAGCTACGTTGCAAAGAGTAACCAGATTAGAATTTATGTCTATGATGGATGGTTTCTCTGGTTACAATCAGGTGATTGTTAAGGAATCAGAATAATTTAAGACAAATTTTACAACACCTTGGGGGACATATGTTTATGTGAGAATGCCTTTTGGTCTCACAAATGCTGGTGCTACTTTTCAGAGGGCAATGGATGTTGCCTTTCCAGATTTCATAAATGATTTCCTTTTTGTATATCAAGATGATTTAACTTCTTATTCCAAGAGGAAAGAAGACCATGGTACTCATTTAGAGAAAATATTTGTAAGGGCTTTGGAATATGGCATTTCATTAAATCCAAGGAAATGTGCTTTTGGTGTCACTAAGGGTAAGTTGCTTGGCCACTTAGTTGGGAAGTAAGGAGTAAGAATTGACCCTGAGAGGGTAACAACTATTGATAAAATTTGAAGGCCAAAAAATGTTGAAGGGATTTAGTCCTTCTTTGGTCAGGTAAATTTCTTAAGGAGGTTTGTGACAAATTTTGTAGAGGTTAGTAGACCTATTTCTAAGATGTTGAAGAAGGGATCTACAATCAATGGGGAGGGTGAGCCTGATGAGGCTGTCAAAAATATCAAGCAGGCTATCAAAGATGCATCAGTGCTTAAGGCACCTGATTATAATGTCCCAATGCACATCTTTTCCTTTGCATCTTTTCATACTATTGCTACAATGTTGTTGTAGAAAAATAAGGATGGTTTTGAGCAGCCTATTGCATTCTTTAGTAAATCTTTGTAGGCTGTTGAATTGAAATATGACATAAATGAAAAACAAGCGTATGCACTTGTGAAGGCAGTCAAGGCTTTTAGGTTTTACTTGATGGGGGTAGTTGTGATTGCTTTTGTGCCAAGTGCAGTTGTCAAAGATATTTTCTCACACCAAGAGGTGTCTGGGAGAAGATGCAGATGGATCAATAGGATCTAAGAATTCAACATTGATATCCAAATCACTAAATTGGTTAGAGGACAAGAATTGGAAAAACTGATGGCTCAATCCAATCTTGATGCAAATTAGATAAATCAAGATGAAATTGATTATACATGTGAAATGGATGATTGTATCTAGTATCAAGATATCATCTATTACTTAAGGAACATGAAATGTCCAGCAGGAATGAATGATAATCAGAAGAGGACATTGAAATTACAGGCCATCATGTAATTGTGAAATGTAAATTGTATAGAAAGAATTTAGATTGCATACTATTGAAATGTGTTGATGAGGATCAAGCTAACAATTTGTTAAAGGAGATGCATGAGGGAGTGTGTGGTGGGGATTATATGGGTAAGACAACTACTCATAAAATATTGAGAGTAGGATTCTAGTGGCCCACAATCTTCAAGGATGAAGTGCAGTTGGGGAGGAGGTGTGATGCTTGTCAAAGGTTCTCTAGTATGCTTAAATTTTTAGGTAACATACCATTAAAACTAGTAGAAGTGCAAGCTCCTTTCCAACAATGGGGAATAGATTTCATTGGGGAGATACCAAACAAGTCTAGTGGAGGACACTCATGGATCTTAGTTGCCACTGATTACTTTACAAAGTGGGTAGAGGCTATATCTACAAGAAATGCAACTAGTAAGGTGGTAATTGATTTTTTTTTTAACAATATTGTTACAAGGTTTGGTTTCCCTAAGAGGATAGTTAGTGACAATGCCATGTGCTTCAGGTTTGCTGAATATAAGGACTTCTACAAAGGTTTAGGAATTCAGATTTCTAATTCCTCACCTTATCATCCACAAGGTAATGGACAGGCATAATCTACTAATAAGAGTTTGATTAAGATCCTCAAGAGGATTCTTGAAAAGAATAAGAAGGCATGGAATTCAAAACTACCATTAGCTCTATTGGCTAATAGGGTGACTATGAAGAAGGCAATTGGTTGTGCAGCATTTGACTTAGTATATGGAATACATGCAAAAATGCCTTAAAACAATCTATTGGAAATGTATAAATTTGTGCAATTATATGATGATGATATAGATGATGAGATGTAGTTGAGGATTGAGGACCTCATTAGGTTGGATGAGACTAGAAGAGAATTAGTTGCAAGAAATGCCAAATTGCAATTGTAGGTTAAAAATTTATATGACAAGAAAACTATTGAAAGAAGGTTTGAACCTAGTCATTTTGTGTTAATTTGGAATGCCAGATTGGATGATAAAGGAAAACATGGAAAATTTGATCCCATCTAGCTAGGGCCATATCTAATTCATGAGAAATGGAGCCAAGATTCATACATTATGAAAGAGTTAAATGGTGAAGTTCAGGAATTGCCAGTTCATGGACAATTCTTGAAGAAATACTTCAATTGAAGGTATTCTTGTTTCCATGAATAGTAGTTAAGCCTGTACATTCTGTAAATTTTGTAAAGTTGCTTGCCCCTATCCTGTTTTATCCTGGTCTGTAGGGTTTGGGTCCTATTTCTCTCTGTTGTCAGTTTTTTCAATGGGATGGTCTACTTTAACCAGTGATTCTAGGTCCTTCCTATGCCTGCAGGAGGCATACATCCCTAGACAGAGCCACTGTTAGCACCTGTTAAAATTTTCATGGCCTCACAGGTTTTCCCTGGTCTCTGCACATGTTTTTCCATGTCCCTAGCTTGAAACCCTTGTTAAATATTCATATTTCTAGTTGTTGGTGTGAAAAGTCATAATTAACCATAGCCCTATTCTATTTTAAAGCCACCTTTTTCAGGCCACTTAAATCTAAAATACCCATGTGCTTAAAAGTTATGACCCTTCAAATGTCATGCGGTTAGGTTTTAAAGCTTTCGGGACCCTTTAATTTTTCCTAAGTTCCTAAGTCCCTCGACATTTTATTTTCCTAAGTCTCCAGCTGCAATTTTTTTTTTTTCCCTTTGTTTCACCTTGCAGAAAATGAGTAGCTATCATTAATCCACAATCCTTCCACATGTCAAAGTTTTTGACATACGATTTAGCGACAAGGTGCCACCTATCCTGGCAGGCCCATCCTTAGCGTTTGAAGCAAGTTAACACATGACTACATCTCGTGGCTGTCGTTACACCGCTAAGGTAAGATGCTCATTGTTTAAGCACCACAGTATAGAAAAAACCATCTGATGTGAAGGGATGTCAGTGGGACCTTGACCTACCAAGTTTGTCAGTCAATGGGTTCTCATTGGCCATAGGTTTTAAATGACAGGGATTGACGTGAGTGGGTCTACAATTTTCAAAAGGGTTAAAGCACAAATAGTTCTTGTGGCTGTCATTACATCATTGAGTGGAGATGCTCAACCTTTAATGCAGTGGTATAGTGACAACCATTAATTCTCTTAAAGGGAAAAGTAGGCAAGTACCCACCAGGTAAGCTTAGGTTGCAATTTTTCATTGGTTGATGTGGATCTAAGGATGGTGATGTGTTAGATGTGACTGTGTAATAGCGATGAATGAGGTGGTGATAGATGGCATAAAGCAGGCCCAGGTGGGGTCAAGTGTCAGTCACTTGAAGATCTTGTGGCTATCGCATGATCGTGAGGAATATTCTTCCCTTTTGCGATCATACGATGATCGTTGATTTGGAAGTGGACCCAATCATTAGAAGGTGATGGCGTGTAAGGTTTTTCATTGGTAGGTAGGGTGACAAGCTGGATGTTGTCAGTGGGGCCGTGGTTTTCAAAGGAAGTAAAGTGTCTGCAAGTCTGTAAAGATCATGTGGTTGTCATTATACCATTGAGGTAAGATGGTCAACTTTTAGCTTTGCGGTATAATGATGACCGTCGATTTTGTTTAAAGAAATTTAAAGTGTGCAAGCCTGGGAAAAGTAAAAAGATCTAACAACGGGGTTTTAAAGTTGGATCAAATTTAAATTTTGACCATCGATATACTGCAGGCACCATAAAGTTAGCCATTGTATTTCAAATTTGAATTTTTGAAGGGTTTCCAGTGACAAAAAGGACTAAAATTTATTGTTTCAGTGGTTGGATTTGGTGAAGTTGGTTTCTCAGTGCGTCTACAGAGTCCAGAATCTTGTGATTGATTGTAGAGTTGTTTTTGTGCCGTAAGGATATGGGCAAATGTTTCTCAAGGCATGTCCATAAGTGAAAATCTTTATTAGGCATGCCCGACTGGTTTTCATCCGATGTAATAAATTCTTGACTATTTCAGTTGGTTTAGTGGGTGAGACCCTAACCCTAGTGATCTGTAGCTTGTTGCAACCTATTTTGGGTTTCCAAGATGACAAGGGAGTATATATTGCTAGATTTTTAACTTAGTACGGGTTCCAAAACTTTCTTTTGGTCCCTGGTTGTTGTTGATGGTATTATATTGAGTAAGGAGAGCCTAGATTTTTGGTCTGTTTCTTTGGCCTTTTGTTGCTTGGTAATGTATTGATTCTGAAAATTAATGAGAATACATTTGAATTCCTATCTCAAATATCTAATTGTCTTCTCTTTTTTATTATGGATTCATATATTTTAAAGTCACAAAGTGGATTAGCATATGGTAAACAAAGAGTATTGTGAGATCAGCTTGGAGTTCCTAAAAAAGTTAGGATTAAAGCCTTTAGGGTGATTTATGTGAGTTCATTGTTAGATTGGAATTTGATGATCATGTTTGGGAGTGAGGGGGGTAATAGGCAAAGCACTTACTCTGATTTCATGTGTACTTGAGTTAAGGTTTTAGGTTGATATATGTTAGTTAGTGACTCTTTTCCCTGGGGTAAGGCACTGGTCTATTCTTTGGAGGTAGTCCATCATCATCAATCACACACACAAATTAAATGATCAAATCTTTAAGTCAGTTAGTAAAGGATATAGTTGTATATTGTTTTGAGACTCCTTTGGAGAAGTGAGTCAATGGTACACCCACCTGAGCATTAAGGCTCAAAGTGTAGGAGGATCTTATTTTTTATCCTTGTTAATTGGCCCTCTTCCTTGTAAACTTTGGAGTGGTGATAGAGTCAAAGTATCATTAAAAGTTATCTAGCAAAGCATAAATCTACAAGTTGAAGATCAAAGGGAACAACCAACAATGATGACATGGAAGATGAAATGACTATTAGAATTAATGATCTGATCCAGTTGAATGAGGTAAGAACTAAGGCACATACCAAGAATGAAAAAATTTAGGCTCAGTGCAAGGTCTTGTATGACAGGAGGACTACTCAGAGAAGTTTTCAAATTGGTGACCTAGTCTTGATGTGGAATGGAAGATTAGAAGGAAAAGGGAAACATGGAAATTTTGACCCTATTTGGTTGGGACCTTACATCATTGAAGAAAAATGGGGATTAGGCTCATATTTGTTGAAAAGTCTGATAGGAGAACTCATGGAATTGCTAGTTCATGGGCAATTTTTAAAGCTTTACTTCTCCTAGGAGGTTTTCTGAGTCTCTATAAAGTTTTCAGATTAGGGTTTTTGTTTACAATTCCTTATTTCTAGTCAAAGTTTTGGATTGGTCTACTCTTCCAGGAGATTCTAGTTTTCTCATTGTATCTGCAAGAGATACACATCCCCAAGTATGAGCCACTGTTAGTACTATCTTAAATTTTTATCCTCATACTTTAGAGGGTTTGAAAAATGAGGTTCTTACACCTAATTGTGAAGTATTATGACTAAAATCCTAGGTTGACCTAAACACCATTATGTTTGAGCATTAATTTTTTCTCATTTACTTTCCCAATTGAGCATGTGCAATATTAGACCCTTTGAAGAGAACCGCTTCATATGTTATGTCACTAGGTTATCGAACGGGGTCCCCTTTTTAATATTTCCTTTAAAAGCCTAAGTTTTCTCGTTAAAATCTCCAAATGACTAACCTTTTAAAACTTGTGGCTTTCATTAAATCTTAAGACTATTGGTTGTCAGATTTTATGACATGTGCTTTAACGACAGGATGACATTTGTCCAAGCAAGCTCATCTTCAAAGTCCATTATCGATTAAACATCGGGATCAATCTACGGTTGTTGTTATACTATTGGGACAAGATGGCTTCCCTTGAATCATCATGCTTTAGTGACAAGCATCTGATCAAGACCCTTTCTGGCATTGTAGTGTTCTGATAGTTTTTCTTCCATGGTAGTTCTCTAGGTTGACATCTATCCTGGATGATGTAATAAAGTGGGGTCAGCCTTCTTAGACAGATAAAGCTTGAATTGATCCTATGGATATCTCTATACCATTGAGGTAAGGTGTGTGATGCTTAAGGCTTGTGGTATAGCGATGATTGTTCGATCTTATAATCAAAAGTGTCTACTATACAATGGGTCCTCCAATGCCAAGTCATGTTGACATGATAGTTTTTGATTGGTCGAAGTAAAGGTGATATGGCAGCTATCAGTATCTCTAATGTTAAGATAGAATAAAGAGAGGTCCACCTACTGATATGTCCAATGTGGAAATTTTTTGATTAATGAAAGGTTGAAAATCTAAGGTGGGGTCATCATTTTGGGAAATGGTAAAAGTGTGATAAGTTGGGAAAAGATCTATGACGGTCGTTACACCACTAAAGAAAAGTGTTCAGATCTTATGCTTGCACTTTAGCGATAGGGTGACACATGTCCACTTTGATCAAAGTTAACTTAAGTTGTTACCTTTTCCACATAGTTAAATTGGACTATTCTCATTGGTTGGGAACTAGTATGGGGAAAGTAACAAAGGGTTACTTGGCTGATTTTGTTGACCATCCAATACATTGAAAAGAAAAGTGGATCAACGGTTCAAATTTGAAATTTTATTTTGTGGTGTTTCTCATGTCCTGTGAATGTTGAAGCCACCAATTTTTAGTAATGGTGAACTTAATGAGTTTCATGTGAATGATTTGTAAACGGTTGGAAAAATATTATATACCCTGGTTTGATTATTGAAAATTTCACCTCTTTCAAAATATATTGGTGAGCAAGATTGGTTTTTCTCTGTGGAGCGATTTCAAGCTAAGATTTTCAAAGTGTCTGGTAGGCCAAAATTCTAACTTGAGCATTGCATAAATTTTAAGGAGCAAGAAGTGTGAAGAGTTTGTTTTTCTTGATTATAGTTGACATGTGATACTTGGGATTCTTCTGGTATCTATGCCTTATTTTTTAACCCTAGTTAAAATGCCACCTAAGAGAGGATTATTAGGGAAGAAAAAATATGAAGATAGAGGTGTTTTTGAAGATTTGATGTAGCTACTCCCACACTCAGAGAATGGACTAGCAAAGGTGAGAGAATTAGTCCCAAGAAACCCTAGGGACTCTATAAAAGAAGGGCTCTATGATAGAGGTCTTTGGATGAGAGATGCTAGAGTAGGTAAAGATCACAATGGTTTGATATTGTTTAAAGCAACGTACTCTCAAAGGAATTCTTGTGCCCCCCTCAGCATTATATGGTAGTTTGATATAGAGAGATTAGTTGTCCCTAGAGTGTTCATGGATGTAGACCTCCTTATTCAGATCATCAAGTGTTATGATCCTGTGACTAGATGTGTCAAGGACATAAATGGAAATGACCTAATAAGTATAAAAAAAGATGAGATTAGAGAGGAGTTTTCATTAAATGATCCTTCTATTGGACTAGAAAATATTGATTTTAAAGAATTCACTGAAATATATGAAGCACAAAAAGATTATTTAAGGGCAGGACCTTTAATGGATTTTCTTAATCAAATTGTATCAATGTGTGTGATTAGCCCTAGTACACCTAAATGTTTAAGGTTGGATTTATTCATTTTACGAGCACAAGCTCTGTACAAGTCTCTCACTTTGATTCTTGGACATGATGTGGCAACCCACATGCCAGTTCCATATATGTTTATGATCGTATAGTCCTTACACCCATAGTTGGCATTGATTTTTGATTTTGCTTCTCACCTTGGTAATTTAATCCATGATGGATTAATGGGGATAAAGAACATGAAGATAAGTAGGCCTTTTGGGTGGTAGTCTATGCTAATGGATATGTTCATGTACAAGGGTGAACAATTTTTTAGTTCAACAGTTAATATTGTTAAGGAGAAGAATGGAGAAACCCTTCCAGTTTAGTTGTGGATAATAGATTTGTCTTGGGATAGGAGGGAGGCCAGCTTCCTTGTCTTTGATATAAATTTTTCTTCAAGGCTTAGGACATTATTATATCTTGAAAATCTCAGAATCCTAAGAGAATTGTTGAGATTGATCAGGCCTAAGGAGTATTGCCAAGATATCAATTTTGTACACAATTTTGGTGACATAATATTGTATCCAATTTCTATAGTCTTTAGAATATATGGTTTCAAAAGGGTGCCATATGTTTTACCTTACCAGGTTCCATTAAAGTTAGGGTTGTTGGAGATTTGCCAGTAGCCCAGTACTATCTATATGTTTGTCATTGATGACAAAATATGGAAAGTAGCATGTGTGGAGGTCTTATGTAGTAAGCCTTCAGTATATGATGCATGGACATGATATCATGGGTGTAGAGGTTAACTGTAAGTATGAACAGTTATATAGTAGCTTGTATCAGCAGTGTTCCTAACAGAGTTACATGCAGTGTTCTATGTATGGTTGTCTGTACAGTTGTCTTATGGGCATGTGTCCTAGGATATATGTTGAAGACGTGTTAGTGATTTTTTAGTTATGAATGCATAGTCTAATGATGAATGCAAGTGAAGTTATGCAGTCACCATTCACCAATAGTAGTTTCCTATGTTTGTTCAGAAGAGCTGACAGATATTTAATTATTTCTTGAGTTGCACTTATCTTGAGGATATGTGCCCGTGGAGTTAAGCTTGGAGAAGTGTTATTGATGTTTTATTAAGAGTGCATAAGTTAATTCAGCTTATAGAGAAATTTCTAGTTGTTTTGGTAGACTCGACAGTGTGTGGTGTGTGTCTACAATTATTTTATTAGACAAGTCCAAGAATGAGTTGCGTGCATGATAGAGCTAACAAAATGTTTGTTGGATTTTATTATGGTTTCTCTAATATGATTTCAAGGTGGTTCTAATAGGCCAACTTTATTATATCATTTGGAGGAAAGATATTTATAGGAAGTCATTTGTGATTGCTTGAGTGTGATTCATGGTTGATTAAGAAGGGAAAAGAAGAGTGTGCAAAGTGTTGAACCATCAGAAGAAGGTCTATGTGACCAAGTAGAGTATGTGTGCTATTCATTGGAACTAATCCAAATAGTAGGTCAAAGTGTAGTTCACCAAGATCCAGATATAGTGTGTATCTATTATTCAGAAGGTTGTAGCCTTCACCCATTTGAGAAGTGAGCTCTCAGACAATGCATCCTCTCCCCTAATAGGGAGAATTGTAAAGACTCCTAATAGGTTTTTCCCCTTAACTAGGTCTACTGTACTTAATATATTGTAAAGCTACTCCTAACAAGGTAAAAGATCTTCTAGCAAGGATCATTATACACTAGTATAGAATATTAGCAGATATCAAGTCCCACCGGGGTTTTTACCTATTAGGGTTTCCCCATAACCAAAATATTGGTGTTGTGTTCAAGTTTTCTTTCCTTGTGTTTATTATTTATGTTTAAGTATACTTAATTGGATAAAGAATTGAAACTTGTAGATAACTGATTCACCGCCCCCCCCCCCCCCCCCTCTTAGTTATCTCTTGGGACTATTCCTAACAATTGGTATTAGAGCCAAGTGCCTCAAAGAGAAATTTTAATAGCTTGAGGTTGATCACATGGCATACTTCAAGAAAGAAATTCCTAAGTTTGATTGAGAGAATTATCTTGATTGGAAGAACAAGATGGTAACCCATTTGCAGTGCATTGCTTTTGAAGTTTTTAATGTAACCATCCAAGAAGCCAAGATTCCTAAATTAGAAGACCTTGCAAAAGATGATGCTACTGATGCTCAAAAGGAATTGTTTCATCAAAATTCTATTTCTAAAGAAGCCCTTATCAGTGCCCTATCTGATGGTGACTTTTTAGAAGTAAAAAAGATAGATACAACCCATAAAATTTGGAAGCACCTTGAAGACAATATTGAAGGAGACAAACAAGAAAAGGATGCATGCAAAAAGACATGGAAGACAAGATACAATGCATTAGAGATGAAACCTGAAGAAAATATTAGAGCTTACAATTAGAGGATTAATGAAGCAGTTGCTGGAATCAGGAACAGTGGTGAAGAGATTTCTGAGGAAGACATTATGGACAAGTTGATGACTACTCTTACTCTAGGATATGAAAGAAAGATCAACATCCTTGATGAGACCATGTAGCTTAGATAAAATTTCAAGAGAGGGACCTTGATTAGAAAAATCTTATCTTTTGAGATTTCAAGATTGAAGACAGAACCAAAGAGTGAGACAACTTTCAAAGCAATAGTTCATGGTAAAAAATCTGCAAACACTTTTGGTAATTTTGATGATGATGATGAAGATAAAACACTAGATGATTTTATTGCTATGATTTCCAAAAGAGAAAATAAAGGAAAAGGAAAATATGAAGGTCAATTACCATTTAAGCACTTTTCATGTAATAAGATTGGTCACTTTGCATCTAAGTGTCCCACTAGACCTAGAAAGTTCAAAAAGGATTATAAGCCTAAGTATTCTAAGGAATGCTACTATGCTGGACATGGAGTCTCAAATGAAAAATTAGGTGAATAAGAAATTGGATTCATTTCTACTGAAGACAAAAAAAATATTAAGTTAGTTCCTAAAAATGAGAAAGTGAATCAAGAGCTAGCATTGATTTCCCAAGAAGATATAAGAATAGACTAGATTATAGATAGTGGTTGTTCACATCACATGATAGGTGATAAATGTAGGTTTGTTCATTTGGAAAAATACAAGGGAGGTATGGTCAGTTTTGGAGACCACACTCCTAAACCTATAGTTGGTAGAGGAGCCATCACTTTGGATGGAAAGAACAGTACTGATGATGTTCTTTATGTTGATGGTTTGAAACACAACCTTCTCAGTGTTGGATAGTTACTTGGTAAAGGCTATCAGTTGGAGTTCAAAGATGAAAAATGCATCATTAACAACAAAGATGGTGTTATGATTGCATCAGGAACAAAGACAAGAGGTAATGTTTTTCAACTCAATTCAAAAGCAAGTTGTTTTGTTGCTAAAGTTGATGATAGTTGGTTGTGGCATAAAAGACTATGCCATATCAATTTTGATAAAATAGTAAAGATAAGCAATGTTAAAGAAGTAAGAGATCTACCTAGCATAGCAAAGCCAATTGATACTATATGTAGGGGATGTGTGATGGGGAAGCATGCAAGAAATTCATTTAGGAGAAAGTAGAATTTAGCAGAGAACAAGTTGGATCTAATTCATACAGACCTATGTGGACCAACTCAAACAAGATCATACTATGGTAAAAGGTATTTTATTTTTTTTGTTGATGATTATACTAGGATGATGGGGGTTGTGTTCTTAAAAGACAAGTCAAAAGCTTTTGAGAAGTTCAAAATATTCAAAGCTAAGGTTGAGAATGAATCTAGATTAAAGATAAAATGTTTGAGATTGGATAGAGGAGGAGAATTCACCTCTAACAGATTCTCTGAGTACTACAAAGAACATGGCATAAAGAGATAGTTAAGTGCACCTAGAAGATCTCAGCATAATGGAATTGTAGAGAGAAGGAATAGGATCATTCTTTATATAGTGTGCACCATTATAATAGAAGGAAAAGTTGCACAAACCTATTGGAGAGATGTGGTCAATACAATAGTCTATACAATTAATAGAATTCAATTAAGGGTTAGCACTGACAAAACACCTTGTGAGCTATGGTTTGATAATTTTCCCACTATAAAATACTTCAAAATCTTTGGAAGCAAGTGCTACATCAAGAGAGATGAAGTAGTAGGCAAGTTTGATGCAAGAAGTGATGAAGGTATTTTTTTTGGTTACTCTACTAAAAGTAAAGCTTATAGATGTTTCAATTTAAGATTGAAAAAGATCATTGAAAGTGCTCATGTAAAGATTGATAAAAATTCTATGATTCAAGAAAGTGAATAGTGGTAATTTGGAATCACCACTATTTGTGTAAGTGTGTGGGGAAAATGTAGGATTCACTCCTAAATCCAAATTCCCAAAAGAGAGATCCAATTTGATCAACCAAGACGTTAATACACAATTGAATCAATCTATGAAGAATATGAAAGAAAGAATAAATCCTATACTTCCCTATAGTTGGATTAAGCTTGAAATCTGAAATAATTGAAGTGCAAATACTAACCTTGAATTAGGGTAAATTTGGAAAATGCTGAATTCTGGCTTCTGTATGAACTTTTTGAAGATTCTATCACCTGTTATGGACTAGAAATGTTGAGGCGGACAAAACCTAGAAACCTTTTCTCCAAATTCACATAGGTCGAGTTTGACCTTTTAAAAGGTCAAAGACCACATTATTTATTTAAAGTCTGATTCTGATTCTACTCATAGATCTTGAAAGATTTTCAAAAAGGGTATCCAAATTCGCTCTCATATCTGAGATTTCTCACCTACACCTGAAAGAAAATGGGGGTTTTTGGTTGTATGGGGGGTTTGCCTTAGTCAAACCCCAATTTAGGAATTAACCTTGAAATTGAATTGAAATTGTATTGTGCATAAACAAAGTAATTGAAACAAATCACCTTGCTTATGTTGAAGTCCTTGTAGAAGATTTGAATCCTCAAATCCACAAGTAAGAATGCGTCAATGAATTTAGGATGTCTCCAATCAATGGTATTTTGATCTTCAACACAAATCTTGATTTGATCTTTGCATATGAGAAGGTTTGAATGAATGAAGTGTTAGTAATGAATGCAAAGTATTTTGGCAGTCATTCTATAGGAGATGTTGTTGCATTCATGACTTAGATTGTCATTGATGTCAACACAATGATATTCTGGATATTAGCAGGAAAGTAGGTACAGTTTTGTTTTGCACACATGTTTTATTGTAGATTGGGTTTTGCATAGTTGATGGTATGTTCTTTGGTGTGTTATTAACCTATGGTTAATAGTGCAAAAATAAATTCATTCATTTGTGAGAGTTATGAGCATTTTCGTAAAAGCAGTGTTTAGACAGTGTTTCTGTGAAGCGATGTTCAGAAATTGGAGGATATCTCTTAGATGGGATGGAATATGATTTTGTGTAGTTAAAGGGATGTTGGAGACTCATTAATGATTATGTGGTTCACAGTGCAAACTTTGAAGATATGTTTGGAGAAAGTTACAGTATCTGGAAGCTGCTAGTTTTATGTGAATTCTATGTTTAGCGTGTAGAATTTATTATTTTGTAATTAAGGACCAACTCATTTGTAATTATTTGAGTTTGGTATATATGAAGGAATTTTTTCCTTTTTGTAATGTTTACTATGAAGACTGAGATGTGAATATATGCATGAAGTGAAGAAAAGAGCTAATTCAGTGATGAAGGAAGACTTGTGAGTACAAAGATCTGGAATTGTGATCTTGTGTAGCAGAGAGTGCGGTTTTGGCATAGTGTGAAAAAGGTAATATATTTCATATTATTCTATTGAATAATTCTAAGATCTTTTGGACAGTGGGTTTAGAGATCTTGCCTTGAAGCTGTTTGGGTAGTGGGTCCTTCTGTCTTCCATAAACTCTTAACCGGGTTAGAATCTTTTAACAGGGATTCAAAATCTCCTAATAGGGATTTATATGTACTAAATGTATTTCATAAGACTCCTAATAGGGTCCATCCTCTAACAAGAAAATTTCATATTAGTGCATCATTTTGTGGGCATCATTCCCACCGGTGTTTACTCTTTTCAAGAGGTTCCCTAGTCAACATATCTTGTGTTATTGTGCAATTATGTATGGTTATCTTTCTATGGTTGATCAGTACATTGATTATATTGTTTAAAGTAGTTGAATGGTTAAATTATCTAATAATTGATTCACCCCCCCCCCTCTCATTTATCTTGGGGATCTTTACTTTCTAACAATTGGTATCAGAGCAGCAGATCCTTGAAAGAAAAGTTTAACAACTTAAGGAGATCCATGGCAAATTTCTGAAAAGAAAGCCCTAAGTTTGATGGAGTAAATTTTGATAGCTGGAAAGAAAATATGAAGACACATCTATTGTGTTTAGGATCAAGTTATTGGTTGATTACAATGAATGAGAAGACTATCATTGAGGAAGACAATCTAGAGGTAGGAACTAAAGATGAACTAGATCTATTCATGTGTAACATACTTGCAAGAGAAGCACTTTTTCTAGCACTATTGGAGAATGAATATAGTCAAGTAAGATGTTTGAAAACATCTCATGCAATTTGGAAAGCTTTACATTCTACTTTTGAAGGTGATGAATATGTAAAGAAGGCTAGATTACATAATTGGATTTGTGCATTTGAAGATATCATAATGATGGAAGATGAATCTATTAGAAGCTATATTGGTAGGATGTTTGAGATTGTAATAGGAATAAAGTCTTGTGGAGATGATAAGACAAAGATTGAAGTGATATGGAAAATTCTGAGAACTTTGAGACCAGTATTCAAGCAGACAACATGGATGATTGAACAAGTGATACCTTGTACATTGAACTTTTCAAGAGAGACTCTTCTTGGAAGATTAGAAATAGCAAAGATGAACTTGAGATTATCAGGAGAGCTACCTAGAATGGAGATGGCATTTAGTGCTCTTAACATTAGACCTACAAGAAGTACTAGTGTGAATGGAGATTATGCCAACAGTAGCAGATTTGAGGAAGATAAGAAGACTGAAGAAGGTATTGCATTACTTGTAAAAAGAGAACCAGATGGTAAGAAAATCTTTAAATGTTGGACTTGTCAAAAATATGGTCATTTTGAATCTAAATGTCCTAAAAGAGTTAAGAAGTATAGAAGCAACTTTAAACCTAGGAGATCTAAAAAATGTTATTATGCAAATGATGAAGATCTTGAAGCAGGAATTGAAAAACATTTAAGTGACAGTGATAATGATAACTCTGAGGAAATAGGATTTGTAGCAATTAAAGAAGAAAGTTCTAAATCTGATAAAAGGGAAGAAAAAGCATTAGTTTCACAAGTTGAAAAGAAATCTGATTGGATTATAGATAGTGGTTGTTCACATCATATGACTGGAGATAAAAGAAAGTTTGTTAAGTTAGATAATTATGATGGAGGAATTGTTAGGGTTGGTAACAATGCACCTTGTTTGATTAAGGGTATAGGATCTATTACTCTTGATGGAAAGACTAACACTGATGATGTTTACTTTGTTGATGGACTGAGACATAATCTACTAAATGTTGGACAATTGGCTGATAAGGGTTATCAAGTTTGGTTTACTGAGAAAACTTGTGTGATAAAAGATAAAGATGGAAATCTAATTGGAAAAGGATCCAGAACCAAAGGTAATGTATTTCAGTTGAATCCTACTGAGATGACATGTTTGATAACTAGGATTGATGACAGTTGGTTATGGCATAAAAGGTTTTGCCATATAAACTTTGATAATATTGTCAAGGTGAGCACTACACTTGCAGTCAGAAATTTACCTAGAATTATGAAGCCTACTAACATGATTTGCAAAGAATGTATGATGGAAAAGTAGAAAAGGAGTTCATTTCCCAACAAGAAGTTCACATCGACAAGGATGATGTGGATTGCATTTTTGAAGGAAAAATCTGAAGCATTTGATAAATTTAAGATCATGAAAAGCAAAATTGAGAATGAATCTAGAATGAAGATTAAGTGTCTAAGATCTGATACAGGTGGTGAATTTACATCTAGAGATTTTAACACCTTTTGTGAAATGAATGGTATTAAGAGACAACTTTCAGCCCCTAGAACACTAGAACAAAATGGTATTGTAGAAAGAAGGAACAGGTCAATAATTGAAGTAGCAAGAGCTATGTTGTTTGAAAATGATTTGGCTAAGACTTTTTGTAGAGAAGCAGTGAACACAATAGTATACACTATGAACAAAGTACAAATCAGAGTAGATACAAACAAGACACCTTATGAATTATGGTTTGGACATACACCCTCAGTTAAGTATTTTAGAATTTTTGGAAGTAAATGTTATATAAAGAGAGATGATGATATAGGAAAGTTTGATCCTAAAAGTGATGAAGGAATATTTCTTGGATATTCTTTAAAAAGAAAAGCATATAGATGTTATAACAAAAGAACTAAGACTGTTGTTGAAAGTGCAAATGTAAAAGTTGATGAGAAGTTTAAAATTTAGGAAAGAATGCTTGATTGTGAATCTAATGGAGAAGCACAACCTCAGCCTAATATTGAAAATGCAGAATTATTTTTTGAAACTAACAGTGATTTGCTGAATGAAAGTCATACTGAAGAAAATAGAGAAGAAAATAGAGAAGAAAGCAGAGAAGAATCTATAGTTGGAACAAGATCAGTAACTATGACACCTAATAGGTATACTTCAAGACATCACCCTATTGAGCAACTTATTGGAAGTTTAGATAGAGGAGTTTTGACTCAAAATAAGGTACATATATGTTTGATTTCTCAAATTTAACCTAAGACTACTAATGAAGCTTGTGAAGATGAACATTGGATTAATGCTATGAAAGAAGAACTGGAGCAGATTAAAAAAAACAAGACATGGGAATTGGTCCCTAGACCTGAAGACAAGAATGTGATTGGAACAAAGTGGGTATTTAGAAACAAGATGAATGAACAAGGAGAAGTGATAAGAAACAAAGAAATATTGGTATGTAAAGGATATTCACAACAAGAAGGAATTGACTATTAAGAAAATTTTGCACCTGTGGCCAGAATTGAAGCAGTGAGTATGTTTCTAGCATATGCAGCTTACAAGAAATTTAGAGTGTATCAGATGGATGTGAAATCAAAATTTTTGAATGGTGAATTAGAAGAAGAAGTCTACATTGAGCAACCTAAAGGTTTTCCTTTGACACAAGGAGATATGGTATGTAAGTTAAAGAAAGCTTTATATAGATTAAAACAAGCATCTAGAACCTGGTATGCAAGATTGGATAAGTATTTATTGAAATTGAGATTTATAAAAGGAACAACAGATAGTAACTTATACACAAAAGAAATTGAGAATGGTTTGTTGGTTATAGTTATATTTTTTGATGATATTATCTTTGGAGGAGAAGATGAAGCTAGTGACAAATTTGCAGATGGAATGAAGACTGAATTTGAGATGAACATGATTGGAGAAATGAAATATTTTTTGGGATTACAGATAACACAAAGCAAGGAAGGTATATTTGTAAGTCAGACTAAGCATTTGAATGACTTATTGAAAATATTTGGAATGGAATATTCTAAACCTATTGGAACACCTATGGTAACTGGACATAATTTATCTAGCAAAGATGAGACACCAGCAGTTGAGCAGAAAAAGTACAGATCTATGATTGGAGGATTGTAGTACTTGACACATACAAGACTTGATATAGCACATTCAGTGGGGATTGTAGAAAGATTTCAAGCAAAACCTAGAGAATCACATTATGCAGTAGTAAAGAGGATACTGAGATATCTGAAAGGAACAATGGATTATGGATTATGGTATGAGAATTCTGATGATTTTACTTTATGTGCCTATACTGATGCAGATTGGGGAGGTAGCGTTGATGACAAGAAAAGCACCAGTGGTGGAGCCTTTTTTCTTGATGGAAAATTGGTCTCTTGGCTAAGTAAGAAGTAGAATTGTACTTCACAAAGTACAACAGAAGCAGAATATGTTGCAGTAGCAAATAATTGTAATCAGATTATTTGGATGAAGCAGATGTTGAAGGATATTGGAATAAAGTTTGATGAGCCTGTTGTTATACATTGTGATAACACTAGTATAGTGAGTATGTCAAAAAATCCTATTTTACATTCTAAGACTAAACATATTGAGATCAAGTATCATGTTGTAAGAGAGAAATTTGCAGAAAAAGAAGTAAGATTTGAGTACATAAGCACAAAGGAGCAGATTGAAAATATATTTACAAAGCCTTTACCTAAGGATACATTTGTATATCTGAGAGGTATGCTTGGGGTTATGCCCCAACCTATTTTTGAGAATTGATGCAGATGATTGCATCCATCCAGTGGTATATGAGCCCTATCTTTCTTCTGGATTGGATGTTGGAACTTCCCCTATGGGGGAGTTTATGAGCTAAGTCATGAGGACTCTTGTTATTGTATTTTTCTAAAAAGTGTCTTTTGACATTAAGTTGTTGTTGACTTAGTGATGGAATTTCTATCATTGATGTCAATGGGGGATAGATATACATGAAAAACATTGTGAATTGTATGAGAGAGTTGAATAGGAAAATGAAGCAAGATTTAATTTGATATTTTGCAGTGATGTTGCAGTATTTGATTTTTGGAACATTGGATTTTTACATCTATGTTGCCATCAATTCCAATGGGGGAGATTGTTAGGAATGAATGCAAATTATTTTGGTAGTCATTCTGTAGTAGTTGTTGTTGCATTCATGACTTGGATTGTCATTGATGTCAACACAGTGATATTCTGGATATTAGCAAGAAAGTAGGTATAGTTTTGTTTTGCACACATGTTGTATTGTAGATTGGCCTTTGCATAGTTGATGGTATGTTCTTTTGCATGTTATTAACCTATGGTTAATAGTGCAAAAATAAATTCATTCATTTGTGAGAGTTATGATCATTTTGGTGAAAGCAGTGTTTAGACAGTGTTTCTGTGAAGCGATGTTCAGAAATCGGAGGATATCTCTTAGCTAGGATGGAATCTGATTTTGCACAGTTAAAGGGTGTTGGAGACTCATTAATGATTATGTGGTTCATGGCACAAACTTTGAAGATACGTTTGGAGAAAGTTACAGTATCTGGAAGCTGACAATTTTATGTGAATTCTGTGTGTAGCGTGTAGAATTTATTATTTTGTAATTAAGGACTGACTCATTTGTAATTATTTGAGTTTGGTATATATAAAGGAATGTTTTCCTTGTTTTAATGTGTAATATGAAGATTGAGATCTAAATATATGCATGAAATGAAAAAAAGAGCTAATTCAGTGATGAAGGAAGACTTGTGAGTATAGAGATCTGGAATTGTGATCTTGTGTAGCACAGAGTGCAGTTTTGGCATAGTATGAAGGAGGTAATATATTTCATATTATTCTATTGAATAATTCTAAGATCTTTTGGATAGTGGGTTTAGAGATCTTGCCTTGAAGCTGTTTGGGTAGTGGGTTCTTCTGTCTTCCATAAACTCTTAACAGGGTTAGAATCTTTTAATAGGGATTCAAAATCTCCTAACAGGGATTTATATGTACTGAATGTATTTCATAAGACTCCTAATAGGGTCCATCCTCTAACAAGGAACTTTCATATTAGTGCATCATTCCCACCGGGGTTTACTCTTTTCAAGAGGTTCCCTAGTCAACATATCTTGTGTTATTGTGCAATTGTGTATGGTTATCTTTCTATGGTTGATCAATAAATTGATTATATTGTTTAAAGCAGTTGAATGGTTAAATTATCTGATAACTGATTCACCCCCCCTCTCAGTTATCTTGGGGATCTTTACTTTCTAACATGAAGAAGGAGGGATCTTCAAGGGGGCTCCAAGGAGATTGAATCCTTCAATAGCTAACAATGGAAATCCTTGATGGATGAATACTTGAACAATTGAATGCTTGAACACTTTCTTGAATGCTTGAAGACTTGCTTCATTACAAAACTTGATGATTGAGTGATGTCAACTTGATATGAAAAATGAGAGAGGAAGGCCTCCTTATATAGTGATCTAGGGCACACTCCTCTACATGGGACACCTTGAAGAATTAAATCCTAATTAGGTCCTCACATTTATAAAATATACCTTGATTAAATACCATTAAAGGATTTACCATTTTGGATCCCGAAATAGCCTGGAAGTAGGAAATAACTTTCTCGAAAGCTAAATTACCGAGAAATAAAACTTTGAAATTTTGGTAGGAAGAGGTCAAGGTCAAGGTTGACCCTAACCTAGTTAGGGTCAAGGTTGAATTTGACCTCAAACCCTAACTTTTCTTGATTCTGCAATAGGAGTTCCAAGGGTGCCAAAAATAGAGATTTTGATGTTAGAAGAGGACCCAGTGTCAGGAACAGACAAAAAATCCTCTGAATGATGTGATGAAGGACTAGGAGGTCTCATTTCTAAACCCTACCTAGAAAATAGAGCCATAGAAGAAGGAAATTTAGAAAATTCCTTAAGACCTTAACCGTAATTTCACCTAGAATGAAGAAATCAAGTGCGGAGAAGAAGTGGAAAGCGGGGAGAAAGCCAAATACATGAAAAGACCCAATCAAAGCACTTAACATGACCCAAAATGACTTACTCAAAGGGATACATGCTCTTAACGTGGAAGTGCTTCCATTTTAAGATGATACATTAAGCCCCCACTTTAGCAAGAGTATGGACTCGATGCAAACTCTTGGTAAAGGAGATAAAAATAACAAGATAATTTTATCATAATCTAAGGGATAAAGAGAAATCCAAAGCCCCCAGGGACTCAAGTCTTCATCAACTCTTAGATCATAGATAAGAGAGACATCTCTAAAGAGAGAATGAAAAAATGTGATTACCTCACCCAATGAGAACTTATGTCCCATTGTGAACCACACAGGAAAAAGGTGCAACCAGAAAGATGGAATTGAATCACCTAGTGAATGTGGCTACTTACTAGTCAATCCATCAAGGATTTATCCCTAGGAATTTTCTATTCCATAAGAATAAATAAAAAACAAAAGAGATCCAGTCTTAAGGACACTTTCAACCTTAAGGGATCACAATATATGTGTATTTGAAACTGGAGGGATCAAGAGATCCTAATATAAATTCATACTTTAAGGATTAGTTCTTAATCCAAAAAGAAAGATTGAAATGTAAATTTAAAGTGCGTGTCTTCCATAGGATTTAGCAACTTATGTGTGTTGCCTTTAGAATATTTAGCATGTTTTGAATTTTTCATAAGTGCGTGTGTGTAATAAGTGAGCAGAGCGTATGCCCCCACATTAAAGTCATTGCTGACACTTTAACAGGAGCAATGGCTTTAACAAAAACATAAACAAATCCAATAATTACATTTCCATGTTGAGATGCCCCCAGATGAAGACAAATCAAGGGAAATAACATAGAAACATACAGAGAACACGGAAGAGATCTACCTACCATGGGGTCACTATGATCATAAGATAATATATATATGATATTATTGCAAATGAATTGACATCATTCCCCAAAGGAAGTAGAACTACAATCACAAAGGAGGAAAGATCACATAAGATATATGAAGAAGAATCTTTTCAGACCATGACATGGAGACCAAAAAGATTTAGTGCTACCATATCTCAAATCCAAGCAGATTACACAAGGAAACATTTACGAACAATAGCACAGTTTCAACATAACATTGAACAATGCATAGAATAGTAGAGATACATATAGAGGAATTTGAACAATAGTTTCAATTCCTTCATCACCTTGTACCAACAAAGTAACAAGGATTGTATAAAAGAATCTAACAACATTTAGGAAATACATTACGGGAGAAGCACAATACAGCAGGCAAACACACAACAAAACTACCATGAAGGACAAGCCGATCAAGCGTGTCACCTACTTTCCCCATCTCATTGTATATAATTTAGGGTAGGTGGGTAACTTGCAAGAGGGACTATATCCAATGCAGTAGGAATGATAACTAGTTCCAAACAAGGATCCTCTTGAGAATCACTATGTTCGATACTAGGTGTAAGAGTTAATTGAGATGAAAGCATATTCAGAAAATCAATGTCAATGTCAATAGTTTCATATTCATCAGTAAAATTATTAGTATCATCAAGAGTATATTCATCATCCAAATTAATCAAAATAGGATCTAAGATATGAATAGAATCATCATAATCATGCATGTGAACATCATTATTAGTAACAACATTATGCATAGGTGTATCCATAGAAAGTAGAGATCTTTTAGCTTTAGCATGAGCACGATGCTTTTTATGACATTCATTAGCCGATCGGTTATGTTTTGATTTATTTGAAATAGGTTGAGAAATAGGAGGAACAATTGTAGGATCCTTCATAGGTTCTGTAGGAAGATCAATAGGATTGTCAACCATAGGAGGAGCAATCACAGGATCTTTGATAGGTTTAGTAGGAGGAACTTGATTAACAGAATAAGAAGCCATAGTTGAAGGAGGTATCGAAGGCATAGGTAAAATACCATGATTAAGATCCATAAGAGGTATGCTTAATTGAAGAATCTTATAATTCTTATAGGCTTGATATGATTGAAAAAGATTATCAGGGTGAGGAGGACATGAATTAGGTAATGAAGGCCAAAAGAAATCCAGAGCAGCACAATCTCTAGGCCTAGAAGGGTTGATATGGACTATGATTTATCATCTTCACTTTGCCATCATGAATGAACTTAAGACACTTATGTATAGGTGAAGCAACAACATGCATGGCAGTTAACCAAGGCAAACCTAGCTTAACTTGAAATTGATCAGAAGTAGGAACCACAACAAAGGTAGTGTTCACAACTTTTCCAAAAAGTTCAACTAGCAAAGTAATAGAACCAAATGAGGGATAAAGAAAACCATTACAGGCTTGAATCCACACATTCGATGTATCATAAAAGTCACATTGTAAGATTTTCATAAAAATATTTTGTTCAGTGATAACATTGACTAAGGAGGTAGGATCAACATAACAACCACAAGTAGGTATCTAAACAACCCTAGCAGCAATGTAAGGGGGACCATCAAGAGCCTTAATAAACTCAGAATTATCAAAGGTAATCAAAAGTTCCCAAGGTCTTTTCTCCTTAAATTGTTGTCAATGTTCAGGTTGATGTTTTACTTTAGGTTTAGGTTTAACTAGAGATTGAGATTGAACTTGAGGTGAAGGTTGAGGTGGAGATATAGACTTAGCAACATGCTCCACTTGATTAACGACATGATTAAGATCATCCATCTTTGAATCATATAGAATTTCCATAGTAGATGGTTGAGCAATAGTATTAGTCTCATGCATAGGTAAAGGATTTCTATAGATTTGAAGGTTCTAATTAGGATAAGAGACATATTGATTCCCACTACTATCCAGATTATCAACAGATAAAGCTTTAGCATCAATGAGATCTTGGACCTTATGTTTTAAAGAATAACATCTCTCAGTATCATGACCATTCTGACAATGATATTGACAAAAATCATTTTGATCAAAAGATTTAGAAGCAATCATAGTAGGTAAAAGAGGTCAAATAGGAGGTAAAGTAATCATATTAGCAGCTAACAACCTATTCATAATAGCATGTAAAGTTTTAGAAAGAGGAGTAAATGTATGATTTAATCAAAAAGTAGTGGATGGAAAAGTGGCATTATGAGATGCAACAACAACCTGATCAACAGTTACATTCACTTGTTTGTTTATCTTGACATAATTATTGAATTTTTGAAACTTATTTGGATTAGGAGCACCATCACTCTTATCAACAGGAACAAGAGCCATTGGAGTGTTTCTCTCAAATTGACTCACTTGTAATTGATAATGATGAAGCGCTACACAAAGTTGTTGAAAAGAGGTGAATTCAGTAAGCAGAATCTTATCACTAATATCCTTTTGCAAATTTGAAATAAACATACATTGAATATCAATATCAAGAACAGGATAAGAAATCTGAGCATGCAAATGCTTAAATCTACCAATAAATTTAGTCAATTTTTCTTTAGCACTTTGTTTACAATGCATTAAATCTATCAAAGACACTTGCGGGCCAATATTGTTTTGAAATTGTTGAATAAAAGCATTAGCAATTTGTGGAAAGGAATCAATTGAATAAGAAGGCAAGGAACAATACCACTATAAGGCCTTGTCATGAAAGGTTCGAGAAAATAGTTTGGCTAAAATCCTATGGTCATGAGCATAATCACTACAAAGGATTTGGAATGTTTTAAGATGATGAACATGATCTCCCTTTCCATTATAATTCTCAAGATGAGGCATATTGGCTTGCTGAGGAATGGGAGTTTGGATAATATCGCTAGACAAAGGACTTCCCATGTCACATGTAGGAATACTAAACTTGTTTTGAGTTAAGGAAGCAAGTTTTTGTTTTAAGGATGATACGGTTTGAGCCAAACTGATGATGGTGGAATCAATAGAGGAAATAGGAGGAGTAGCAACATTAGACACACTAGGTAAAGTGTAAGAAGCTACAAGAATAGAAGACACAACTAGAGGAACACTAGGAACTATAATTGGAAGCAGAGTGGAATAAGTGAAAGGAACACTATGATATGAAGGTTGTGATGTAGGAAGGGACATGGGAGGAACACTCATAGGAACAAAGGGAACTATCATAGTCACTAGAGGAGGAGTATAGATAGGAATACTAGGTAAAGGATTAGAAGGAGGTTCAACACTAGTGATAGGAGCAGTGAAACCTAAATCTTGAGCCTCTTGAGTTAAAGGTTTAACATTGGAATGCATAAGATGAGTAATACCACACAAGAGGTTAACACCTTGATCACTATCATAGAGAACTTTCTTCAGAGCCTATGTAGCTTGAATAGAATCTTGACCATGGTTTTCTTGAAGAAGCCAATTACCCATTTTATCTAGTTCCGTGGAAATTTTTTGGACTTGTTCAGGAGGAACCCTTAAAGCATCATCCTCATCATGAGATGAGTGAGAAGAGTTTTTCTCCATAGTAGGATTAGAATAATGAAGAATCAAGTTATCGTCGAGGATCCTAAGGAAAAGACAAGATTCAGGCTCAAAGGCACCCATGAGTCTATGAATTCTTCTAACCAGAATGTTATAAGTAGGACTAGTGGTAGTAAAGCTCATAAACCAATATAATGTAAATGAACTAAACTAAGAACACATAATGCATGAACATGAAATCTAATTAGCATACAAAATCAATCACAAAGGACAAATCTAATACTAACAAGATAAAAGAAAATCTAACACCAAAAAGAAAGAGAGCAAGCTCGTCGGGTTCACCAAAATGAATAGTGGTAATTTGGAATCACCACTATTTGTGTAAGTGTGTGGGGAAAATGTAAGATTCACTCCTAAATCCAAATTCCCAAAAGAGAGATCCAATTTGATCAACCAAGAGGTTAATACACAATCAAATCAATCTATGAAGAATATGAAAGAAAGAATAAATCTTATACTTCCCTATAGCTGGATTAAGCTCGAAATCTGAAATAATTGAAGTGCAAATACTAACCTTGAATTAGGGAAGATCTAGAAAATGCTGAATTCTGGCTTCTGTATCAACTTTCTGAAGATTTTGTCACTTACTCTAGACTGGAAATGTCAAGGCGAACAAAACCCAAAAATCTTTTCTCCAAATTCACACAGGTCGACTTTGACCTTTTAAAAGGTCAAAGACCACATTATTTATTTGAATTCTGATTCTGATTCTATTCATAGATCTTGAAAGATTTTTGAAAAGGGTATCCGAATTCACTCTCAGATCTGAGATTTTGCACCTGCACCTACAAGAAAATGGGGGTTTTTGGTTGTATGGGGGGTTTGCCTTAGTCAAACCCCAATTTAGGAATTAACCTTGAAATTGTATTTTACATAAACAAAGTAAGTGAAACAAATCACCTCGCTTATGTTGAAGTCCTTCTAGAGGATTCAAATCCTCAAATCCACAATTAAGAATTCTTTAATGAATGTAGGATGTCTCCAATCAATGGTATTTTGATCTTCAACACCAATCTTCATTTGATCTTTTCATATGAGAAGGTTTTAATGAATGGAGAAGGAAGGATCTTCAAGGGAGCTCCAAGGAGATTGAATCCTTCAATAGCTAACAATGGAACTCCTTGATGGATGAATACTTGAATGCTTGAAGACTTGCTTGATTGCAAAACTTGATGATTGAGTGATGTCAACTTGATATGAAAATTGAGAGAGGAAGGCCTCCTTTTATAGTGATTTAGGGCACACTCCTCTAGATGGGCCACCTTAAAGAATTAAATCTCAATTAGGTCCTCACCTTTAGAAAATATACCTTGATTAAATAACATTAAAGGATTTACCATTTCGGAGCCTGAAACAGCCGACCCAGAAGTGGGAAATAATTTTCCTGAAAGCTAAATTATCGGCAAATGAAACTTTGAAATTATGCCAAGAAGAGGTCAAGGTCAAGGTCAACCCTAACCTAGTCAAGTTAGAGGTCAACTTTGACCTCAAACCCTAACATTTCTAGATTCTGCAGCAGGAGTTCCAAGGGTGCCAGAAATGTAGATTTTGATGTCAGAATAGGACCGAGTGTCAGGAAAAAATAGAAAATCCTCTGAATGATGTGATGAAGGACTAGGAGGTCTCATTTCTGAGCCCTACCTAGAAAATAGAGCCATACAAGAAGGAAAATTAGGAAAGTCCTTAAGACCTTAACCCTAATTTCACCTAGAATGAAGAAATCAAGTGTGGAGAAGAAGTGGAAAGTGGGGAGAAAGCCAAATACATGAAAAGACCCAATCAAGGTGCTTAAAATGACCCCAAACCACTTATTCAGAGGGATAAATTCTCTTAACATAGAAGTTCTTCCATTTTACGATGATACAGAAAGATATCATGATTACTCACCCATGATTTAAGAAGAACCTAGACCCTCCACTAGTGAGATAGTTATTGAGGAAATGTTTTACAACATTGATGTGTTTTTCAATGACTCTGAGATAAGTGAAGAAGGTACTCCTAAGGTTGATGAGTCAGCATCACCTAAAGTTCCAAAGTTTACATCAAGAAATCATTCAAAGAAAGACATCATTGGAGATCAGAGTGGCAAAGTCTTAACAAGATCATAAGAAAAGAACTCAGCTAGTAATGATGCAGTATGTTTACTATCTCAGATTGAACCTATAAGTGTTGAAGATGCTTGTAAGGGTTTAGATTGGCATGATGCTATGAAAGAACTTGATCAGATCATTAAGAATGACACTTGGGAACTGGTCCCAAGACCTAGTGATAAGAATGTGATTGGAACAAAGTGGATATTCAGAAACAAGATGAATGAAGATGGTATAGTAGTAGGAAATAAAGCAAGATTAGTATGTAAGGGTTATGCGTAAAGAGAAGGCATTGATTATTTAGACAAATTTGGATCTATGAGTAGATTAGAAGCTATTAAGTTGTTTTTAGCTTATTCTATAGTTAAAAACTTCAAACTTTATCAGATGGACATCAAATCAGCCTTCTTGAATGGAGACTTAAAAGAAGTATACATTGAGTAGCCTGAAGGATTCACCTTATCAGACATACCTGATATGGTATGTAGATTGAAGAAGGACCTCTATGGACTTAAGCAAGCCCCTAGAGCATGGTATGAGAGACTAGATGGATACTTAACAAACATTGGATTTAGAAAAGGTGCAGTAGATTGTAATCTATTCATTAGAGAGACATTTGAAGGTATATTACTTGTAGATATATTTGTTGATGACATTATCTTTGGAGGCAATGACAAAATCAGTGCTGAATTTGTGAAAGAAATGTAGAATGAGTTTGAGATGAGTATGATTCATCCTATCAAGTACTTTTTGGGATTAAATGTGGAGCAAATAGAAAAAGGGATTTTTATTAATCAATCAAAGTATGTGAAAGAGATACTGAAGAAATTCAAGATGGATGATTGCAAGCTAGTAGGAACCCCTATGATCACCTGATGCAAGCTTACAAAGGAAGATGATTCACCAGCAGTTGATATATCATTGTATAAGTCTATGATCGGTAAACTCATTTATCTTACTTAGACTAGACCTGACATTTCCAATGCAATTGGTATAGTTGGAAGATTTGTAGCAAATCCTAAACAAATTCACCTCATGGAAGTAAAGAGAATATTCAGATACTTGCAGGGCACTATAGATTATGGCCTATGGTATCCTAATTCAGAAAATTTTGAGGTTCATGTGTACATGGATGCAAATTGGGAAGGATGTGCTGATGATAGAAAAAGTACTTCAAGTGGAGCAGTGTTTCTTGGTGATAGACTTATCACTTGGACAAGAAAGAAACAAAACTATATTTCTCAGTCAATAGTAGAAGCAGAGTATGTTGCAGTAGCCTTGAATTGTTCTACAATTGTTTGGATCAAGAAGATGATAAAAGATTTTGGAATTCAGATTGATTATCCTATTTTTATTCACTATGATAACACTAGCACTATCGATATGTCAAAGAACCTTGTTTTGCATGCAAAGAGAAAACACATTGAGATCAAGTATCACTTCCTAAGAGAGAAAGTGACAGAGAAAGAAGTCAAGTTGGACTATGTGAGTACTAAAGAAGAGTTGGTAGATATATTAACAAAGCCCTTGCCTAAGGATACTTTTGAGTATCTCAAGGGGAAGTTGGGAGTCATTCCCTTCCTTGATTTTGCTTAGAAGGAGGTAGGAATGACATCAGTCCTTTGGGAAAGTTGACTACTCTACTTTTGGAGTAGTACCAGTGCTTAAAATGAATGGAGCCCTTTTCCATTGATGTCAAAGGGGGAGTAGTATACAGAGTCATGAAAAATAGGAGTAATGTACTTAGGGGGAGTAGTATTCAGTTGTGACAGTAGTTCAGTTGAGGAAATGAAGAATGTTGGAATATATTATAGTAGATGGAGGATTCATCTTTTGGGGAGTTTTGTAGAGGAAATGGAGAATGTTATGAAATAATTATTCATTTGGGTTGATGGTGATTTTTCATTCCACATGTTGCCATCAATGCCAAAGGGGGAGATTGTTGGAGATTTTCCAGCAGGCCAATACTGACTGTATGTTTGTCATTGATGACAATATTGTACTGTCCCTGAATTTGAGGTATTGAATAAATAATGATTATTATTTAATATTAGTTATCATATCTCATATTAAATAGTAAATAATAACTCATTTAATATTAGTCAATAAAAAAACTAATATCAAATAATTAAGTCTAGAAGTTAGCGTACGGGAAATTTACAGGAATTCCTTCCCTTTATAATGGCTTTGTTGAGAAAGAATATGTAGGAAGATTTTATGTCTATTTTATTGATTTGAGAAGTTTTCTCAAATTGTTTCTTGGGAATGGATGCCCGTGAAGGCCATTTTCATCAATGAAGGATTTGACCTAAATGGGGCTTGGAAGAACTAGGTAGGTTCTTCAAAATGTTTATCAATGAAGTTTCACAAGAGCAAAAACTATAAAGTCAAGAACTAGTCTCTGATTCACACAAGCTATTGTCAATTGACTAGTTCATGTGTGGAAGACTTTAAGTTAGGCATTGCTGGAATTAAAGCAAGGGAGAAATGGGGCTGCCGTGAATTGTTCTTGGATAGATAGAGGTATTTCTAGCATCTGTGGAAGGACTTCTTGATTTCCTTTGCAACATATACATTTAGAGCTATCTCATTACAGATTGTATGTATCCCAGGACCCTATTGTCGTACCTGTTGGCCATGAAACTTAATCATATTTATTGAGTGTTCAGATGGAATATGTAGTTCTACTCTAGTTATGGAAAGCTATTGCTAAGTATTGCATTCAATGAAGTTGTACACTAGAAACAACCATATTGGAGGGAGTTTGATAACATTTTTGTTAATGGCTATTGCTGATACAAAGAGTTTCCTATTGTGTGTTGTTTCAACTATAGATTAAGTAGCCAACAACCTTCAAAATAGAGATAGCAGACATTCTAAAATTTGCATACAAGGTTAAGTAGCTGATAACCTTCAGAACAGAGAAACTGGACATACTAAAATCTGCATACCAGGTGCATCAGTAATTATTTATTCCATTTGAGAATATATTGAAATGTGAATTCTACACATTGAATGAGTATAAATACATTTTTTTGTAAATCTATGTATTGAACTTAAGACTAGTTTTGGCATCATGAACTTGGGAATTTTTTAGTTATTATGCCTTCTTGTGATCCTTATATCTATATTGCAACTTATTATCAAATAATTGTCGTAAACACAAACTCAATGAAAATCTATGTTCTATTTTGGATTTCAAGTAAGCAATCAGTTGATTAATGTTTAGTTTAGTTTGAGACATTTTCCAAATGTTGGTTAAAATGTTGATGCCATGTCAATGATCAATTTTCATCTGACCTTAAGGTCAGAACTAGCTAGGGAATTTTACAATGGTATCAGAGTTGTGCATCCTGCCAGCTTGTGGGGGAATTAAAACAATCTTAAATGTTGGTATGGGAATAGAAACAAATTTGACTAAGGCTCTACTAGAAGCCAGTGGTAACATTCATGATCGGAAACCCAGTAAGGTTATTCTAAGAAACCTGATTGAATTAGAAAGATGTCTAAGTTTAGTGGAACAACCACTTTCATCTCTTATGCATTTGGCCTTCATTTTTGTGAAATCTTCTATGAGTCAGGATTGGTTGTTGATGTATTCAGATATAGATATCAAAATATTAATAGCTTCATGTGTTTGTGAAGTTTTAAGAATTTCAGTACCCCATATTCCTTACAAGGATGTAACCATGAGTAAGATGTTGATTTTGATTTTCAGGAGTTTCTGAGATCTTGATGATGTTAGTAGCATTCATGCACGAAGAAGATTTGTTGTTTTGAAAGCTTTTGTAGAAGTTAGAATAAGCAACCTCCTACTAGATTTTGGATTGCAAGTTTCATTTTATGATATGTTTCACCATTTTTTTATCACAGTTAGGCCAACACATGATAAAGAGGTTATCACTTCTATGCAGAACATTATGGTATCAACTATCAATGAGAGAAAAACTATTTCCCAACCCATTTTGTCAATGTTGTAGGCTATTTTGAAACATGAATGTGCTATTTCTTCATCAACATACAACCTGGTTTGCAAAGTGGTTAGGCTTTGTGAAGGGAAGCTCAAGTCTTTGGTGCAAGAACAAGAACAACATCAACATAATTTATCTCAGGATTGATGTGGAATTACATTTTAGGAAGTTCAGAAAGAGGTACAAGAAGAGAAAATTATCTATCATGTTGCCTAGGATAAAGGTGAATCCTCTTGTATAGAATAGTGTGATGTTGTTATTGTAAAATCTGATTTCACTAAAGAAGAGTGCTTACTTTTTTATGTGGGTGAAATAGAAATTAGAATTGATGAATATAAAACAAGGAAAAATCATGTTATCGAGGTTGAGGAATCTATGGTAACTTCAAGTGAGTTAATTATTCATGTTGAGGGAAGTGTCACTATTGATCTAATCAAAACCAAAGATTCATTAGGTAATACATGCACTAGTTATTGTGATAACTATGAATCTCTACTAGGGTGAGATTTGAATGATCAAGTGGTGGTGACAGAAGATAGGATTGTGTAGGTGCTATCAAGAACTTACACTAATCATAAACAAATTGAAAATATTATATGGATTTCTCAGCAGAAGGAAAAGAAGAATGGAGATACAAATGGGATTTCTAGCACATAGTTACAAGTGATCAAGGATGAATTAGAGATGACAAAATTTGAATACTTGCGCTTACTCATGGATAGGGACTTAGCTATCAGGTTTGATGAAGATAAGGACAAAGAGTGTGGTGATTTGTGTTTGCAATTGAGTATGGCTTACACAGAAAGAATGACAAGTGAACATAACATCCCTTCAAGAAGTAGGGAAGTGAAACAACTTGTAAAAGGTATTAGTGACCTGGGTCAGGAAGAATTGTTGACATAGGATTTAGGGACACCACATTCAGTACAGGACTCAGATCAACAAAGTGAATGGATTGGAGGAGTTAGTGAAGAATTAGTGGTAACAAGAATTGAACCCAAGGAGTTGATGGTTGGACTTAAACATGTAGAGAGGACCCTCTTGCAGTGTAATGAGTGGATGGCAAAAGCCAAACACGCAAAATTGATGGTTGCTCAAGCAAGAGAGAATTTACAAAGAATTAAAGAAAGACATAGGAAAATGGATTCATAGACACATTTAGAAATAGGTGTTCAAGATGGACTTTGTGAACACATTAGTATATCAAAGGTTGAACTAGTTTTACATGAACAAATAATATCTCCAACAATGTTTATGATTTTAGTGGATATCGAGTTACAGGAAACAAATTTCTTTGAGTTTCCTAATTTTCTTTCTCGGATGGATTTAATGATGCATAAGGATGGTATTAAAAGATCTATTTCTCCATATTATGATTTTCTCAATACATTTGGTTGCACAAGACGGGGTGAATTGTTTTATAATTTTAGATTATGGGCAATTGATGAATCACCTATTGAAGAAGCTTTGATGTAATATGCTTCTCCTTTCTTTTTGATAATTGATGCTGAAGATGAAGTTCAAATTGGGGATCTTGGGGTTTGTACAATTAGTAGAATATGCTATAGTAAAGAAAATTCTAGACATATCAGAATGGCATAGCGGAGTCCTGCTAAGAAATTTGTGAGATTGATTTGGAACCCAGGTATTTTTGTATGGATGATTTGATTTCTTGAGGATAAGCAATCCTGAGATGGGAGGAATTTTAATGTCCCCGAATTTGAGGTATTGAATAAATCATGATTATTATTTAATATTAGTTATCATATCTAATATTGAATAGTAAATAATAACTCATTTAATATTAGTCAATAAAAAAACTAATATTAAATAATTAAGTCTAGAAGCTAGCGTACGAGAAATTTAAGGGAATTCCTTCCCTTTATAATGGCTTTGTTGAGGAAGAATATATAGGAAGATTTTATGTCTATTTTATTGATTTGAGAATTTTTGTCAAATTGTTTCTCAGGAATGGATGCCTAGGAAGGCCATTTTCATTAGTGAAGGATCTGACTGAAATGGGGCTTGGAAGAACTAGGTAGGTTCTTCAACATGTTTATCAATGAATTTTGACAAGAGTGGACACTATAAAGTCAAGAAATAGTCTCTTATTCACACAAATTATTTCCAATTTACTAGTTCATGTGTGGAAGACTTTAAGTTAGGCATTGCTGGAATTGAAGGAAGGGAGAATTGGGGCCACTATGAATTGTTCTTGGATAGACGGAGGTATTGCTAGCATCCATGGAAGGCCTTCCCAATTTCCTTTGTGACATATACATTTAGAGCTGTCTCATTATAGGTCGTATGTGACCCAAAACTCTATTTCTACGCTTGTTGACCATGAAACTTAATCATATTTATTGAGTGCTTAGATGGAATATGTAGTTCTACTCTAGTTATTGAAAACTATTGCTAAGTATTGCATTCAATGAAGTCATACACCAGAAATAGCCATATTGGAGGGAGTTTGATAACATTTCTGTTAATTGCTATTGCTGATACAAAGAGTTTCTTATTGTGTCCTATCACAACTACAGATTGAGTAGCTGACAACCTTCAAAATAGAGAAAGTGGACATTCTGAAATCTGCATACAAGGTTTATGTAGCCAACAACCTTCAGAACAGAGAAACCAGACATCCTGAAATTTGCATACCAGGTGCATTAGTAATTATTTATTCCATTTGAGAATATATTGAAATGTGAATTTTGCACATTGAAGGAGTATAAATACATTTTCTATAAATTTGTGTATTGAGCTGAAGACTAGTTGTGGCATCATGAACTAGGGAATTTTTGAGTTATTATGCCTTCCTGTGATCCTTATATCTATATTACAACTTATTATCAAACAATTGTCATAAATGCAAACTCAATGAAACTCAGTGTTCTATTTTGGATTTCAAGTAAGAAATCAATTGATTAATGTTTGATTCAGTTTGAGACATTTGCCAAATGTTTGTTAAAATGTTGATGCTATGTCAATGAACAATTTTCATCTGACCTTAAGGTCAGAACTAGCTGGGAAATTTTACACATATGGAAAAGAGCATGTGTGGAAGTCTTATGGTATAAGCCTTCAGTATATGATGCATGGACATGATATCAGCATGATATCATGGGCACAGAGGTTAACTATAAGTATAGATAATTATATAGGAGCTTGTGTCAGTACTGTTCCTAATAGAGTTATAGGCAATGTTTTGTGTATGGTTGTCTGTACAGTTGTCTTATGGTCATGCGCCCTAGGATATATGTTGAAGACATATTAGTGATTTTTTAGTTTTGAACACATAGTCTAATAATGAATGCAAGTGAAGTTATGCAGTCGCTATTCACCAGTAGTAGTTTCTTGTGTTTGTTCAGAAGAGCTAACATAGATTTTATTATTTCTTGAGTTGCACATATATTGAGGATATGCACCCTTGTTGTTAAGCTTGGAGAAGCGTTATTGATGTTTGGTTAAGGGCACATAAGTTAATTCAGCTTACGGAGAAAGTTCCAATTGTTTTGGTAGAGCCGACAATGTGTGGTGTGCGTCTACAATTATTTTATTAGACAGGTCCCAGAATGAGTTGCGTACATAATAGAGCTGATAGAATGTTTGTTGGAGTTTATTATGGTTTCTCTAATATGATTTCAAGGTGGTTCTAATAGGCTGACTTGATTATATCATTTGGAGTAAAGATATTTATAGGAAGTCATTTGTGATTGCTTGAGTGTGGTTCGTGGTTGATTAAGCATAGCAAAGAAGAGTGTGTGAAGTGTTGAACCATCCAAAGAAGGTCTATGTGACCAAGTAGAGTATGTGTGCTATTCATTGGAACTAATCCAAATAGCAAGTCAAAGTGCAATTAACCAAGATCCATATATAGTGTGTATCTATTATTCATAAGGTTTTAGCCTTCAACCTTTTGAGCAGTGAGCTCTCGGATAGTGTGTTCTCTCCCCTAACAGGGAAAATTGTAAAAGACTCCTAATAGGGTTCAACCCTTAACTAGGTCTATTGTACTTAATATATTGTAAAGCTACTCCTAACAGGGTAAAGGATCTTCTAGCAAGGATCATTATACACTAGTATAGAATATTAGTCGGTATCAAGTCCCACTGGGGTTTTTACCTATTTGGGTTTCCCCATAACCAAAATATTGGTGTTGTGTTCAAGTTTTCTTTCATTATGTTTATGCTTTATGTTTAAGTATACTTAATTGGATAAAGAATTGAAACTTGTAGATAACTGATTCACACCCCCCCCCTCTCATTTATCTCTTCAAACTATTCCTAACAAGGGTATGTAGAGATCTTGAGGTAGATAGGTGATCTACAAGAAACAACCCTTACCAGTAAATGGAGGGGAACTTTGTTCCTAGATATCACAATTTCACACTAGTATGTAATTACTAAGGGAGGCTAGGTGCATTTTAATCAAGTCTTACAGCCATATAGGATGGCTACAGCTATGGTCAGGTGTGCAGATAATGAAGGTTTCTTGTTAGGAATGTTTAGAGAGAAGTTAAGGTGTGCTCTTCTTGAGAATCAATTAAATTTTTCTAAAGATATAATAAGGAATGAGTTTGATCTCCAAACTCAAGACATTAAGAAAGAAAAATGGATAATCTACAAGAAGACTGTAGATTTTATTAGAAATTTTGATAAAACTTATGACACACTAAATAATTTTGAGCCATGGGCTAGGAAGGTGGATGCTCTCATGGAACATTTTGAGGGAATCATGCAGGCAGTGAATGAGAAGAGGGTTGTAGTGAGAAAGGTAGGTCTTGAGAGAGCCAAGAGGATTTTGAGATAGCCTGGGTACATAAAATTGACCCCAAGAGGAACTTACACCATGCAACAGAGGAAAGGCTATAGTGTTCTTCTCCCAATTCAACAAAGGGATAAAATTTTTCCATCTTCCTCTAAAGGAAAGAGACCTATAGATGATATAGCAGCATAGGGGTCTTCTCCAAAGTGGTAGAGACAAGAAGAATCAAGGCTAGGACAGGATGCATATTCTCCTTCTCAATCCCCCTTACATTTATATGAGCATGGAGTTGTTGAGCAATTAGTGCAACTAAGCAATGAGGGAAATATTTTTGTTTCTAGTGATGAACTACAAGAAGGAATACTAGAGGCACCTAGGGAGATAGAAATGGATCTTACTATTGCAGAGTTTGAGGGTAAAAAAATTAAACCAATTTTGAAATAGGCTAGTGATTCTTTTATTGCCGATGATAAATTTTTCAAGACTAGGGCATTTCTTTAATTTTTGTGGAGAATGAAAATAAATCAGTTTAAGGAGATTTGTGAAAAGAAAAAAGAGGAGCTCCCTGATAAGGACATGATTCAAATTGAAAATGAGACCCGTTGCCCAATTTTTCATGTCCCATGTAAAATTTGGCCAATTCCCATCTCAAGGTTTGCATTTTTATCCTTCCAAGCACTCTTCAAAATTTCATCACTTTATATACTTCCCTCTGGTGTCTGTAACTATTTCTAGGTCCCTAGCTAGGTGAAAAGTCCTTAAAAGAATTCATAAAACTAGCTGTTATAGGCTAAACCCTAAAAAAAGCCTAAGCCATGTTATATTTCATTGTTACTTTATCAGTCACTTAAAATCCCCAATACCCACATGTGCTTTTATCCTATTGGCTAGTTAATGTTTCCTTTTTAGGTCTGACAGTCTTTTTATGTGGGGTCCCAGTTAAAAGATCTAATGGTTGTTTGATAATCTGAAGGGTTTGTGTCAAAGCATTAGATCATGCACCGAATGTTGATTCCCTTTCAATGAAGTGCTACAGTGTGTCAGTGGGTCTGATGCCACATCATCCTATGTGGAATCTATAATGTCCCCGCCAGGGAACCCATAAGGAAGTAGGTCTTAAGACCAAAAATTGCAACTAATTTTTTTTTTCTAACATTAAATCATTACTACATCACATTAACATTCCTTAAGGTTCACTTAATGAATTCCTTTGCTAACATATTCACATTACTTATCCAAATTGAATTTCATTTCCTTTCTTTACTTTCACATTTAGAACTTAAGAGATAGAGTAAGAAAATAACATTTCATTTACAATTATATTCCTTACTTAATATACTAATTTCATTTCACCTTCCTACACATTGAATGACTATTCATTACAAATTACATTTCAACCTTATCATAATAAATATCTTCCTTTCATTGCAACAAAGAAGAGATAGAAAAGATCATTCAACATTAAATTGTACATTTCCAACTTTGCTCTTTCAAATAATAACCCTTGAAATGAAACCTAGTACTATCCCTCCCAGTTACATTGCTTTTCTTTTCAATTACATCATTTGATAATAAATCTCATTAAAATAACAAATACATGAAAATCCCAAAGGCATTACAACCTATCTTTACATCTTTATTTTCAGTAACAATGATACAATATAAAGATCTTCATAGAATTTGAACTTATTCAAGTCACGAGCCATGAACAGGACCTCAAAATATTTTTGCCACCCAACCATGTGGAACTGGTGAGGTTCCACCCCTCGTGCTAGTAGATAGAACCAAGATAATTACAAGGCCCTAAGCAATCTCGGGCTCAAAAGATAAAGAAATCCAAGACTCAAAAAGAACATAAAATATCATCATACTATAACATAGAGGTCAAGGTTCTAGGATACCACCTAAGTGAGTGTCATCACACAACCTGTGTATTGGGATCCACCCTGGCAACCATGTAACCCCAGTCCCCCTTTTATGAATAGGGATCCACCTTGGCAGTTATCCCTGGTCTCGGTACTCCAATCAGGTCTGTGTGGCCATTATTATATTCTATTTGATTATCTTTTGAATCCCCCCTTTCCCAAGTTAATTTTTAAGGTTATCACTTTTTACAAACCCACCCATTGGGTCATCTGGCAACCACTTAAGGGTTCCAACACCTATGGTGAGCCACTCACTTATGGTTCCTATCCCTTACCCCACACACACACAAACTAAGAAAACCTCAAGTAATCTCAAAATGATCCATCTCATAGATCTAGCGAACCCTTCGGTGCACTTGGGCCACCCAAACAAGTTTTGACCTTATATTATGGATTCTACCAGAAACCAAGTATGAAAAAAAATTAAATTCAAAACCATGTATAGGAATTCATTAAACACAACATAAAACTTCCCACATGCATTGACACAACATTCCATAGCTTATTTAAAAAATCAAGGAAAAGTCTACTGTGACTGAAATTTGGCTAAGTCTGAATTTTTAAAGAAATCTCAAAATTATAATCTACATCTTAACTCCTATGAATCTAAAACCTATCCTAATCATCTCAGAAGGTACCTAAAACCTTTATACAAGTATAACTTAAAGTATAAGAAATTAAAGTACATAAACTTATACTTACTTGATCTTGCACTAAAAAGCCCCTAAAACCCTAAAAAAAACTCCAAATGACATTCCACATAGACTCATATGATAGTGTACATTCCCATATGACATTCAATAAACTATCATATGGGTATGAACCTAATGTCATACAACATTCCACACAGACTCATATGACAGTGTGCATCCCCATACGACATTCGACCAACTGTTGTATGGGTATGAACCCAATGTCATATGAGTATAAACACAATGGTGTACAAGTATGGACATAATGTCATATGAATATGAACACAATGTTGTATGAGTATGAACACAATGTCCTACGACTCTACAAAACATTTTTATGAAAAAAAATTTTTAACTTCCTGAAAACACAAAAAACTGGTCTCTATAGGCATGGAGAGTGCCTAGGAAAGGTTCCCCGAGGTCAACCTAATGTAGGGGCCTCAGCACCACATCCATAGCACATCCTTAACATTTCCTAAGTGACAAAATAAATAAAATAAAATAAACCATTCACAAAGAAGCCTGCAAGCAGAAAAGAGTCAGGAAAACGGACTGTATCTCAATGCTACACCTTCATGACCCTTCCTGTTTCTTCCTAGACTTCTCTATTTAATCCAAAATTAAATAAAAACATACTTCCACATGACCACAAGTATTCCTAACTCCCCAAGAATATTTTTGAAATACAAAGTAAATAAAAGCTATATGATCATATATAATTTACTTCTCGAAAAACACAGTAGAACACATAGAGCATAAAACATTTACATATCATTTTGGAAACATAATAAGACAATCACATTATAATCTAATATCCTATCATATGCAAACACATGTTGGAAATTTGGCCAATGTGGATGCATAGATGTTGTCATTATGGCAACATATGATCTCTATTAAGAGCGCATAATCTGGAATGCAAGTATGCAAAGTTGAAGGAAGACATTATCTAAGTTTGGATACAGTGATCCTAATAGAGCACCTGATGAAGATTTAGTTGGTGATATCCACTAGAGAAATATTTTTGTTTGTACAGTTAACTAAAGCTTCTATAGAGTATGAGGATACCCCATCTTAGTGTGCATAAAGTTTGGAGTAGTACGGACAAAGTTATTCAAAGTTTACCGAAGACAGTTTTGTAGACAGAGCAGTTTTGGAGACAGTTTTAGCAAAAGAGTTAAGGGATTATTTTTGCTTGTCAAAATAATGACTTAACATTATTAAGGGAAAACATCCTAGATTTTTACTCTTGGATAATTATTTTGGATGTGGACCATGTAAATTTATTATCTTTAATAACTCATATATTAGGCATACTTGAAATGTAATGAAATAGTAAAGTGAAATGTAAAAAGAAAGAAAAGATAACTTGTGATAGTTGTATATTGTGATAGCAGCAAAGGCTATTGATGAAAATTTGTAAGTAGTACCATATTATAGTTAGAAACATTTTTGTATTACCTATTTGGGTAGTGAGCTTAGCTGGTGATCAGGTTTTGTAATCTAAACTCCTAACAGGGTTAAGGCTTCTAACAAGGCCTAAAGTCCTTTAACTAGGATAGATCTACTATATATTGTAAATTGACTCTTAACAGGGTCCAATATCCCTAACAGGATACTTTTGATTAGTGATCTTTGTGGGTACCATCCCCACCGGGGTTTTCCCTTGGCCAGGGTTTCCTCGAGAACATATGATGTGTTATGAGTTCTTTCTATTTACTATTATGTTTGTTAATCAGCTTGATAATCTTTGTATGCACTAAAGTAATCTGTTATATCCATAAGTGGGCAAAAGAAAAAGTTTGTGAAATACTGATTCACCCCCCCCTCTTAGTATTTCCTATATCTAACAATTGGTATCAAAGCACATTTACTCAAAGAATGAACATTCAAGGAAATCTTAGCATCTTGAGTAAGATCTGTATGGATATGGATCAACTTCAGAAGAATCTTAATGAAGCTCTTGAACAGATTGATATGCTTATTGATTAAAGAAACTCCTTAAGAAGAAAATATGAAGATGCAAAGAATGCTATTGACAAATTGAAAGGTAAGATTGAAGATCTCAAATCTGAAAAGAAATCTGATATGCTTGTTGAAGATTGTGATGAATTAGAAAAAGAAAATGAGATCCTTAAGCATGAGTTGAAGATAGTAAATCTAAAGCTTAGTATGAAAGATGGAAATTTGAGATTTGATAATGAAAATTTGAAAATTGAGAATGAAGATTTGAGGTCAAGACTTGAAAAGGAAACATCCGAATCTGAAAAAGTAAAAATGCAGTATGTGAAACTTGAGAAACTTATAGTAAAATTGTGAAAGGTGAATTAACTCAATCTAAACAACTTGAAAGGCTATACTCAAAAGGTGATAAGACTGAAAAACAAATTTATTTTGAAGAACCATTCTTTGATAGGACTGGATTTGGATATAGTATGTTTAGAACAAACCATGAAAGTAAGAAGCCAAATCTAAAGACATCTGAAAGTGTGGAAGAAATAAAGCTAGATGAGAACACATTGGAAGAACCATCTAAAGAAGAACCACCTAGAGAGAAAGATGAATCAAGGCAAGAAGAATCAAAATAGGAAGAATCATCTAAAGGTATGCAAAGAGAATTCAAAGGTAGACATTTTTCTTGTAATGCTATTGGTCACATGAAGAGAGATTGCACAAGTAAGCAATTTAAATCTTTTAATGGACATTGTTATAATATTCATAGTTTTGGACATAGAGCTAAAAAATGTAGAAGACCTAAAGTAATTTTGAATAATTATGATAGAATGATTGGGAATACTAACAATGCAGATAAGAAATCTATTGAAGAAATGAATCAAAGAAAAGTGGTAGTATGTTTTAGATGCAACAAAGTAGGGCACATTGCTAGAAATTACAGTTCACAGATTAACTAGCAAGGATAGAGATTTGGAAACAATGGAATCATTTGTCAGATATGCAACAAGTTTGGACACTCAGCAAGATTTTGCAGAATGAACAATGGAGGTTATCATCATAACCCTAACCCTAGGAACAATGCAAGAAGGAATGAAAATGCAAGAAACAAAGAGAAAGGTTGTTGTAGCAATAAAGATGAAGTAGAATTTGACAAATGCACAGATCAAGGAGGTATAGTCAGCACTGAAAGTAGTCAGGAAGGTAATGTAACTGATGGTAAGGATGAATCTTTACCTGACCCTTCTTTATGTACTTAAATTATGTAAGTTTATGTAGTTTAGGACTTAGGATTAGTGTAGATTAGGAATTTGAATGAGTTAAGTTTTGCGCAGTTAGATGTAGGTTTATTATGTTGTACTAATGCTATGGTTAAGTGTGCAAAAGAAAATATTGTGTTTTGCGAGGTCGCAGAAAGTTTTATGATTATAGGTTTGCAGAATCAACTTTTTGAGGTTTTAGCAGCAAAATGAATGAATGTGATGTCAGACTAAGTTAATGTGAAGTGTTATAAGGTCAAAATTGAAGTTATTACAATTAAAAAGTGATTGAAAAGAGATTTGAAAGAAGGAAAGTGAATTAAGGATGATTTGAAGAAGTTTGGAAGTAGTTTGTAGTGACGATCATGCTGAAACCCTAGATTTGCAAAGTTGAGGTATTTCTTGATCTTTAATCAGTTGATAAGATGGATATTTCTATGGTTCATAATGTTAAGGATAAGAATAGACCGAAGATTAAGAAAGAACCAGTAGAACCAACTGAAATTGATGGTAGTTTAGCATTATCATCCGTACCAGACAGAGTATTTCACATTGAGAATGTTAAGGGATATTTAGGTTGTAAGTTTGAAAATTTGGGAGATGTAGACTTTAGTGATGATTACAGGAAGTTGTACAATCAAGACATGTCAGTTAAAATAGCTTATGGGCACTTAGAGAACAATGAAATCATCAAATATTCCATGAAGTATGAATTCAATGATGAGGAATGTACCAAAATCATTTTAAGTAGAATCCACAATCGGAAATTCTAGATGGAAGATAGAGTTATTGATATAACTGCTGACCTAATTCATGAAGTTATAGGATTATCTAAAGTTGGAGAGATTCCACTAAATGAAAAGAACATGAGAAACATTATTTTAGATAACACTGGATCTAGTTATAATGGTAGAGGAATTGTGATAAGCAAGATTAAACAAGATGATGTTAGGTAACTTTGCAAGATCCTAACAACTAAATTCTGTGGTAGTTCAAGGGAAGATGACATGGCTGCAGGAATGATTCATGTAGCTTATCTTATGTGTGTTGAGAAGAAACCAGTAGACCTATGTGAAATCTTGAAAATTCAGTTATTTGAGAACTTAGAAAAGATTAAGAAGGCTAAGTACACTCAGTTTAGGTTTTCATCTCTAATAACCTATATGTTTTTCCATATTTTGAGAAGATTTCCTTATACATTTGATTGGAGTGACAATGTGAACACAATGGAAAGAATAAACTCAGTATACATGAAACACCTTTTTGATAAAGTTAATTACAGTGTGAAGCTTGTGTTGAAGACTTTTCAGAATATTGTTAAGAACAAGTCAAGGATTCCTCAATCCTTAGTTGAAAAACATAAAGATGACATTTGTTTTATGGTTGACACTAATTTTACCTACATTGAAGTAGTTGAGCCTAGAATGGAATTCATAGACACTCTTGGCTATGAAATATCTGAAGCAGAAATAGTAGGATATGTGAATAGATTGTTAAAATGTGAGTTGGATGGTCATGCAAATAGGTTTGGAACCTATGAAGGGAATTTCAACTCTGCAATAAGTTTGAGAGAAAAGAAGCAATCTAGTAAGAGAGTTGAATCTACTATGAAGAAGATATTGAAAGAATCAGGTATGTCAAGTCATGAGTTTGACATAGCTAAGAAGACTGCAGAAGCCCTGAGACAAAGTGAAAATCTTGTATTTTCACTTGAGACATCAAGTGCAGGTCCTGTTGATCTGATTGCAGTAAAGGTAAAAGTTGAAGTACCTAAAAAAGAGGAAGGAGATAAATCCTTTTCTCCTATTCCTAGCAAAAGAGTAAAAGTGAGTGCAATAGGACCTGACAAGAGACAGAAAGTGGTTGTACCACCTATTCCTAGAAATGTAGCAGTAATTAAAGATGATGATGTAGTTTCAGTCAAGAAGAAAACTTGGAAACCAAGAATTGAAAGAGTGAATGAAGATATATTGAAGCATGGAGACTTCAACAAGTTGAATAAATTCTATGATCTATATGGATCATTTAATAGATTGAACTTTGAAAATGAAATGGTTACACATATGATTGTGGCAGATAAGAAACTTAGCACCATTCATGGTAAGATCCCAGAAGGTTTGTATAACAGACTTGTGAATAGAAAATAGAGAGCACAAGAAGAAGACATGAAGATGAGAGAACATGTAATAAGATAGTTCTGTGAAGTTAAGGATGAAGATCATTTGAAGAGATTCTTGAAGTCTCTTGGAACTTTATTGAGAACAAAAAGAAGAACAATCCTTATAATGGGAGGCAAAAAGGAGGAAGTACAGAAAGAGATAGAGCAAGCAGTAATGCAAGTTCTTACAGATATAGTTGCAGAAAAGCATGTTGAATGAGACCCTCAACAGAAGCAATCAGAGGAACTGCATGCAGAGAAAGTTGGTATTGAAGAAGTTCCATCTTCTTCACATATCAATATTGGCAAAGAATCAATGGATATTGAAGGCACCAAAGTGAATTTAGAATCAGATGATGCAGTATTTCATGATCTAGGAAATATTGTTGACAATTTGGCTTTGGGAGAGCAAGAAATGGTCATAGAATCAGAGAAGAATACAGAGGCAGAGGAAGCACCAACAATATCAGAATTAGTTCCAGCAGAGTAGATAGTTAAAGGCAAACAAATTCTGACAGAGGCCACTACCTTTAGTGCACCTTCTAAACCAGTTGAGGACATTAGTGCACCTGATAGTAAGAAGAGGGATATTGGCTCAATGTTTGAAGACCTTGGAGAAGAAGTTGAAGATGATGATCAGCTTGAGTTCATTACATCTGTGAACAAAATTATTAGAAAGAATAAGAAGGTGAAAGACCTTGAAGGAAAAGTTAGAATTCTGACAAAGAAACTTGAGAGTGTGATCAACACTAAGGTATCTAAATCAGATCCACTTGAGAAAGCTCAATCAGTAATAAATTCTTTTGACTCTAAATTTTCTAACTTGAAGGATATTGGGAAGATAAAAGTTTAGGAAGACTTTGAAGAAGAAATGCAACAAAATTTGAGTGTAAATATTCAAAATGATATTGGTAGTTTAGATGTATGTATAAAGAATTTGAGGAGACACTTTGAGATAGGAAATAATTTTTACATACAGTGTACTAAATCAGAAATCATAACATTTGAGTGGATAAGAAGATCAGAGAGAAGCTAGATGCTATTTCAGCTAAGACAAACACCTTGACAAGCCCTAATGTCAAGATAAGTTCTGTTGAGAAGAACATAAGGAAATTGAAAGATGAAATCAGAATGATAGCAGAGGAGAAGAATAGAAAGATGATCAGAGTTAACATCTTGAGAGAGCATGTCTCAATCAAGATATCAATTTTTGAAGATCAAATTGAGCAGTGTCTTTTAGCAAAGACATCATTTTAGAAGTTTAGCTTCAATTCCCTGCAAGCTTGTCAGATAGTAGCATACGGATTGAGTACTCTAATCAATGTTATTGAATCCATTAGGATGATATGGGAGAAATATTTTGAATCTTAAAAATTTAGAGTTTGGTGATTGTGTTGCAAGCCTACCGGCTTTGCAATAACTGATAATAAGGTATAAAGTTTTTGTAATTTTTCTACACCCTATATTTGTCATTGTTGTCAAAGGGGGAGAGATAGTAGAAAAAAATTGTATATATGTTGAGGAAGGATACTCATGGGGGGAGCTATTATATGGAGTATGATATTTTATTCATATTGTATGACTTTTGGCCACAAAATTTTCTATAAGCTTTTTTTGAAAGTTTTGTTTGCACACTTAGCCAATTTTCCCATATGTTGCCACCAATGACAAAGGGGGAGATTGTTATCAATTTGGATAATGTGGATGCATAGATGCTGTCATTATGGAAACATATGATCTTTATTAAGAGCGTAGAATCTGGAATGCAAGTATGCAAAGTTGAAGGAAGAAATTGTCTAAGTTTGGATACAGTGATCCTGACAGAGCACCTGATGAAGATTTAGTTGATGATGTCCATTGGAGAAATATTTTTGTTTTTGTAGTTAACTAAAGCTTCTATAGAGTATGAGGATGCCCCATCTTAGTGTGCATAAATTTTGGAGTAGTACAGACAAAGTTATTCAAAGTTTACCGAAGACAGTTTTGCAGACAGAGCAGTTGTGGAGACAGTTTTAGCAAAAGAGTTAAGGGATTATTTTTTCTTGTCAAAATAATGACTTAACATTATTAAGGGAAAAAATCCTAGATGTTTACTCTTGGATAATGATTTTGGATGTTGACCATGTAAATTTATTAGCTTTAATAACTCATATATTAGGCATACTTGAAATGTAATGAAATAGTAAAGTGAAGTGTAAAAAGAAAGAAAAGATAACTTGCGATAGTTGTATATTGTGATAGAAGCAAAGGCTATTGATGTGAAGTTGTAAGTAGTACCATATTATAGTCAGAAACATTTTTTTATTACCTGTTTGGGTAGTGAGCTTAGCTAGTGATCAGGTTTCGTAATCTAAACTCCTAACAGGGTTAAGGCTTCTAACAAGGCCTAAAGTCCTTTAACCAGGACAGATATACTATATATTGTAAATTGACTCCTAACAGGGTCCAATATCCCTAATAGGATACTTTTGATTAGTGATCTTTGTTGGTACCATCCCCACTGGGGTTTTCCCTTGGCCAGGGTTTCCTTGAGAACATATGATGTGTTATGAGTTCTTTCTATTTACTGCTATGTTTGTTAATCAGCTTGATAATCTTTGTATGCACCAAATAATCTGTTATATCCATAAGTGGGCAAAAGAAAAAGTTTGTGAAATACCGATTCACCCCCCCTCTCAGTATTTCCTATTTCTATCAACACATTCGTACAAAAATAGAGGAAGAATGGGGATTCTTCCCAGTTTAGACCCTACCTTGGGTCTTGTAGAGAATCCTCTTCCCTTGCCTGGATAATATCTACAAAGTTTCAATCCTTAAGTAGATATCCTTCTAGAAAATCTTCCTCCAAACAACCTCACACACTTGACTTCAAAAAAACCAGAGACTCTCAACTCACATAAAATTTCTAGAGAAATCAATTACAGACAACTCAAAACAAATATCACTCCTCCAAAACTATACTCCAAAATTATCATCCAAAATCATCATCCCCCTTCACACCAAAATCTACAATTATTTATCCTCCGACTATGTGGTTGGAGGAGTTGCTTTGTGGGAAGCAACTTCTCCAACTTCCATAGTTGGTTGGAGGAACAACTAGATAATTCTCGTAAGGACTTAATAAAATTTTTAATGAAATTTAATTAAAATACCATTTAAAAGAAAACATAACAAGAATAATAAACAAATACCCTCCAAGAAAGACAGATAGCACAAACGGAAAACAAGTAACCTAAATTCTAGGAGGTCTTGAGTTCAACTCCCACCTAGATAGCTAATTTTACTACAAAGGGCATTTTCCTATAATTATTTTATTATTATTAATTTTTATTAAATACATTCATCAAATATACTTTATTTCACTCATTTTTTATACTTATTACAAATAACATACCATTTATACAAATAATGAAAACATACAATTATTATTATTTATATAAGCATGGATATATGTGTGTGCACCCACATATATACATACCTATATAGAATATAAACAATTATAACATATTTATAACTATTATACATATAAAATAGATTAATTCTAAATCATAACATAAATTCACACCAATATCAAATCAAGTCCATACATAAACTGCATTCTACTTCCCCAACTATGATAACTCTCTAAACAAAATTCTAACTCCATGGGTAACCTCGAGAGTATCTTGGTTAAATCTCCACATATCAATAGTTCAAGGATTTTGAAGGCATGCTCAGACCTGTGTAGCCAGGTGGAATGATGTCTGGTACCTACATCCTACATCAACAACTGATATGCATATACAAATATATATAAATATAAACAAACAATGGCAAACAAGGAGGGAGAGTGTGACATCATGTGGACCTCCCGTAGGAGTAACTATGACTGCCCCTCCTCATCCTACACTCACATCAACTAGTGAACATAAAACCATAATAGGGTTAGTAGGGTTAGATCATAATATAAACATCATAACACAAATCAATGTAAAACATTTTACTGATAGTTCATTTCTAGCCATTCATCATTAAATTAAAACTCATTTAATATGTCCAAATAACTATAGTAACCAAATATATATGCTCAAATGTCTCATAAAATGCTAACTAAATAATAATCATAGTCCATCATAAATTCCCAAAGTATCAAAGTGATAGTCCTATAAGTTTAACATAAGAAGATGCTAGGGTGGGCATTACAGAAGCTCCTGATTGGCTGAAGAGTTGTGATGTGTAGCCTTGCTAGAGCGGGCCTGACAAACTGTGTTCAGATGATCCTATGACTGGCACATAATCTCATGGGTTGTGTCAGAGCCATTAGATCATGCATCGACCGTCGATTTCACTTTGTTATCAGAGCCTTGTGGGTGGGTCCTCATTTGCTGATGTGCTCATCTTCTGTTGGTCCACATAGTGATGACTGGGATGTGTCAGTGGGGTTGTGTCAGAGTCTCTGCAGGCATGTTAGAAGGATGAAGATCAATGGCTGGCATATCTTCACATAGCCTTTTTCTGACATGTGATCTTATGCCAAACATCAGATTTTCCAAGTGTTCAAGTCCTATCAGTGGGTCCAATGCCAGGTCAGGGTGATATGCCATCTTCTTATTGGCCGAAGTAAAGATGAATGTCAAGTGGGACCAGTGCCACCTGTTGTTGACTTGCTCAAATTTGATTGGCTGCGGTCTGATGATAGGGATTTATCTAAAGATCTAATGTGTCATGGGGTCCTAGTCTAATAAGGATCTATAGCTAGCGCATGATCTAAAGGAATATTTGGTGGTCATGAGATCATGCACCCACCATTTGATTGGAATCTATTTGTAGTGGGTCCATTGTCAGAAAGGATGCTGAGGTGGTTACTAGTGGAGTGGTCAGAATGAATAGAAAGGTGACATGTGGTAGCCTGGGCCCACGGTTAGTAAAGTATTAAGTGACTCAGCAACTAAAGGATTTCTTGCATTCACTTAATGGAACTAGGGTTAGTTAAAAGACTCAGCGACTCAATGAAACACCTTGTTCACTGAATCACTTGACCAAACTAGGGTTAAGAGAAGGATTCCATGGATGAGAAGGTCTTCGATTGCATAGTCACTGAATGACTTAAGAAGGAAAAAACTCAAGGTGGGGCCAAATGATAGCTATGCCGATGTGCTTGATTCTCATTGGTTCAAGTGTGCCAAGGTGGACATTGACTTTTCAAGGAGATTCACAGATGTTTTCAAGTGCATCACAATCGTTCATCTACCAGGAAGGGTTTCTCATCAACGTTCATGTTTTAATTTCAGACCTGATAGCCATTATGATTTGAATTTGAATATCTCTATGAGGGTTTTGCTATTCTTCTCCTCTTTTGGCCATGCACGACATTGAGCAGCTCAGGAAATAAAGTCTCAAGATGGTTGTGGTTGTGAAGGTGATAGAGATGACTATTGGCCAGTGTTGCAGGGTACCATGTCATGTCAAAGGTGTTAATGGGTTGGCGCCACCTTTTTCCAGTGTTATTATCAAAAATATAGATATCTCCCAAATCAGATTTGGAGCCTTCATGGCAAGGCCGAGTTGCAAGTGTGTAGTTGAGTCAAGGTTGATGTGTCTGTAGGTGAGCTCAGTACTAGATGGATACACACAAGGAAGATTTGATCTAATTGCTGGTGTTCTTAGAGTTTGATGATGGGTCATCAGTACCTTTAGGGTTTGATTTTATTATGAGGAATTATGTAACCCCAGTTAGGCTAGGTTCTTTTTTACTCCTACTTGCATGCAGTTGAGTTGGTATATATTGTATTTTTGGGAGCATTAGCACTCAGAGTTGGACAATTGTAAAATAATTTCACTTTTCTTAAGGGTCATCTATGGTATCATTTCTATCCTCTGGCTTATACAGTTGTAAATCTTTCATTGATCATTCAAACATTGTAGAGGTATTTTGTGACAATTCTTCATGTCCCTATGCTTCTTTGTCTAAATTATCTCTTATTGGATTAAAGTATATGATGTTTTCAGTGAGATCGTAGGGTTCCTGATCCCTCTTAATTTTTTTAATTATGTGTTATTATGTTTGATCTCATTTAGATGTTTTTATGGGTATACTTCAGCCCCCTAACATTGTTGTCTCAATCCTACATTGAGTTGCAGAAGTGAATGTCTGCTTGCAGGTCATAAGTTGTGTCTTATGTTTAGGTCATCCTATGAAACACTTATGCAAGCCTATTCAGTAAGTTGTGACCTACTAGACCTAAGCCTTTCATTGATTCCATTCCTATATACTGATATCCAAACCCTAATTTTGGTGTATCACCTAGTAGGTAGTTTGCTTTCAAGTCTTTTCCTTTTCAAGCATTCCTTCGATCGCTTTTCCTCAAAAGTTTTACTTTTCATGTCTAGAAGCAAATTAGGGTGATTATCCAAGAGGAACCAGCCTAGAACCTAGAGGTCTCATCTCAGTTAGCATAGGTCCCACAACCTGGAGATAATTCCCATGTTATACTAAGTTATCAAGACTACAAGAGATTGAAACAAGGGTGCAAACTTAGTGTTTAACAATTTTGGCACGCCCGGTGGGACCACAAAAGAAGTTCATTATTTGAAGATTATGTTGTCTCTGATATATAGATTTCAAAATATAAGCTTTTAGAAGTTTTTCTATCAAGTATATCTGGTGACTCCACTAATTTCAAAGATCCAGGCCAAGCTTGTTTAAGGTTTATGAGAAAGATTGAGACTAGAAGCTCAAAGCCCACTAAATTTTTAGAGTTCCCCTAAAAAGAAGTCATAAAGGTAGGTCAACTCAAAGAACATCCCCTACAAGGAGAGTTCAATCAACACCTCCTATTACCTCACAAGGGAAACCTTTTCCCTTTCATTCCAAAAGAAGAGGAAGATCTCTAACTAGAGATCTGGAAGAGGATTCAAATCCAACAACAAATACAGCTCATATAGTTGTTAACCTACAGATTCCAACTCCTACAATGGCTAGATAGTTTTCCTTTGCACCTTTCAACCAAGGGATTCCATTATCCTTTTCTCAACATCATGATGTGCCCTTGGTGGCACTTAAGAGTATACCTGATTTCACAGGTGAAGGGAAAACAACCTCTTTTGAACACATAAGAGATTTGACCACCATCTATAACATACACAATATTACCCAAGAAGATGTGGCCACCAAATTTGAATTAGAAGATGCATTAGGTACACATTTTGAGGATAAATCAGATAACTTATCTCTAGTTGAGTAGTTAACAACTATTAAGAGAGACCCTCAAGAGAAAATGACAAATTACAATAGTAGATTCCTCAAAACATAGAATATAATTCTAGTTTCTGTAAGACCATCAGCTGACCATGCTTTCCTATATTACCTGCAAAGCTTGAATGGTCAAATTTTTGTCATGATCCAATCTATGGGTGGTACTTCCTTACCCCAAGCTTTTGACATAGCTGTCAAGGTTGAAAATTGTTTAATCCAAGTAGGCATGATTTCTAGAAGGCCACCCATGCCCATTTTCCCTATCCTTCAAACCATTGCACCTACACAAGTACCCCCATTTACCCCTATTCCCACCATATTAGCATCTTAGGCTAGTTCTAGTGGTCAAGAGCTAATAGCTAGGTTCTCTCAAGAGCTGCATGAAATAAAGAATAGCCAATAGAGTAGTCAGCAAGAAATGACAAATTTATTGCAGACCTTGGCTAAGGAGGTTACAAATTTGAAGAAACAAGGTCAAGGAATCAAACCAACCATTCAACCACAAGGCCAAGCTCCTAATCAGCAATATCAAAATCAAAGACAACCTTATCAATAAAATAGACCACCATACCAAGGAGGGTATCAAGGACAAAGACAAAATTTTAATCAGAGACCATTCCAACCATATAACCCTACACCTCTAAATTCTACAAATCTAGTGAGGGATATGGTTCCTAGTTAAAATAATATGGCTATGGATAATGAATGGTTTTTTCCTTGTAATCAACCTCACAACTAGGGTACATGTTCAAATAGATGGATGAGCCAAGCTCTAATGGTTCAAAATGCCTCACAAGCTCAATCAAAGGCTTCATCTAGTGGGTCAGTGCCTCAACAAGAATTACAAGAGAAAGAGACTACTATCTTCAATTGGGAGCAACCAAACTTCAATGGAATCAATGATGAAGTTACTGTAGCAAGTTACTCCCATCACACCTAAGGAGGTTGCTACTATTACAAACAAAGAAGGCCAACATTCAAAAGAAGTGGAGCCCATCATAGTGAAAGCACAACAAAGATTACACACTATGACACCTTTTAATATTGTAGACAACATGAAGAAGGTGAATGTCACCATGTCTATGTGGGACTCTTTGGCTCTTCTAGGACAGCCTGAAATTTTGAAGGAGGCTATGTCAGAGGTGACAACTCCTCAACCTACAAAAGAAGCTGCAAAGGTAGTGTTGGTTAACACTGATCAAGAAAAGGAGGCTCCAAGTAGCAACCCCAAAGGAAATGCCACACAAGGTAGGAATTCAAAGCCACCTCCCTTTTTAATTGTATGGTAGATAGTGGAGATACTAGCACTGTAATGCCTAAGAAAGTAGCTAACCAATTAGGACTGAAATATGAGCCCTTCTAGAAGAAGGTTACACAACTTGATGGATCCTCAGTCAATACTATAGGTGTGGCTAAGGATACCAGTCTGATCCTTCATGCTAGTCCTAATTTTTCCATCCTTCTTGATATATATATCATAGATCTCCCTACCTTATTTTCTATATGTCTTTCAAGGGAGTTTATAGCCAAGATAGGAGGCTACCTATCTTTTGATTGGTCTCATATGCTATTTCATACAAGATATGGTACCAAGGTCACCATTAAGTTAGAACCATTGGTAGCACACTATATAGAACCATATGTGTCTAATACCATCAATATAAATTGCCCTATATTTGATAATAGTGATTTCCAAACCATTAGTGAAGCAAACACAAAGATAGAGAGTATCCCTAATATTATTCTAGATGAAAGAGCTATAGAGGCCCAAGAAAATATGATTTAGGATTTTGGATTGGGAAGTTATTTCATACAAAAAAGTGGATCCATAGAGCCAAGCCCTCTCAAAGAAGACATTGATCTAGAAGATCAGAGCAATTAGGTTTGGGAACTAGTTTTTAATGGAGCTAGAAGTAGGCATGGTTCTAGTGGTGGTGCTATACTAGTATCCCCAAAAGGAGAAAGGTATTATACTGCCTTTAGATTCAGTTTCTCCTACACTAGCAATACTATAGAATATGAAAGTCTAGTCAATGGACTAGAATGGGCTAGGAAAAGAGGGCTTAAGGCCCTAAAGGTTTATGGTGAGAGTGAGTTAGTTGTTAGCCAAGTGAGATGGATAAGTGCAACCAAGAATGAAACCTTGAGAGCATACAAGCATAGAGTTTGGGATGCAATTGAAGATTTTTGTGCTTTCAATATTGTTGCCATCCCTAGAAAATTAAATCAAAATGCAGATAGATTAGCTGCTGTTGGATCTTAGTATGACATTCCAAATAACATTTCAAAAGAAATCGATCAACAACATATCAAAGCGATTTTCAAACCTTCTATTCCTGATAATGATGTCAATTGGCAAGTGTTTGACAATGATGAACACATTCTACAATTCTTGTTTAAAGAAGATGTTTTTTTAGAGTACAATCAAGATAGGCTATCACAAAACTATGGTGATCAAGTGATACAACTTAAGTCTAATAAGATGCCTAGAGGTCTTGTCACCTTAGAGACTGTCTTCAACAAGGATGATCAAGACAAGAAAAATAAAGCTAGGCTTGTAGTTCAACAGGAACATTGTGTTGAATTAGAGTTGGAACCAGGTAAGAGCCTACAATTTGGAAAAGTAAACACTAAATTGGAGAAGCAAGCTTATACCCAATTATTCAAAAAATTCAGTGATGTTTTTGCATGGCAATATGAAGACCTCAAAGGTTTTGATCCAGCCCTTGCTTAACACACTATTGAATTAGAACCAAATGCCAAACCAATAAGATAGAAGAAAAGGCCCATTAATCCCAAGCTTGAACCACTTATGCATAAAGAAGTGCTCAAATTGATAGAAAGTGGTATCATCTACCCCATCAAGCATGCTAGTTGGGTTTCCAACCTTGTTCCTATCAGGAAGAAGAATGGGGAATTGAGGATATGTGTTGACTTGAGGGATCTTAATAGAGCCTCCTTAAAGGACCGCCATCCACTACCCTCTATGGAACAAATCTTACAATTTGTCTCTGGATCTGAGAGATTTTCATTATTGGATGGCTATTTAGGATATAATCAGATCTTGGTTAATGAAAATGATCAATATAAGACTACATTTACAACCAAGTGGGGAACCATGGCTTATCAAAAGATTCCCTTTGGTTTGTCAAATGTAGGTGCTATATTTCAAAAGGTAATGGATATGGCCTTTAGGAGCCTCATGTATAGGTTTCTACTAGTCTATCTAGATCATATAACTATCTATTCTAAGCATGCAGCAAATCAGATCAAACATTTGATGAATATTTTTAAAAGATGTAGAGAATTTGGGATATCTCTTAATCCCAAGAAATGTGTGTTTACAGTCCATGAAGGAAAATTGTTGGGATATGTAGTAGCCAAAAAAGGGATCATAGTAGATCCTAAGAGAATTGCAGCAATCTTAGAGCTACCCCTACCACATCACAAGAAAAGTCTCCAATCTTTCATATGAAAGATTAATTTTGTTAGGAGGTTCTTACCTAACATTGTAGGTTTACTAAAGCCTTTGATAGCCATGTTAAAGAAGAGTTCATCTTTTAGTTGGACCAAAGAAGGGAGGGTCAATTTCCAAGCTATCAAAGAGGCCTTAACAGAAGCCCCTGCCCTCTTGAACCCAAACTTCAGTAAGGATTTTATCCTTTATGCTTATGGAGGCCATGATGCTATATCTACAATGTTGAATCAAGAAAATTCAGATGGATTGGAGTAGCCTATTTCTTTCTTTAGCAAAGGTTTAGAGGAGTATGAACAAAGATACTCTTTTGTAGAGAAACATGTACTTGTTGTGGTAAAGAGCCTTAAAAAGTTTAGATATCTATTGACCCATAGAAAGGTACACTTGAAAGTTACTCATCCAAGTGTCAAAGAATTTTTTCTTTCCAAAGACCTAAATGAGAAAAGAGCTGGTTGGATCACCAAGGTGATGGAATATGACATAGACATTCAAACAACCAAGCTAGTTAGAGGAAGAGGTGTTTGTGAGCATTTGGAAGAGGATGAGAGTTCAAAGAAATCAGAGAAAATAGATGCATCTCTGGTGGTACATTCTACATAAGAACAAGCCAAGGCAACTAGTTGGTTGCCTAATATGATCAATTATTTGAAGACATGACAATGTCTTGCAGGCCTTGATTCAGCAAAAAGGAGGTATTATTGATTGCAATCTATTACTTTTATGTTGATAGATGAAGTTCTTTTCAGAAAAGATCATACTGGTGTCCTTTTAAGATGCATTGATTCAAAAAGGTAGCAGATGTTCTATTTGAGTTTCATGATGGACCTTCTTGAGGTCACTTTTCTCCTAGGACTACTGCTTTTAAAATTATGAGGGCTGGATACTATTGGCCATCTATCTTTAAGGATAGTCATGAGTATATGATAAAATGCATCAAGTGTGCCATGTTTGTAGGAAAAGAGAGGCTTGCAGCCTTACCCTTACAGCTGGTCAGAACAGACCAACCCTTCATGAGGTGGGGTATAGATTTCATTGGCATGATTAATCCTCCATCTAGTGCAGGACATAAGTGGATAATCACTGCAATAGATTATTTCACTAGGTGGATAGAGGAAGTTGCATTAAAAGAAGCCAATGAGAATGTTGTTTTGATTTTTTATGATGACATAATTCATAGATTTGGCATTCCGGATTCCATAATATTAGATAATGCATTAGCATTCACATGCCTCAAATTCTTAGAGTGGGCAGTCAAGAATGGCATTGATCTGAATACTAGTTCAAATTATTACCCTCAAGGCAATGGCTTAGCAGAATCAACAAACAAAAATTTAATTAGGATAATCAAGAAGACTCTCCAAGATAATCAGAGAGATTGGCATACCAAACTCAAGTATACATTATGGTTAGATACAATTATGCCAAAGAAGGTCATTGGGAATTCTCCTTATATGCTAGTGTATGGCAGAGAGGTTAAGTTGTCCATTTCAATGAATTACTAGCTTTGGACTTGGCCACTCAATATGCCCTATTTGAGGAAGGAGACCCCTTGCAAGTCAAGTATGCTCAGTTGATGGAATTGGAAGACATCAGAGACAAATCAATGCAGAATATGGAATTCCATCAAATCCAAATGAAGAAAATTTTTGACAAGAGAACCAGGGCTAGAAATTTCAAGGTTGGGGATGTAGTCCTCAAGTGGGATGAGTTCAGATCAAGGCCTAGTAGAGATACAAAATTTGACTCATTTTGGGGTGGAGCATTTGTTATAAAAAAATGCAAGGGATCTAACAATTTTCAACTATCAAATCTTGAAGGAGTTCCCTTGCCTATCTCAGTGAATGGATTCCACTTGAAGCCCTATTTTGAGGTTAATCCCTCTCTATAATTCTTGTAGATATGTGTGTTTTTTCTTGTTTACCTATTTTCTATGTTAGTTTCTTGCTTTTCCAGAATTGCCTATGCACAAGTTTGTCTCTCTAGTCCTAGTTTTTTCTTTGTCAAAGTTTTATGTTCCTGAAATGACTCCATGCACAATGGATTACTTTAGGGGCACTAGTTTTCCATGTCTAGCAGGCTAACATCCAACAGAAATTGCCAAAATGTTGCCCAATTTTTCATGTCCCATGTAAAATTTGGCCAATTCCCATCTCAAGGTCTGCATTTTTATCCTTCCAAGCACTCTGCAAAATTTCATGGCTTTATCTACTTCCCTCTGGTCTCTGCAACTATTTTTAGGTCCCTCGCTAGATGAAAAGTCCTTTAAAAAATTCATAAAACTAGCCGTTATAGGCCAAACCCTCAAAAAACCCTAAGGCTTGTTACATTTCATCATTACTTTATCGGTCACTTAAACTCCCCAATATCCACATGTGCTTTTATCCTATTAGCTGGTCGTTGTTTCCTTTTTAGGTCTGGCGGTCTTTTTATGTGGGGTCCCGGTTAAAAGATCTAACAACTGTCTGATCATCTGAAGGGTTTGTGTCAGAGCATCAGATCATGCACCAACTGTCAATTCCATTTCAATGAAGTGCTTCAGTGTGTCAGTGGGTCTGATGTCATGTCATCCTATGTGGAAGCTCCTAATTGGCTAAAGAGTTGTGGTGTGTAACCTTCCCAGAGCAAGCTCGACAAACTGTGCTTAGATGATCCTATGACTGGCGCATAATCTCATGGGTTGTGTCAGAGCCATCAGATCATGCATCAATCATTGATTTCACTTTGTTGTCAGAGCCTTTTGGGTGGGTCCTCATTTGCTGATGTGCTCATCTTCTATTGGTCCACATAGCAATGACTGGGATGTGTCAGTGGGGCCGTGTTAGAATCTCTGCAGGGATTTCAGAAGGATGAAGATGATGGAATATGGATGAAGTGACTGAGAGGGGGGGGGTGAATCAGTCAACCATAAAAACACTTCACAATTAATTCTTTCCAGATCCCTTAGGATATCTTAACAATGTTATCTGTTTTAGCACTCAGTAAATAGATTGTAGTCACTTTGAAGATGCAGAAAGTATTAGCAATATTATCTTTATATATTCATCAGAACATGTATATGATTGAGAAAGTAATTAAGAACACAAGAGACACAAGATTTAATGTGGAAACCCAATATGGGAAAAACCACCAATGTATCTAGATACTGATTTTCACTTTTCTGAAGTGATGCTCGGTTAGAAGCCAACCCAGTAAAAGGTTACAAAACACACTGTTAGGTGTGACCTTGTTACAAGATTTAAAACACCCTGCTAGGAGTGGCCTGGTAAGAGGTCTTGTAAACAATTCAATGGAATTTTCACCTTGTTAGAGGATTTACAATATGGTTGTTAAACCAACTCGGTTAAGAGATTTAGAATTCACTGTTACAATGATAAGAAGGTAACAATGAAAAATGACCTGTATAATAATGCAACTATCTTGCTGATTACAGATCTCTGTTCTGCATAAGTCTGATCCTTTCTGATCGAATAAATCTCTGCTACACCTCAAGGATATCTGAACATCCTTCACAAGTTCGCATACACCTTTCTTGCTTTTCTTCTATAAAATCTTCTGTTGTATTTTCTTTGTTTTCTTTTCACATTTGACCTTTTATTTATATGATTTTAGATTTGTCAAATCAACATTATTTAGTATAACAGTCGGCTGAAATAAGCAAACTCTATTTGCAAAAATCCTTCAAGGGCCGACAGTGCTCGGTGACCATAACTTTCTATAATCTTTTGGAGACCGAGGGAACTCGGTAAACACCGATAATCTTTTACCTTCGATAACCGACTGAACTCGGTAAACACTAACTTTTCTTTGATGACCGGCTGAACTCAGTAAACACTAACTTTTCTTCGATGACCGACTAAACTCGGTAAATACTAACTTTTCTTCGATGACTGACTGAACTCGGTAAATACTAACTTTTCTTCGATAACCGAGTGGACTTGGTAAGCACTAATATTCCTATCTGGCAGACCGACTGAGCTCGGTAGAAATTGATTGCTGCGGACTATGACATTATGTGACATCAAAACAATACATAATTGAGTAGCAATTTCCTTCAGACAATTGTTTCCAACAATCTCCCTCTTTGGCATTGATGGCAACATAATATGTCATATCATAAGAAATTTGAAAGAGTTAGCTCGGTTTAGATTCAAATCTCCCTCTGTCAGCAAACTTCCTGTATCCTGAAAATTCTTCCTTCTGACTATTGAAAATTTCTTGAAGTAATAGCAAAGACATAGCAAACACTCCCTCTTTGACAACACATGCCAAAGACAATTCACATATTACTGGTGAAAATTAATGTACCTCAAGTACTGATTCATATGCAATGATTCCTTTAATATGCTGCATCAACAAGTTGATTTTCAATCATGTTCTGGTTGATGCATCACTAAAACTATATTTAGTGAGCCTCAGATAGGGGAATGACCCCTAACTTACCTCTTAGATACACAAATGCATCCTTAGGTAATGGTTTGGTAAAAATGTCTGCAATCTATTCTTTTGTATGAATATATTCTAATCTGATTTCCTTGTCCTGCACCAATTCTCTGACAAAGTGATATTTAATAGCAATGTGCTTGGTTTTGGAATGCATCACTGGATTCTTAGAGATGTTTATTGCACTAGTATTGTCACAAAATATAACAACTGGTTCTTTGATTTCAACCTTCATACCTTCTAATAGCTATTTAAACCAAACAATATTTGAATAGTTTACTACAGCAGCAACATATTCTGCTTCAGCTGTGGATTGAGATGTGCAATTCTACTTTTTACTAGTCCAGGATACCATTCTTTTTCCAAGAAAAAATGCTCCACCACTTGTGCTTTTTCTATCATCAATGTTTCCTGCCCAATCAGCATCAGTAAACACTTTCAAGTCTAGATTGCCTCCAAATTTATACCACAAACCATATTCTTCAGTTCCTTTTAAGTATCTTAAGATTCTTTTGATTGCCATCATGTGATTTTCCTTAGGTTTTGCTGCGAATCTAGCTACTATACTGACTGCTAAAGCAATATCAGGTCTTGTATGTACTACATACTACAATTTTCCAATCATAGATCGGTATAGGGTCTGATTGACTTCTTTTGAATCATCATTCTTGGTAAGTTTTAGTCCAGTACACATGGGTGTACAACTGGTTTTGAATCTTCCATACCAAACTTCTTAAGTACTTACTTAATGTATTTGGATTGAGTAATGTATATACCATTCTTGCTTTGCTGAATTTGAAGACCAACAAAGAATTTTATTAAACCAAACATAGACATTTCAAATTCTTTGTTCATTTTCTCTGAAAATTCTTTGCACTGATCCTCATTCCCTGTAAATATAGTATCATCCACAAATATTTCTGCCAATACAATTTTGTCATCCGGTCCTTCTTTAATATACATATTACTATTATCATTAGCTCTTTTGAAATTAATCTGGATCAAATAGTTGTGGAGTCTTTCATACCATGCTCTAGGAGCTTGTTTTAAACCATACAATTCTTTGTGTAACCTGCAGACCATGTCCCTTTTATCTGGATCAACAAAACCTTCAGGTTGTTCAATGTAGACTTCTTCATCAAGAATTCCATTGAGAAATGCAGATTTTATATCCATCTGATATACCTTAAATCCTTTGTGTGCTGCATAAGCAAGTAGAGTTCTTACACCTTCTAATCTTGCAACAGGAGCAAAAGTTTCTCCATAATCTATACCTTCTTCTTGAGAATAACCTTTACATACCAGTCTAGGTTTGTTTCTAGATACTTGACCATCTTTATTCAGCTTATCCCTGAATACCCATTTTGTTCCAATTACATTCTTATCTTTAGGTCTAGGTACAAGAGTCTAAGTTTTGTTCTTTTGTGTTTGTTCTAATTCTTCATTCATTGCTTCAATCCAACTTTCATTTTCCAATGCATCTTTGATATTTCTAGGTTCAAAATCAGTAAGCAGACATGTACCTTTTAGCTTGCTTCTTGTCATAGTACCATTTGATTTGTTTCCAATGATTTGATCTGGTGTATGATGTCTTCTGACATATTTGGCTAGTATAGGTTCCTTGCCTTTTGAATGATTCATGCTGTTGTCTTCTAGGATCTCTTCTTCAGGTTGCTCGGGCTCGGTAGATATTTGCTCGGTAACTTCAGGCTGAGACTCGGTCTGAATTTCTTCCTATGACTCAGTTTGAACTTCTTTCTGTGACTCGGTTTGTGACTCGGTAACTGTGCTCGGCTCGGTAGATATAGCTTCCTTATTGATAGTTGTGTCTGTCAATGTTTCAGGTTCAATGTAAACAAATCTTCTGTAGTTCTCAGGTTCCCTTTTGCTTTCTTCCTCAGTCTTTTCTGCAAACTCATCAAATTTTACATGTATACTTTCTATGACTTTGTGAGTAGATAAGTTCAGACATTTGTATGCCTTGCTTTTGCTAGAATATCCTAGGAATATTCCTTCATCACTTTTCACATCAAATTTATTTCTTCTAGATTCTTTTAAGATATAACACTTGCTACCAAATATTTTCATGTAACTTACATTAGGTTTATAGCCATACCATAATTCATAAGGAGTTTTGAATGTGTCTTTCTTCAATTGTACTCGATTCAAGGTATGAACTGCAGTGCTAATAGCTTCCTTCCAGTACTTTATAGCGATGTTCTTTTCTATCATTAGAGTCCTTGCACAATCCATAATAGATCTGTTTCTTCTTTCTGCTATTCCATTCTGCTCAGGAGTTCTAGGAGCTGATACCTATCTTTTGATTCCTCTTTCAATGCAAAAGTTGTTAAAATCATGGGAGATGAATTCACCACCTCTGTCTGATCTTAAGCATTTCAATCTTTTCCCTGTTTCCTTTTCTACTCTTGCTAAGTACCATTTGAACTTTTCAAATGCTTCTGATTTTTCTCTTAAATACATAACAGTCATCATTCTAGAATAATCATCAACGAAAAGAATAAAGAATTTATCTCCAGTATAGCTTTGTATTCCAATAGGTCCACATAAATCAGTATGCACAATTTCCAAAATTTCTTTAGACTGATAGTTCTTACTCTTGAAACTAGTTTTACTCATTTCGCCAATCTGACAATTCTTGCATAGACCAGTGTCAGGTTTCTTTAAAGTAGGAATGCCTCTAACCTTCTTGAATTTGCTTATTTTTATCATGTTATCAAAATTCACATGGCATAACCTTTTGTGCCATAGCCAACTTTCTTCTATTTGAGCAATAAAGCATGAATATTCACTAAGATCAAGATAAAATAAGTTACCTTTTGTTTGTTTGCCTGATCCAATGAGTTTTCCTTTTCCATCCAGCAGTCTTGCTTGACCATTCATGAATTCAACCTTGAAACCAGTGTTGATTAGCTGTGCTACACTTAGAAGATTATGTTTCAGTCCTTCAACCCAGTAAGCATTATCACATATGAGTTCTTTGGTTAATGAGATTCTTCCTTTTCCTTTTATACAACAAGGTTCATTGTTTCCAAATCTTACATTACCATTGTCACAGTCTTCTAGATATTCAAATTTTGTCTTGTCACCAGTCATGTGGTGTGAACATCCACTATCTATTATCCATATATCATCTTTGCTTATATGAGAAATAAGTGCCATCTTATCTTCATCATCATCAGATTCATCTTTTATAGCAATAAAGACAATTTCTTCTTCACTATCATCAGAATCTTTAGCCATAAAACATGATTTCTTACCTTTATCGTTGTATGATTTGAAATTCTTTTTGCCATAGTACTTGTGACTTCTCTTCTCTTCCTTGACTTGCTTGTTTGGGCACCTAGCTGCAATATGTCCAATTTCTTCACATGAAAAATAGATTAAAGGAGTTTTACCTTTATACTTACCTTTCCCTCTAGAGTACTTCTTTGCAAGTAATGCTTCTACAATTTCAAGATCACTATCAGAACTTTCTTTTGATTCTTCTTCACTTTCTGACTGAACTTCTTTAATTTTCTTGTTCTTCTTTAGTGAAACCTTGGCCTCAAATGTTGATTCAATATTTTTGGAACTAGGAACATAGTTGTCATAGTTGTCTAATTCAAAAGCTGTCAATCTTCCAACTAAAGCATCCAAAGTTATATTGTGGTTTGTTTCACATCTTCTTTCTTGAATAGCTGATACTCTTATTGCATAGATAGGGAGTAATGTTCTGAGTACCTTACTTATAACAGTCTCATCTGAGATTGTTCCTCTAGAAGCTCTAATTGCAGTTACACTTGCTTTGATTCTTTCAACATATTTTGCAATGTTTTCATCTTCCTTCATAGTCATCTTGTCAAACTGTCCTCTTAGGCTTTTTGCTTTGGCTCTTTTCACATTTGCATCACCACCATATATTTTCTTCAGTGCCATCCACATTTCATATGCAGTAGTGCAGTCTTTAATATCATCAAATTCTTCATAGCTGAGAGCAGATGCAATGTCTATCATCATGGTGTTGTGAGTCTTTTTATCTGCAATGTCTTCAACAGTTAATGTGCCATTAGGAATTGTGTATTCTTCATCAATGTATTTGCATCTTGAATCACCAATGGAGGCCAGATGAAGTCGCATGAGACCTTGCCATGCTGAAAAGTTATCTCTGTTAAGCTTTGGAATTTCCCTCTTGTAAGACATCCTGATCTTTAGCTTAGGTCTTTGAAACCCTTCCTGCAAGCACCAAAAGCTCTGATACCAATTGATGGAATATGGATGAAGTGACTGAGAGGGGGGGGGTGAATCAGTCAACCATAAAAACACTTCACAATTAATTCTTTCTAGATCCCTTAAGATATCTTAACAATGTTATCTGTTTTAGCACTCGGTAAATAGATTGTAGTCACTTTGAAGATGCAGAAAGTATTAGAAATATTATCTTTATATATTCATTAGCACATGTATATGATTGAGAAAGCAATTAAGAACACAAGAGACACAAGATTTAATGTGGAAACCCAATATGGGAAAAACCACCAATGTATCTAGATACTGATTTTCACTTTTTTGAAGTGATGCCCGGTTAGAAGCCAACCCGATAAAAGGTTACAAAACACACTGTTAGGTGTGACCTTGTTACAGGATTTAAAACACCCTGCTAGGAGTGGCCTGGTAAGAGGTCTTGAAAACAATTCAATGGAATTGTCACCTTATTACAGGATTTACAATATGGTTTTTAAACCAACTCGGTTAAGAGATTTAGAATTCATTGTTACAATGATAAGAAGGTAACAATGAAAAATGACCTGTATAATAATGCAATTGTCTTGCTGATTACAGATCTCTATTCTACATAAGTTTGATCCTTTCTGATCGAATAAATCTCTGCTGCACCTCAAGGATATCTGAACATCCTTCACAAGTTCGCATACACCTTTCCTGCTTTTCTTCTGTAAAATCTTCTGCTGTATTTTCTTTATTTTCTTTCACATTTGACCTTTTATTTATATGATTTTAGATTTGTCAAATCAACATTATTTAGTATAACAGTCGGCTGAAATAAGCAAACTCTATTTGAAAAAATCCTTCAAGGGCCGATAGTGCTCAGTGACCATAACTTTCTATAATCTTTTGGAGACCGAGGGAACTCGGTAAACACCGACAATCTTTTACCTTCGATAACCGACTGAACTTGGTAAACACTAACTTTTCTTCAATGACCGACTGAACTCGGTAAACACTAAATTTTCTTCGATGACCGACTGAAATCGGTAAATACTAACTTTTCTTCGATGACCGACTGAAATCGGTAAATACTAACTTTTCTTCGATAACCGAGTGGACTCGGTAAGCACTAATATTCCTGTCTGGCAGACCGACTGAGCTCAGTAGAAACTGATTGCTACGGACTATGACATTGTGTGACATCAAAGACAATACATAATTGAGTAGCAATTTCCTTCAAACAATTGTTTCCAACAGAAGATTTATGGCTAGCCTATCTTCACATAGCCTATTTCTAACACATTCAATCTTACACTGACCATCAAATTTGCCAAGTGTTCAAGTCCTATCAGTGGGTCCAATGCCAGGTCAGGGTGATATGTCATCTTCTTATTGGCCGAAGTAAAGATGAATGTCAGGTGGGACCAGTGTCATGTGTTGCTGACTTGCTTGAAATTGATTGGTTGCAGTTTAATGACATGGATTTGTTAGAAGATCTGATGTGTCATGGGGTCCCAGTCTAATAATAATCTACAACCGGTGCATGATTTGAAGGAATATTTGGTGGTCATGAGATCATGCACCCACCATTTGATTGGAATTTGTTTGCAGTGGGTCCATTGTCAGTTGGTTGCTGAGGTGCTTGCTAATGGAGAAACCAGAACAAATAGAAAGGTGTCATGTGGCAGCCTGGGCCTAGGGTTAGTAAAGTATTAAGCAACTCAGTGACTAAAGGATTTCTTGTGTTCACTTAATGGAACCAGGGTTAGCTAAAAGACTGAGCAACTCAGGGAAATGCCTTGTTCATTGAATCACTTGACTAGACTAGGGTTAAGAGAAGGATTTTGTGAATGAGAAGGTCTTTGGTCATGTAGTCGCCGAATGACTTAAGAAGGAAAAAACTTGAGGTGGGGCCAAATGATAGGTGTGCCAACGTGCTCAATTCTCATTGGTCCAAGTGTGCCAAGGTGGACATTGACTTTTCAAGGAGATTCACGGATGTTTTCAAGTGCAACGTAGTTGTTCATCTATTGGGAAGGGTTTCTCATTGATGTTTGTGTTTTAATTTTAGACCCAATAGCCATTATGATTTGAATTTGAATATCTCTGCAAGTTTTTTGCTATTCTTCTACTCTTTCCACCATGCACAACGTCGAGTAGCTTAGGAAATAAAGTCTCAAGATAGTTGTGGTTGTGAAGGCAATAGAGATGACTATTGGCCTACATTGTAGGGTACCATGTCATGTCAAAGGTGCTAATGGGTTGGTGCCACCTTTTTCTAGTGTTATTATAAAAAATACAAATATCTCCTAGATCAAATTTGGAGCCTTCATGGCAAGGCCAAGTTGCAGGTGGGTAGTTCAGTTGAGGTTGATGTGTCTGCAGGAAAGCTCAGTACTGGATGGATACACACAAGGAAGATTTGATCTAATTATTGGTGTTCTCAGAGTTTGATGATGGGTCATCAGTACCTTTAGGGTTTGATTTTATTATGAAGAATTATGTAACCCTAGTTAGGTTAGGTTTTTTTTGACTCCTGCCTGCGTGCAGTTGAGTTCGTATATATTGTATTTTTGGGAGCCTTAGCACTTAGAGTTGGACAATTGTAAATGAATTTCACTTTTCTTAAGGGTCATTTGTGGTATCATTTCTACCCTTTGACTTATATAGTTGTAAATCTTTTATTGATTATTCAAACATTGCAGAGGTATTTTGTGACAATTCTTCATGTCCCTATGCTTCTTTGTCTGGATTATCTCTTATTGGATTAAAGTATATGATGTTTTTAGTGATATCTTAGGGTTCCTGATCCCTCTTACTTTCTATAATTGTGTGTTTTATTGTGTTTTATTTGATTTAGATGTTTTTGTGGGTATACTTCAGCCCCCTAACAGTCTTGTCTCAATCCTACACTAAGTTGCAGAAGTGAATGTCTTCTTGCAGGTCATAAGTTGTGTCTTATGTTCAGGCCCTCCTATGAAACACTTATGCAAGCCTATTCAATAAGTTGTGACCTACTAGACCTAAGCCTTTCATTGATTCCATTCCTCTATATTGAGATCCAAACCCTAATTTTAGTGTATCACCTAGTAGGTAGTTTGCTTTCGAGTCTTTTCCTTTTCAAGCATTCCTTCTATCCCTTTCCCTCAAAAGTTTTACTTTTCATGTCTAGAAGCAAATTAGGGTGATTATCCAAGAGGAACCAGACTAGAACTTAGAGGTGTCATCTCAGTTAGCATAGGTCCCACAACATGGAGATGATTCCCATGTTATACTAAGTTATCAAGACTATGAGAGCTTGAAACAAGGGTGCAAACTTAGTGTATAACAAGACCAAGGGGGGCATGATGGGACAGTTTGAAAAGATCACCCTTGAGGAGGGAAGGGCTATGGTCCACACTATAGGAGTGTTGATCCTTCCTAAGTGGGACATTGTAGATGCAATAATTTTTTATTAGGTTATAAGAAGCAAAGAAAATACCCTTGCTGCTACAGAACAAGAAAAACAAGCTACTAGGGGTATTACTTTCTCCAATGATCATGTTTCCATGGTAATGTGGTCCCTAAAGAGGGAAGAAAATAAAGGAAAGAGAGAGGCTCTCTCTTCAGGATATGCTAGAAATTTACTAGTGCAATGAGTAGGTGAGACTTCAAGTGTTAAAGCCTCAAACATCATTTTGGAGACTGCCAAGTTTAATGTAAAGGTGGCAGAAAAGGATGCACAAGAAAAGGAAGAGCTAAGGATTAAATTTAAAAGTATCCTTTAGTCTTATAATGAGCTCAAACTAGAAATGATCCAGAAGGAAAAATTAACTACAGAATTGTTAGGACCAAAAGATCACAGGTCACCATAGTTGATGATAGTTGATAGGTCTGCAGTGGCTTCTTCAAAAAGTCCTATCATTGAATTTCCACCATCACCGTTCCTAGAGACAAATATAGATGCAAGGGTCAGCTAGGAAAAGCAGAAATTGCTTGAAGAAACAAGTCATTTTAGAAGAAAAAGGGAAAAGTTGGACAGGCTGAGGGAAGAGCATTTGAAAGATAAAATCTTGTTAGAGTAGAGATATGAGGAAAAGGTTATAGAGACCATGATGAAATTTGTTACCCATATGAATCCCACAATTCTATTTGATGATGCTAGGAGATTAAAGATATTTCTTGCATCATTGGACAAGCATAAAGAGGAGTTATGACCAATTTTTGATAAATGGGTTAAGAAATCCCCAAATGAAAGGTTATTCAGATGGTTGTATAAGGCTCAAGTTGATCTTGACCCATTAATCAAACCATTGCATCAAAATGTGAAGAAGCTTGTGGAGCATAGTATCTTTTTGAGTGATTTTGGGAGAAAGTCCACTTTATTGAAAAAGGAATTGACACTCCCTTGCTATGATTTAATCCCAGGATTTTTCAAGAAAAATGGTGAACTAAAGGAGTTAATCAAGTGGAGAGCACAAATAGATGATGATTTTTCTGCTAGAATGACTAGCATTTTAACTTTGTAGAATACCTTATTTTCATACACACTATTGAGACATTAGCTTTTGCTAAGTCCAAGTTTGATTTTATTCAGCGTGAAATCAGATAGCTGGAGGGCAAGTGGGAATAGTTATCTGAAAAAGGTGCTAAGTTTTCAAATTTTGATTTCCCAAGTGAGGAGGTGTACAATAGATCGAGGTACTAGTACATACCTCATGCAAAAAAAGTAGATGTTCTACCTACTTCTTGAGCTAGACAAAAGCTACAACTTTTTGAATCTTGAAAATTTGCTTAGATATAAAAAGGTATTTATTGTAGGGATGACAAAAAAGAGATGGTGATCAGATCTGCTTGAGGAAACCAAGGAAAGAATTGAAGACATAAAGCAAGGTGGCTATCTGCAATATCTCTCCAAATCTAATCAATGCATTATTGTAAACCCAATAGGGTTTTTGTAAAGTTTTTAGGTTAAAAATTTTGTAAACCCTAGAATAATCGGTAGCTTGTTGCATCTCCTTGTATATAAAGGGTTTTCCATGATGATTCTAGGCATTGAGAGTTTTAGGTGTTAAGGAATACACAAATTTTGAAACCCTAACCCTCAGTCGAGGATTGTAATATTTTGTATCATTTCTTATCAAGTAATAGAGAAGAAATACAAGTTGTTATTGTCTTGCAAGCTTGTTGTTCAGAATATATTGTATATAAATGATTAAAGGTTATACTTAATAGAAATCTCAAATATTTGTCTCTCCTTTATGGTCATTCTGTGAATCTTTAAATCTTTCAAAGATTTATATGTATGTATTTTTCTTTGAGTTTTGATCTAGGGTTGGATTAAATATTGCTCATAGTGGAATATATGTTCATTAAATTTATATGAAGGATTCTCATAAGTAGGAAAGAGTTTGGGTATTTGTGTTTATGTTCAAAGACCATTTCTTCTTGGAATATCTTTGTATTCATTCTATTTTCTATTGTTGTAAGCCCAATGGATAAGGCATTGGCCTGTATGGACCTATCATTGTTTTATAACGAATGATCAAGATCATTATAATCAGAAGTATATCTATACCAGTCATTTTACCTTATTTTACTTGCATTGTATAGTTGTTCTACCTAGTGATGGAGAGTCAATAAATAATAGGTTTTTCTTTAGTAGTTTCTCATTGTTATCTATTGTAAGATCTAGTATTAAGTAAAACACAAAGTTATATCTATTGGATCAGGTGTACCCACCTTGGTTCTGCAGAGCCAGAAGTGAAAAGGGCAGTCTTGTCCCTATAATTGGTCTAGTTGTCTATAAATTTCTCACATTTGGAACTAACCCCTCCTTAATATCAGTCATAGGAATATTGGTGTCTCATGGAGTGTAAAATCCTATCGAGGAACCAACATGCTAATTATCTAGTCTTCTGTACTTAGAAATTTTTTGATCTTCTGATGATGTGCACTGACTCCAAAACACTATATGACTTTGTTTCCATAATGACAACACTATATTAAGTCATATACAATAGTATAGTCAACTTTCCAACACAAACTTCTTCATTTTCAGCTTGTTATAGGTACCAACTAGAAATCTATTCTTCTTCAAATGAATCATAACCTCATCTCCAACTTCAAAAGATTTATGTCTCCTTCCCTTATCTACTCTCTATTTATATTTTAGATTACTATCCTCCAAATTCTTTATAACTTCATCATGAAAAATTTTCATGTATGCTGCACAATCCTTAGCTTTAGCACTTCTTCTGGTCTCAATAGGTAAATCTCTCAGCTCTATGGTTCCCTTAGAATGAAATCCAGTAAAAATCTCAAATTTTTTCCTCTTAGTGATTCTATTCACATAATTATTATATGAAAACTCTTCATGTGCCAAAACTAAATCCCAATTAGTAATCTTATCTCCAACTAAACATCTCAACAAGTTTCCTAAACTTTTGTTCAGAACTCTAGTCTATCCATCTATCTGAGGGTGAAATGTAGAACTAAATTTCAAATGAGAATTCATCATTTTCCGAAGTGTTCTCCAAAAGTATTTTGTAAACTTAGTATCCCTATCTAAAACAATAGACTTACAATCTTACCACTTCCTTAAATAATAATTAAGCTACATGCAATGCATCATATGTCTTCTTACAAGGTATGAAATGAGCCATCTGTAATGGGAGGAATAAAGATGTAGGGGATATATCTTTACCCTTATTACATTTATGTTGTTGTATCTATGTGAGAAATGGGGGAAAGTATAAGATCTATCCCTAGTCCAAATTCCCAAAAGAGAGATCCAAATTGATTAATCACAAAGAAGTGATCAATGCACAAATGAATCAAATAATGGAGAATATGAAGAAAGGAGGAAATCCTATAATTCTCTATAGAAACTATATGCTTGAAATCTTAAATGAATAGAATGAAAATACTAACCTCAAAATAGGGTAAATCTAGAAAATGCTGATTTCTGATGTCTGTGCACAATTTCAAGGAATTCTACAGCCTCCTTTGGACTGGAAATACCGAGACAAAGAAAACCCAAAAAACTTTTGTCTTTTTGAGGTCAGGTCAACTTTGACCTAGATAGCAGGGCACAATCTTACGCCTCACTGAAGGTCATCCCTAACCTAAAATAGCTTTGATAGAAATTATATTCACAGATCTTGGAAGTTCACTGAAAAGGGTATCTAGATCTAAACTTAAATTCATTGTCTTCTACCTATACCTACAAGAAAAATGGTTTTTTTTTGTTTGGATGGGGGTGTTTGCCTTGGTCAAACCGGAATCAACTTTGAAATGTAAATGAATTTTCAATATGTATAAATAAAGTAAATGGAACTATTCACCTTTCTTGTGTTGAAATCCTTGTGGAGGATTCAAATCCTTGAATCCATAAGTATGGATTCTCCAAATGAATTTAGAATTGTATGTAGGATATCTCAAATTAATGGAATTAGATCTTCAAAACAAATCTTGAATGGATCTTATCATAGGAAGAGACTTTGATAAATGTGGATGGAGAAATCTTCAACAAGAGGGCTCCATAGAGATTGAATCCTTCAATGGTTGACAATGGATCTCCTTGGTGAATACTTGAATGCTTGAAGATGAATGAATGCTTTCTTTCTTTCCTTCTCCTTCTTGCTTGCTTGCAGTTGAGAGCTAGAAGTCTTGATCATGAAAGGTGGGATGTCAAACATTTGCTTAATAGTGGATGTGAAAATGAAAGAGGAAGGCTTCCTTTTATAGTAATCTAGGGCACTTCTAGAGAGGCCAAAATTGGAGAATTAAATCCCAATTAACCTTAACCCCTAGAAATGGACCTAGGTTAAATGCAATTTAAGAGTTTACCATTATGAAATCCAAAATAGTCAACCCAGAAGTGGGAAATAAAACTTTTCAAAGCTCGATATCCTGAAACTCCCAGAACCTAAAATTTTGACCTAGGGTCAGGGTCAAGGTCGAATCTTCCCTAGGTTAGAGCCAAGGTCAACCTTGACCCATCAAGTCATCATTGACCCAAAAAGTCAAAATATTTAGTTTCTCAGAGAAAGCTGTCAAAAAGAGACTGGAAATAGGGGGAGAGAAGTAGAATAGGGGGAAATAGCTAGATCCATGCAAAGACCTAATCAAGGCACATGAGATGACCCCAAACAACTTACTCAGAGGGCTAAACATTCTTATCATTGAAGTTCTTCCATTTGAAGATGATACATTAAGCCCCCACAATAGCAAGAGTATGGACTTGATGCAAACTCTACGTAAAGGAGATCATAATGAAAAGATAATCTTATTGAAATCAAAGGGACAAAAAAATCCTCAAGCCCCTAGGGAATCCAGTCTTTATCAAATCCAAGATCACAATAAGAGAGACATCTCTAGAAAAGAGAGAGAAGAGGGTGTGATTTTATCTCCCAATGAGAACTTATGTCCCATTATGAACCACATAAGGAAACAACGTAGCTGGAAAGATGGAATTGAACCGCCTAGTGAATGTGCCTACTCACTAGTCAACCCATCAAAGATTCACCCCTGGGAATATTTTATTCAACAAGAGTAAAACCAAAAGAAAAAGAGATCCAATCTTAAGCACACCTTCAACCTTAACGGATCAAAATCTGAAACTGAAGGCATCAAGAGATCCTAAATAAAAATCCATACTTTAAGGATTAGTCACTAATCCATAAAGGGAGAAAAGTATCTTTAAAAATAATATATGTATATCAAAAACTACATGTGTGCAATAGATGAACAGAGCGTATGTCCCCACATTAAAGTCATTACTAACACTTTAACAATAGCAATGGCTTTGACATAAACATAAACAACTCCACTGACTACATTTCCACTATGAGATGCCCCCAGATGAAGACAAATCAAGGTAAATACCACATAAACATACAGAGAACATAGAAGGGATCTCTTGGTCATGGGGTCAGTATGATCATAAGATAATATATATATGATATTATTGCAAATGAATTGACTTCATTCCGCAAATAAAGTAGAACTACATTCACAAAGGAGGAAAGATCACATAAGAGTTATGAAGAAGAATCTTTTTGGACCATGACCTGGAGACCAAAAAGAATCAGTGCTACCAAGTCATGAATTGAAGTAGGCTATACAAGGAAACATTTACAAACAATACCACAAGTAAAACATAACATGAAACAACATATAGAAGAATAGAGATACATATAGAGGAATTGTAAAATAGGTTCGATTCCTTTATCATCTTGTACCAACAAAGTAACAATGGTCATATAAAATAATGTAACAACATTTAGCAAACACATCATGGGAGAAGCACAATACAATAGGAAAACACACAACAAAGCTACCATAAAGGACAAGATGATCAAGCATGCTGCCTACCCTCCCCATCTCATTCTATATTATTTAGGGAAGGAGGGTAACTCACAAGAGGGACTATATCCAACATAGTAGGAATGATAAGTAGTTCCAAACAAGGATCCACTTGAGAATCATAATGTTTGATACTAGGTCTAATTGTCAATTGTGATGAAAGAATATTAGGTAAATCAATGTCAATGTCAATATTCTCATATTCATCATTAACATCATGAAGAGTATCTTCTTCATCTAGATTAATCAAAATAGGTTCTGAGATATGAATAGGATCATCATAATCTTGCATTTTGACACCATTATTAGTAGTAACTTCTTGTAACACATCATGCATAGGCTGATCAAAAGAAGTTAAAAATTTTTGAAGAAAAAAATTATGAGCTTTAGTTTGATCATGATAATTCTTAAGAGGTTCATTAGTAGATCGATTATGTTTTTCTTTACTTGAAATGTGTTGAGAACTAGGAGGAAAAATTATAGGATCCTTCACATGTTCTATAGGAGGATTAATAAGATGATCAATAGACTGAGAAGCAATAATAGGAGCTTGATTGATAGAAGTAGAAGCCATAATTAAGGGAGGTATGAAAGGTGTAGGCAAAAGAACATGATTAAGGTCCATAGGAGGTATGCTTAATTTGAAAATCTTACAATGCTTATAGGTATGATATGAGCGGAAAATATTATTTGGTCAAGAAGGACATGAATTAGGTAATGAAGGCCAAAAGAAGTCAAGGGTAGCACAATCCCTGGGCCTAGAAGGTTGGTATAAACTATGATTAACCATCTTCACTTCTTCATCATGAAAAAATTTAAGATATTTATGGATAGGTGAAGCAACAACATGCATGGCATTTAACCATGGAAAACCAAGCTTAACTTGAAACTGATCAGAAGTAGGAACAACAACAAAGGTAGTGTTCACAATTTTACCACAAAGTTCAACCAACAAGTTAACAGAACCAAATAATGGATAAAGAAAACCATTACAAGTTTGAATCCACACATTAGATGTATCATAAGAATCGTGTTGCAATTTTTTCATAAAAATATTTTCTTAAGTAATAACATTGACTAAGGATGTAGAATCAACAAGACAACCATGAGTAGGTATTTGTGAAATCCTAGAATAAATGTAAAGGGGACCATCAGGAGCCTTAATAGTCTCAAAATCATGAAAGGTAATCAAAAGTTCTTGAGGTCTTTTATTCTTAGGTTGTTTTTAAGATTTAGGCTGAATTTTCAATTTAGGCTGTGGTTTTGGTATAGGTTGAGATTGAACTTTAGATTGAAGCTAAGTTTGAGGCTAAGGTGGAGATACAGATTGAACAACATGATCCACTTGGTTAACAATGTGATTAAGATCATCCATCTTTGAATCATAAACAATATCCATAGAAGATGGCTAAGAAATGGTATTATTATCATGTGTAGGTAAAGGATTCATATATACTTGAAGATTTTGATTAGGAGGAGAAACAAATTTGTTCCTGCTACGATCCAGATTATCAAAAGATAAGCCATTAGAGTCAATTAAGTCTTGAACCTTATGTTTTAAAAAATAACATTTATCAGTATCATGACCATTCTGATGATGATATTTACAAAAAGCTTTAGGATCAAAAGATTTGGATGCAATCATAGTAGGTAAAAGAGGTCAAATAGGAGGTAAAGTAATCATACTATCTATTAACAACCTATTCATAATAGAATGTAAAGATTCAGAAAGAGGAGTAAATGTATGATTTAATTGAAAAGAAGTGGATGCAAAAGTGGCATTATGAGATGCAACAAAAACTGCATTCACTTGTTTGTTTATCTTGACATAGTTGTTGAATTTTTCAAATTTGTTTAGATTAGGAGCAACATCACTTTTATCAACTAGAATAGGAGCTATTGGAGTGTTTCTCTCAAATTGACACACTTGTAATTGATAATGATGAAGCATTGCACAAAGTTGTTGAAAAGAGGTAAATTCAGTAAGCATAATCTTATCTCTAATATCCTTTTACAAATTTAAAATAAAAATATGTTGAATATCAATATCAAGAACATGATAGGAAATATGAGCATGTAAATGCTTAAATCTACCAATAAATTCATTCAATTTTTCCTTAGCACTTTGTTTACAATGCATCAAATCAGTCAAGGACACTTGCAAACAAATGTTATTTTGAAATTGTTGAATAAAAGAATTGCCAAGTTGTGGAAATGAATAAACAGAATAAGGAGGCAAGGAAAAATACCATTGTAAGGCCGTGTCACAAAAAGTTCTAGCAAACAACTTGGCTAAAATCCTATGGTCATGAGCATAATCACTACAAAGGATTTGAATTGTTTTAACATGATGAACAATGTTTCCTTTTCTATTGTAATTCTCAAGAGGAGGCATATCAACTTGATGAGGAACATAAGTATGAATTATGTCTAAGGACAAAGGACTTACCATGTCACATGTAGGAATGCTAAACTTTTTTTGAGTCAAGGATGCAAGTTGTTGTTGTAAAGAGACACAGTTTGAGCCAAACTGATGATTGTTGAGTCATTAAAAGCAATAGGAGGAATAGAAACATTAGAAACACTAGGTAAAGTGTATGAAGCTATAGGAATAGAAGACACAACTAGAGGAACACTTGGAACTATAGTTGGAAGAGGATTAGAATAAGTAAAATGAACATTATGGTAAGAAGGTTGTGATGTAGGAAGGGACATGGGAGGAACACTCATAGGAATAGAGGGAACCACCATAGTCATCAAAGGAGTATAGGTAGGAATACTAGATAAAGGAACAAAAGAAGGTTCTATATTAGTAACCAGAGGTATCAACCCTAAATCTTGAGCTACCTGAGCTAAAAGTTTAACATTTGAATTCACAAGATGAGTAATACCATGCAAGATATTAACACCTTGATCACTATCACAAAGAAATTTCTTAAGAGACTCTATAGCTTGAATGGAATCCTTATTATGGCCTTCTTCAATAAGCTAATTACCCATTTTATCAAGTTCAGTTGAAATTTTTTGGACTTGTTCAAGAGGAACTCTTAAAGCATCATCCTCATCATGTGATGAGTGAGAAGAGTTTTGCTCCATAATAGGATTGGAATCATGAACAATAAAATTGTCATTCGGGATCCTAAGGAAAGGAGAGGAAGATTTAGGATCAAAGGCACTCATGAGCCTATGACTTCTTCTAATTGGAATGTTATAATTAGGACTAATGGTAGTAAAGATCATATACCAATGCAACATAAATTAACTAAACTAGGCAAACACAAAGCATAAACAAATGAATATTTTTGTATTTTAAAGAGATTTGCAAATTTTTTGTCTTTTTGAAATAGAGAGCATGCAAGATTTAACATAAAAGGAAAATATAACATTAAAAAGATATAACAAGAAATTTAATACCAGAAACACTATAGGGCATCTAATTCCACAAAAGAAAAGGGGTAAGCTTGTTGGATTCACCAAAATGTAATGGGAAGAATAAAGATGTAGGGGATCTATCTTTACCCTTATTACATTTATATTGTTTTATCTATGTGAGACATGGGGGAAAGTATACGATCTATCCCTAATCTAAATTCCCAAAAGATAGATCCAAATTGATTAATCACAAAGAAGTGATCCATGCACAAATGAATCAAACAACAGAGAATATGAAGAAAGGAGGAAAACCTATAATTCTCTATAGAAACTATATGCTTGAAATATTAATGAATAAAAATAAAATACTAACCTAAAAGTAGGGTAAATCTAGAAAATGCTGATTTCTGATGTCTGTGCATAGTTTCAGGGAATTCTAGAACCTACTTCAGACTAGAAATACCGAGACAGAGGAAACCTAGAAAATTTTTGTCTTTCTGAGGTCAGGTCAAATTTGACCCAAATAGCGGGGCAAAATTATACCCCAGGGCACAATCTTACCCCTCACTGAAGGTCATCCCTGACTTGAAACAACTCTGATGGAGATTATGTTTGCAGATCTCAGAAGTTCACTGAAAAGGGTAACCAGATCTGAACTTCAATTCATTGTCCTCTACCTATACCTACAAGAAAAATGTTTTTTTTTGTTTGGATGGGAGGGTTTTCCTTGGTCAAACCCCAATTTGGAATCAACCTTCAAATGTAATTGAATTTTCAATATGTATAAACAAAGTAAATGGAACTATTCACCTTTGAAATCCTTGTGGTGGATTTGGATCCTTGAATCCACAAGTATGGATGCTCCAAATGAATGTAGAATTGTATGTAGGAGGTCTCAAATCAATGGAATTAGATATTCAACACCAATATTTAATGGATCTTAGCATAGGAAGAGGCTTGGATGGAGAAATCTTCAACAAGAGGGCTCCATAGAGATTGAATCCTACAATGCCTAATAATAGATCTCCTTGATGAATACTTGAATGCTTGAATGGTTAAAGATGAATGAATTTTTTATTTCTTTCCTTCTCCTTCATGCTTTCTTGCACTTGAGAGTTAGATGTCTTGATCATGAAAGGTGGGATGTCAAAAAGTTGCTTGATAGTGGATGTGAAAATGAAAGAGGAAGGCTTCTTTTTATAGTGATCTAGGAAACAAACTTCTAGAGAGGCCGACATTAGAGAATTAATTTGAATTAACCTTAACCCCTATAATGGACCTAGCTTAAATGCAATTTAAGATTTTACCATTTTGAAATCTGAAATAGCTAACCCAGAAGTGAGAAAATAAAACTTTCTGAAGCCCGATATCCTGAAACTCTCAGAACCTAAAATTTGGACCTGGGGTTAGGGTCGAGGTCAAATCTACCCTAACTTAGAGTTGAGGTCAAATTTGACCTAGGTTAGGGTCAAGGTTGACCTTGACCCATCAAGTTGACATTGACCCAGAAAGTCAAAATCTTTAGTTTCTCAAAGAAAGTTGTTAGAAAGAGGCTGGAAACAGGGGGAGAGAAGCAAAACAGGGGGGAAATAGAAAAAACCATGCAAAGACCTAATCAAGGTGTTGGACATGGCCCCAGACCACTTAATCAAAGGTCTTAGTTAATGCTATGATCGGTATAAACTACACTCAGTCGGTGTATACTAGAATTGCTTCATTTACCAACGACACTGCTTTGTGTCTTTTAGCTCTATACTTCATCATAGTTGAATGCAACATAATAAATTCAATATCATCAAGTCATAGACTCATCAAAAAGTTAATCAATGTGTTCCTTATCCTCATCTATCATGTACATCTTTCCTCATGTAGATTACTTTGTTCTTCATCTCTTTCACCTTTCTTCAAATGTCTCGGTATAGTAACTTACAAGATAAGTACTATCAAACTGGTTGACATCAATGAAAACATAATACTGATTCAATGATATTACATATCTAATCAAAAACTCCTCGGTGATCTTGTAATCATAGATTCTTCAATCAGATTCCAAATCAGTTGTAGTCCAACAATCTCTCCCTTTGGTATTGATGGCAACTCAAGTAATATGAAATGTACCATACACATACCAAACATATATTCTACAACTTTGTGAATAAAATACTGTAAGTTGAATAGACTTAATTTTTTTAATCACTACGTTACTAAACCAGCATTAAATAATACAACTTTACCATTCTATAGTTGTGTTCTTTTCAGTTCTCCTTAGTTCTCTTGTTCCTACTTCTGTTCTCTATAACTGATCTTCAATACTCTAGCTCATTTAGATTGTCTCTCCCTTAGATAATTCTCCTTAGTGCTTGTTCATTTTCATATTATTTATCTCTCCCTTTGATAGCAATGCCAAAGAAACAAATAAACAAACAATTATATCATCCTCTGTATCTCTGAATACTGATATCCCAATCGGTACAAGTTCTCAAACTTAATCACAACCTTGAACATGATTCAAAGTGTGAACTATGCTGAATCAACATGAATGATCTTCATAAAAATAGGTTGATGCAACAACCAAATCACCTTAGTGACCGATAGACAAGGGATGGACCCCAAGTCTAGTCCTCAAGTATTCAAATGTGTCCTTCGATAGAGGCTTTGTACAAATATCTGCAAGTTGTTCTTTAGATGTGACAAATTCTAACTTCACTTGCTTCTCTTGTACTTTTTCCCTTAAGTAATGATACTTAATAGATATATGCTTTGTCTTAGAGTGCATCACAAGATTCTTTGAAATATTAATAGCACTAGTGTTGTCACAATATATAATCACTAGCTCAGTGATTACCTCATTCATTCCTTCCAACACTTGTTTAATATATGCAATGTTTGAATAGTTAGTAGCAGTAGCAACATACTCTACTTCAGCTATAGACTGAGAAATACAAGCCTACTTTTTACTTGTCCATGTTACAAGTCTTTCACCAAAGAAAAATGCTCCTCCGGTGGTGCTTTTTCTATCATCCACATTTCCAACCCAATCAACATCGGTGTAAACTTTTAGTTCAAACTTCCTTTCCTTAGGATACCATAATCCATAATTCTCTATTTTCTTTAGGTATCTTAAGATCCTTTTTGTAGCTATCATGTGTGATTCTCTAAGATTAGCAAAAAAACTTGCAACAATACCCACAACATGTGCTATATCCAGTCTAATATGAACTAAATACATTAACTTACCAATCATGGATTGATAAAGTGTCTAATTTACCTCTGTAGTTTCATCCTCCTTTGTTAATTTTCATCTAGTAGCCATCAATGTTCCCATAGGTTTAGCATCTTCCATACCAAATGTCATCAGTTCTTCCATAATGTATTTAGATTGTGTGATGAATATCCCATCACTTTGTTGAATCACTTGTAGTCCAAGAAAGAACTTAATCTCTCTGAACATAGACATTTCAAATTCCTTTTGCATTTCATCAGCAAATGTCTTGCATACAAGATCTTGACCTCCAAAAATAATATCATCAACAAATATTTTAGCAATGATAACAGTATCATCAATATCACCTTTAACATACAAATTGTTGTTTTCGCTTGTTCTAACAAATCCAATACTTAACAAGTAAGTATGTAGTATTTCATACCATGTGCTTGGTGCTTGATTCAAACCATATAAAGCTTTATGTAATCTACATACCATGTCTTTATTGTTGGGATCAACAAATCCTTTAGGTTGTTCAATGTAGACCTCTTCTTCAAGTATACCATTTAAAAATGCTGACTTCACATCCATTTGATTGACTTTGAATTTCTTGTGTGTAGCATATGCAAGTAGCATTCTAACTCCTAATCTAGCAATAGGTGCAAATATTTCACCATAGTCAATGCCTTCTTCTTGTACATATCCCTTGCATACCAATCTAGCTTTATTTCTTGTGACTTCACCATTTTCATTCAATTTATTCTTGTATATCCACTTAGTACCGATAACATTCTTATCTTTAGGTTGGGGTACTAAGGACCAAGTTTTTTTCTTCTCTATTTGTTCTATTTCCTCCTTCATTGCATTAACCCATTCTTCATTCTCTAATGCAACTTTCACAGTTTTAGGTTCAAATTCACAAATTAAACATATACCTTGTCTTGTTTTTCTTCTACTTTGTATTCCACCATGTCTGTCTCCAATGATTTGTGTCTCAGGATGATGTCTTCTGACAAAAATAGCCAGAACTTGATTTCTCCTTTCTTTCTCATCCTATTTAGGGTCATTTTCTTGCTTGGTAGCTCCATCTTATTCCTCGGTTTGTGTTGCCTATCGTCATGCATTGTTTCCCTGCTAACCGATTGTTATAGCTTGCGGCATCGGTAGATACTCTAGATGTTCAATGTAAGTGAATCTACCATAGCCTTCTGGTTCCTTTGTACTTTCCTCTATGTACTTGTCATCAAACTCATCAACACAAACATTAGTACTTTCAACTATCTTATCTGTAACCTTATTCAAACATTTATATGCTTTACTTGTAGTGGCATATCCTAGAAATATCCTTTCATCTCCTTTAGAATCAAATTTTCCATTTCTCTCATCCTTAAAAATAAAGCATTTACTTCCAAAAATTTTGAAATAACTTACAGTAGGTTTGTGCCCAAACCATAGTTCATAAGGTGTTTGGTAGGAGTCCTTCTTCAGTTGTACTCAGTTAAGAACATACACAACTGTACTGATAGCTTCCCTCCAATATGTCTGAGCAACATTCTTTTGTATCATCAATGTTCTAGCACAGTCAATTATAGACCTGTTCCTCCTTTTAGAAATGCCATTTTGCTAAGGTGTCCTCAGTGCAGATACTTGTCTTTTGATTCCATGCTCATTACAAAAATTAGTAAATTCATCAGAGATAAATTCACCTCCTCTATCAGATCTTAAACATTTTATTTCCTTCCACTTTCTTTCTCTACATTAGCTTTATACCACTTAAACATTTTGAAAGCTTCAGACTCTTTCAGAAACATAATAGTCATCAGTCTAGTATAGTTATCAATAAAAATAATAAAATATCTATCACTAGAACAACTTTGAGTTCTCATAGGACCACATAGATCGATATGAACCAACTCAAGTATCTTCTTTGTTGAGTAGTCTTTTCTTTTAAAACTATACTTAGTCATCTTACCTTTTTGACATTCATGGCACATGGCATGATAATGTTTTGTCAAGTTAGGCAATCCTCTAACTCTTTTCTTTCTACTAATCTTGATCATGTTGTCAAAGTTCACATGGCACAACCTTCTATGCCACAACCAAGCATCTTCATCCTTTATTAACAAACAAGAAGACTGATCCATATTGTAATAAATAAAATATGGATGGGAACCTAAGACAATGGCTTGCACACAAAAGAGACCCCAAAGCCAATATTTTATACTTACATGAAATTGTATTGATATAGAAATTAAATATAGATGACTAATATTGAAATTAAGAAATAAAGGTACTTACCTCCGAAAAAGAATAGGCTAAAAATCCTATCAAATGATCTCAAAAACTATTGATTCCCATGCTCTTCAACCGAAACTGTGAGATCTACAAAACCCAGAAATCTTTTTCCGAGATGGCTTAGCTTGGGTTTGACGCTCATAAAAGGTCAAATACCAAATTCTTTATTTGAAGTCCAATTTGAATTATGTTCATAGATCTTAGAATTTTTCCAAAAAGGGTATCCAAATCCACTCTCAGATCCAAAATTATGCACCTGTACCTATAAGAAAAATAGGGTTTTTGGTTGTTTGTTTTGGGGGTTTACCTCAGTCAAACCCCAATTTAGGAATTAACATTGAAATTGAATTGAAATTGCTGTAATAAACAAAGTAAATGGAACAATTCACCTCTCTGGAGTTGAAACCCTTGTGGAGGATTCAAATCCTTGAATCCAAAAGAATGGATGAATGTAGAATCACATGTAGGATGCCTGCAATCAATTGTCTTTAGATCTTCAACACCAATCTTGAATGGATCTTAAACTTGGAAAAGGCTTGAATAGAAAATGGATGAATCTTCAACAAGAGAGCTCCATAGAGCTTGAATCCTTCAATGGCTACTAATGGATCTCCTTGATGAATTGGATGCTTGAATGCTTGATCTTCTTTCTTGAGATCTTGAGAGATGGATTGCAAAACTTGATGGAGAAAATGAGAGAGGAAGGCTCCCTTTTATAGTGATCTAGGGCACAAGAGGGGCCTCGTAGAAAACAATAATTAAGGGCCTATGGCACAAAAATCTAGAGAGGTGCACATTAAAAGGAAATTAAATTAAAGTCTTAACACAAAACTCTAGGAGAGGACCACCCTTAATAAATAAATAAAATAATTATTTAAGAGCCTTGTTACAAAATTCATGGTAAGGCCAACCCCAAAGTTAATTTGAGTATTAGGCACAAAACTAGAGAAAGGATAATCTCTAATAATAAATTAGGAATGCTATACAAATATCAAGAAAGGTCCACCTCAAATATTAATTTGAGAATTCGATGCTTAATCTGAGAAATAGTGGCCCCGAAGAGGGAAAAGACAAGTTTTTGATGAAATCTCGCAACCAGAGGCTAACCCTAAAGATCCTAGACCTTAGGGTCAAGGTCAAGGTCAACCCTAACTAGGTCAGGGTTGAGGTCAACTTTGACCCCATAAGGTTGACTTTGACCTTAGGGTCCAAAACCTCAGATTCATAGTCTAGATTGCTAGAAAAATGCTAGGAAGAAGTGGAAAAATGGGGTAGAACAGGGGGAAAAGCTAGATCCAAGTCAAATATCCATTCAAGGCATTCAACATGACCCCAAACCACTTACTCAAAGGGCTAAACACTCTTATCATGGAAGTGCTTCCATTTTAAGATGATACATTAAGCCCCCACTTTAGGAAGAGTATGGACTAAATGCAAACTCTTGGTAAATGAGATCATAAAGAAATAGATAATCTTATTAAAATCAAAGGGACAAATGAATCCTCAAGCCCCTAGGGACTCAAGTCTTTGTCAACTCCAAGATCACAATAAGAGAGACATCACTAGAAAAATATAGAAGGGGAAGAGAGGAGTGGCTAGCTCACCCAGTAAGATGTGTGTATCTCACTGTGAACCACAAAAGGATCAAATGGCCCACCATGTAAACACTTGATAGTCACCTCATAATGTTGTGTGCCTTTTGGTGGCTTTGTGCATGTATGTAGTGCATCTTCTGATAGCTTTTATAAAGTACCCATGGATCCACCTTCTTGTATCACCATGAATATGAAATGTGTGTCTTCTCAAGATTTAGCAACTTATGTGGATTACCCTTGAAAGATTTAGCATATTGATGTGTGTCTTTTCAGGATTTAGTAACTTATGTGTGTTACCTTCCAAGATTTAGCATATTGAAAAGTTTGAAAATACATGTCTCCTCAGGATTTAGCAACTTATGTGCATTACCTTCGGAAGATTTAGCATATTTGATATTGGAAATGTGTGTCCCTTCAGAATTTAGCAACTTATGTGCATTACCTTCTGAGATTTAGCATATTGAAAATTGAAAAATGTGTGTCTCCTCAAGATTTAGCAACTTATGTGTGTTACCTTTTGAGATTTAGCATGTTGAAAAACAAAAAGTTAGAACAAAAATACATAATATAGAATGAGGGAGGCTGTATATATGCCCCACTCCTTAATATGGCAACAACATACTATTTTGACATGTTAAGGAAAGAAAGAACAAGGATAAAGCCATCTTCAACATCAAGACAATATCCTTAAACAACACCTAGTCCAAGCCAAGAAGGTCATAGCTCCTATGAGGCCATGGAAGGGATGAATGCAAAGAGATATCATGCAAGAAGTGAAAAAGTAACCCTTGTGAGGGATAGCACACTATTCAGCTTCCAAGGTGAGATATATATCAACCATGGAAACCCAATGTCAAACAATGAAATAGGTTGTGATCAAGGAAAAATATCCTCAATGCAAACCAAAATGTTCATGTATAATTGGATATCACATAATAGATAGATATTGCTTAACCAAGAAAAGAGGTGAATCCTGGAAAGATAGAAAAGAAGGAAATGACATCCTTGCCCCCCAAGTGTAGGAACAAAGATGAAAGAGGACCTATTATATCACTCACAACACTATGCAAGACAACGATTCCCCAAGGATTAGGTTAACATTGTTTACATAATGTGGAGTTCCATAATAGGAACATAAATGTTATTTAGAGAAAACAAGATTGAAATACAACTCATTGCCACATGCTATATAAATAACCTTACTATCAATGAGCTGCCTAATCTTATAATGTAAAGCTTAACATTCATTAGTAGAGTGATCATGAAATCTATGATATAAACAAAAAAGGAAGAGTCTTAAAGTGTGGACTATGTTTCTTTTTGTGTTTAGGTCTAGTAATCATCTTAGCATGAAGGAGTTTAGGCAAAAGAACTTCTTGATCAAATTCCTTCATTGGTTCATCATGTTTTGAAGTGTTATTCGAGATGTTTTTAACATTGATTTTTTGTTGAGGACTAAATCCCAATCCATAAGAATGCTCATGCCCCCCAGTGTGTAAGGGCATTTGAATTCCTTGTTTATGCTTATCACATCCTTGAGCATTAAATCCTTGTTTAACTAGGAAATGATAACCAAGACCATAATGAGAAGACATATTAGAAGGAGTTAATGGAACCTCAGTAGTCACAATATCATCCTTAGCAGATTTGACAGGTTCATTGCGGGTGGAAGTAGCGACAAAGTTAGTACAAAGGGGTTTAGATGTAAAAACTTATTGTTCAAACTCTCTTTGTTTCTTCATAAAATCAAGATCATTAACCTTATATTCTCCAATAAACATAGGAGTAAAATCCAAGGTTCCCCAATCATCAGTAGGAATCACATTAGAGGAAGAAGGATTTCTATTAGGAATAGGAGTAGTTTGGTTTTGAATATTAAGACAAGGATTAGGTGCATCATCCACATGAAGCATATACATCCCATTGTTATGTATAAACTTGACTTTATGGTGAAGGGTGGAAGGAATGACATGCATCTCATGCAACTAAGGTCTACCCAAAAGAAGATTATAATTGAGAGGTCTAGGCATAACATGAATAGGTGTATTCAAGATGACCGGTCCTACCTTGATAGGTAAGGTAATGATGCCTAAAGTGTTCTTAGCAATTTTATCAAAGCCATGAATAGCAACATTGTCAGGTTGAATAGTTGAAAGATTGACATTAATTTCTTTTAGCATGTCCATGCTACAAACAATAAGCCCAGATCTGTTATCAATAAAGGTCCTATGAATGATACTTTTATTGATAGTTACAACAACCATAAGAGCATCATATTGATTTTGAACTTCTTTAGAAGGTAAATCTTTTTGAGTAAATACAATATCAAGAGGGCTCAGGGTAGCATGCATGCATTGTAAGAAGTTATTGATGTTCTCTTGATTAGGAGGTGGAGTAGGAAGAGTTGCTAGAGCTTTTTGCAAGGCTTCATAGTAAGTAGGTGAAGTTTGAAGAAGCTCCCATAAAGAAATCTTGGTAGGAGTATTTTGCAATTGAGTTATCAAATCATACTCCTTACTAGGAAGATGAGGTGGAGGAGGAAGAATAGGTTGAGAAGGTGGCAAAGAAGTAGAAACCACTGGATTAGGTTGAGGATTATTCCTTGTATGATATGTGTGAGCTATCGAATCTTGATCATTGAAAGAATCCATAGGTTTACCTTTGATAGTAATGTGAGGAAAACCTTTGATAGTCAACAAGGGTTTAGGATAAACCATTTTAGTTGTCTCAACACTACAAATAGATTCACTTGAAGGAAGAAAAGAGGACATCCTAGGAGGAGATGAGGTAAGATCTTGATTCTCCATAGGATCACTACTAAAAGGGAGAGTATTAAGGGAAATCATATCATTCTCCATTAAGGCCTCATCACTAGAAGGAATCTCAAATGGAGGTAGAGGATCTATAATATCATATTCTTTCACTAAAATGTCCGCATAAGGGAAGTGTGTTTCAGAAAAAGAGCTATCACCATATATTAATAAATCACCCTCATGTAACAAAGCTTCTTCAGGAGGAGGGGATAAATGAATGTCTTCATCAAAGGGTTCATTCACAATGGTTTCATGAGGAAGAGAGTAATCAACATCCAAATCCAAAGGTTCATCCCAAATAGGAGGATTATTGATGCAGGAGCATCCTAGGTGTAAGAGCAATCTTGCATCACCCAAAAAAAATATTTATGTTTTTATATTCAATAAGAGTTATTTTGTGCAGAGTTACTATTTATGGAAAGTTACTATTTTTGGTAATTTTTGTATGTGCTCAGAATGATCTGATTTCTTTCTTGGAGGTTCATTTTGGTCATATAAGTCTGCCAGTAAAGTTTCATTGCCAGATCAAGTGTATATTGGAAGATATTGAGGATTTTCGGTATTGGCAGCAGGGTATAGAAACTTGGAACTCAGTTTTGAAGGCTTTAGAGGCCCCAGATGAGGTCAAAAATTTGGGTGACAGGTGCTTGCACGCGTCAAGCCTGTAGAGCACTTCATGGTGTTTCCAAAATGGGGTTATAATAGCCGATGGGGTCAATTGGTGATGACTTATGGTCTTCAAAAGTTGGGCCACCTGAAATGGCAGAAAATAATTTTCTTCAAAAATTTTGTTCGGGTTTCAAAGGTTATCTTGAGCCGACTATGATGTAATAAAATGTAAAATAAAATAATTCTAAGTTTGGTCGGCCTTATTGGCTAAAATTCTAGAACCTTCCCAGGCGGTGGAAAATTGCCTATATAAGGAAGGCTGTATTATTGTCTTAGGCAGTTCAGAATAGTTCTGGGTACTAGATCTAGGTATTGATTTAAGGCTTTGTCCTATAGAATATTGTAAGGAATGCCCATGTGGCTTTGCATATTGTAATTCTAAAAGTTTGTAATTCCACATTTGTGGAGATAATAAGAAGCCAATTTTTTGTTCTTTGCATATTATTATTGTTGTTTCTCTATTTCTATTATGTGTTTGTGGTATTAAGGGGAGCAACCTTCATCAAGTGGTATCAGAGCAGGGGTTCTTGAGTGTGTAAACAGATCACTGACTATGAGGCAGTTTGCACCAGGACCATGGTTAGGGTTTCAGAGCGCATCACGAAAATGCCTCCACGAAGAGAATGTGGTGGAAGACCTGGTGCTATGACACCTGAGGTTAGAGAGTTGCAGAGACAAGTGCGAGCATTGCAAGAAGAGATTTGAAGAGGAATGAATCTTAATGTTAGAGATAAAAGTGAGGATGAAGCCGAAGAAGAATATCAAGAAGGAGAAGCTGAAATTGTGAACCAGGAGGAAGAAAGACTTTTTCGAGCGATTTCCAAGATTGGGAAAAGACCTAAGATTGAGGTTCACACATTTTCTAGAAATCTTAACCTAGAGGAATTTATCGACTGGATCAATAAATGTGAGGAATATTTTGAGTATGAAGATGTTGAAGATCCTAATAGGGTCAAATTTACGAAGGCCAGATTGAAAGGTCATGTAAAGATCTGGTGGCAAGAAATTCAATTGGAGTGAAATAGAAGAGGGAAAGATAAAATCACAAGATGGGATCGGATGGTGGATAAATTGAAGTGACAGATCATTCCTGTTGATTATGGGCTTGACCTACTAAAGAAAATGCAAAGTTTGAAGCAAGCAAGAAGATCTGTTCAGGAGTATATAGAGGAGTTCTATCGACTCCTCATCAGAACAGGCCATGCAGAAGCTGATAAGGAGAAAGTTGCCTGATACCTTAATGGGTTAAGGCTAAGCATTCAGGAGGAGTTGAATCTAGTTCGAATGAATAGTATTGAGGAGGAATACCAGTTTTCCCTAAAAGTAGAAGAAAAGTTGAACAAGAAGTTTGAGAGCAGACAAAATGGAAGAGGTCGTGGTGGAAGATCTAGCAGATGGTCATATGGTTGCTGAAATGAAGATCCAAAAAAGAAGGATGAGGCTAGTAGCAATTAGAATCAGAGAGGAAATAATTCCAATCATTTCAAGGATCAGAGTAATAGAGATCAGAGAGGAAGAGGAAGAGGACAAGGATCTGGAAGAGGAGGCTTCCGTGGAACATGTTTTCACTATGGAGAAGAAGGTCATAGGGCATTTGAATGTTCTCAGCACCAAGGCAAAATAGATAGGAGAAATGAAAGCTAGGCCAGAGTTGCACATGTAGATGAAGATGCTAGATCGTCAAATTCTGAAGATGCTGAAAGAGGAGAAATGCTAATTAACAGAAGAGTCTTGCTGAGTGGTGAGAATGAACCTAAACAAAGGAGGAGCCTATTTCACACTAGATGCAAGTGTGAGGGTAAATGTTGTGATGTGATTATCGATAGTGGAAGCACTGACAATTTGGTGTCAGAAGAGATGGTGACAAAGTTGAAGCTCAAGAGACAAAAACACCCACATCCATATCGGATTGCCTAGGTGCAGGATGACCACAAGGTCATGGTTAGTGAATAGTGCGTAGTAAAGTTCAATATCGGTGGGTACCAAGATGAGGTACTATGTGATATCATCTCTATGGATGCATGTCAAATATTGTTGGGTAGACCGTGGCAGTTTGACAGATGTGTTGTACATGATGGTCGTGCGAATACCTATTCCCTAACAAAGGATGGAGTGCAACATAAGCTAAAGCCATTGAAGGAGACCAAAGAAAAGGTATGTGGTAATGCAAGAATAACATTTGTTGATGGAAGAAAATTTCTAGATGGTATGAGGCATGAGCATGTGTGTTTTTCTTTAATTCCAAAAGTTGGTAAAGAAGAAGCAGAGGATGTACCCATAGAGGTTGCAGATTTGTTAAATGAGTTTCAGGATATTGTATCTGATAATATACCTGATGGATTACCACCGGTAAGGAAGATCAGTCATCAGATGGATTTGATTTCAGGAGCCAGTTTGCCAAACAAGGTAGCACATAGATTGACACCAGCAGAAAGTGAAGAGTTGAACAGACAAGTACATGAGTTATTGCAGAAAGGGTTGATTCGAGAGAGTGTGAGTCCCTGTGTTGTACCAGCAGTATTAGAACCAAAGAAGAATGGAGAGTGGAGGATGTGTATAGATTCTAGAGCAATAAACAAGATCACAATCAAGTATAGGTTTCCATTGCCATGAATGGATGATATTATGGATTGTTTTAGTGGAGCTGTGTATTTCTCAAAGATAGATCTGAAGAGTGGATATCACCAAATTTGGATCAGAGAAGGAGATGAATGGAAGACTACCTTCAAGACAAAGGAAGGATTGTATGAGTGGTTGGTCATGCCTTTTGGGCTAACCAATGCACCGAGCACTTTCATGCGGCTCATGAACGAGGTTCTGAAAGAATTTTTGGGTAAGTTTGTCATTGTTTACCTAGATGATATTTTGATTTTTAGCAAGACATTGGAGGAACATATGATGCATATTCATATGGTGTTTGAGAAGTTGAGAGATGAGAAATTGTTGATTAATTTGAAGAAGTGCAATTTTGTGAAGAAAGAGTTAGTGTATTTGGGATTTGTAGTTTCAGTAGAAGGTCTAAAAATGGACCCAGAGAAGGTACAGGCTATCTTTGAATGGCCTACTCAAAGGAGTGCTACTGAGGTAAGATCTTTTCATGGTTTGGCTAGCTTTTACAGAAAGTTTATTAGAAATTTTAGCAGTATTTGTGGACCCTTGACTGAAACAATGAGAGGGGATAGAAAAGAGTTTCAGTGGACTAATGGGGCAGAAAAGAGTTTTCATTTGTTGAAATGAAAAGTTACAGAACAACCTATTTTAGCACTTCCAGATTTTAATAAGGTGTTTCAAGTAGATTGTGATGCTAGTGGTACTGCAATAGGAGCTGTTATGAGCCAAGAAGGTAAACCTGTTGCTTATTTTAGTGAGAAGTTAAATGATGCCTAGAGGAAATATTCTATTTATGATCAGGAATTTTATGCTATAGTTCAGGCATTAAAGAAGTGGAGACATTATCTGCTTCCTAAGGAGTTTGTTTTGTATACTAATCATCAAGCTTTGCAATATTTGAATAGTCAAGGAAAGTTGAATCAGAGGCATTTGAAATAGGTTGAGTTTTTGCAGAGTTATACATTTGTTTTGAAACACAAAAGTGGAAAGTCTAACAGGGTTGCAGATGCTCTTAGCAGAAGGCAACTATTGCTGATAGAGATGCAGATTGAGGTGGTTGGGTTCAAGGAACTCAAGAATTTATATCCAGAGGATCCTAATTTTGGTGAAGCTTGGAAAGCTTGTACAGAACCTGTTACTCTAGACAGGATGAAATGGTTGGATTTCATCATCCAGGATGATATGCTATTCAGAGGGAGTCATTTGTGCATTCCACGAAGTTCTATGAGGGAAAATCTCATCAAGGAGAAGCATAGCAGAGGATTGGCTGGACATTTTGGTCGTGATAAAACCCTTGGTTTGGTTAGTGAGAATTATTATTGGCCACAGTTGTAGCAAGATTTGAAGAAGTTTGTACAGAGTTGCAAAGTATGTCAGATGGTGAAAGGAGTGAAGCAAAATATAGGGTTGTATCAGCCATTACCTATACCAGAGAAGCCTTGGGAGGATATTAGTATGGACTTTGTTCTTGGTTTACCAAGGACACAGCGGGGACATGATTCAATTTTTGTGGTGGTTGACAGATTTTCAAAGATGGCACATTTCATTCCCTACAAGAAGACTAATGATGCTGTTCATGTAGCAGAATTGTTTTTCAGAGAAGTAATGAGACTTCATGGTTTGCCAAAGACCATAGTTTCAGATTGGGACACTAAGTTTGTTGGATATTTCTAGCGTACATTGTGGTATTAAGGGGAGCACCCTTCATCAATTATCATCCCTACCAATAAAGCACAATTTAGAATCCCTAGAAGGTAAATTATGTTCTAAAGTAGGCTCATAGAAAAGACATATATTAGGAGAAGAATTAATATCAATCCTCAACTCATCTCCATAAAGAGAAATATGATGGAGAGATAGATTAAAGTAATCTTATTTCTCTAATATATCCTTACAAGGAAATTCAAAAGAGGACAAAGAAACATCACATGCACTAGATAAAGTCTTTTTAGGTGTAACATCATCTAATGGTAAGGTAAGAGGAGAATGTTTTGTAATCCCAAAAGTTATAGAAGAATGTTTGGAAAATATTTGAAATAATTTGTGCAACATGATAACAAATAGATCTAAATATATCCAAATGCATTCAAATGAACTTTATAAGCATGAAAAGGAAATCAAACACACAATAGGGCATCTAATTCCACAAAAGAAAGAGGATTCGTAAAACTGGTTCACCAAAATGTAATAGATAAAGGTGAACACACAAGATACAACAAACACAATAGGGCATCTAAATCCACAAAAGAGAGGGGGTAAGTGTTTCGGGTTCACCAAAATGTAAAGTGAAGGTGAACACACAAGGTAAGAAAAAGAGAGATCTAACACCATAAAAGAAAGAGTTGTCATAGACGGGTTCACCAAAATGTAATAAATAAAATATGGATAGGGTCCTAAGACAATGGCTTGCACACAAAAGAGACCCCAAAGCCAATATTTTATACTTACATGAAATTGTATTGATATAGAAATTAAATATAGATGACTAATATTGAAATTAAGAAATAAAGGCACTTACCCCCAAAAAAGAATTGGTTGAAAACCCTATTAAACGATCTCAAAAACTATTGGTTCTCACATTCTTGAATTGAAACTGTGAGATCTACAAAACCCAAAAATATTTTTCTGAGATGGCTCAGCCCGAGTTTGACCCTCATAAAAGGTCAAATAGCACATTCTTTATTTGAAGTCCAATTTGAATTCTATTTGTAGATCTTAGAAGTTTGTCGAAAAGGGTATCCAAATCCTCTCTCAGATCTAAAATTCCACCCTTGTAACTACAAGAAAAAGAGGGTTTTTGGTTGTTTTTTTTGGGGGTTTGCCTCACTCAAACCCCAATTTAGGAATTAACCTTGAAATTGAATTGAAATTGTTGGAATAAACAAAGTAAATGGAACAATTCACCTTGCTTGAGTTGAAACCCTTGTGGAGGATTCAAATCCTTGAATCCAAAAGAATGGATGAATGTAGAATCACATGTAGGATGCCTCCAATCAATTTTCTTTAGATCTTCAACACCAATCTTGAATGTATCTTGAACTTGGAAAAGGCTTGAATAGAAAATGGATGAATCTTCAACAAGAGAGCTCCATAGAGCTTGAATCCTTCAATGGCTACTAATGGATCTCCTTGATGAATTGGATGCTTGAATGCTTGAAGGCTTGAATGCTTGATCTTCTTGTTTGAGAGCTTGATAGATAGATTGCAAAACTTGATGGAGAAAATGAGAGAGGAAGGCTCCCTTTTATAGTGATCTAGGGCACAAGAGGGGCCTCGTAGAAAACAATAATTAAGGGCCCATGGAAGAAAACTCTAGAGAGGTGCACATGGAAAGGAAATTAAATTAAAGTCTTGACACAAAACTCTAGGATGGGACCACCCTTAATAAATAAATAAAATAATTATTTAAGAGCCTTGTTACAAAATTCAAGGTAAGGCCAACCCCAAAGTTAATTTGAGTATTAGGCACAAAAATTGAGAAAGGCTAATCTCCAATAATAAATTAGGAATCCTATACAAATATCAAGAAAGGTCCACCTCAAATATTAATTTGAGAATTCAACGATTAATCCGAGAAAATAGTGGCCCTGAAGAGGGAAAAGACAAGTTTTTGATGAAATCCCGCAATCGGAGGCTAACCCTGAAGATCCTAGACCTTATGGTCAAGGTTGAGATTGACCTTGACTAGGTCAGGGTTAAGGTCGACCTTGACCTAGTTAGGGTCAAGGTTGACTTTGACCTTAGGGTCCAAAACCTTAGATTCATAGTCGAAATTGCTAGAAAAATGCTAGGGAGAAGTGGAAAAATGGGGCATAATAGGTGGAAAAGCCAGATCCAAGTTGAATATCCATTCAAGGCATTCAACATGACCCCAAACCACTTACTTGAAGGGCTCAAAGCTCTTATCATGGAAGTGATTCCATTTTAAGATGATACACATATCAAGATAGAATAGATTACCTCTGGATTGTGTACCAGTTCCAACAAGTCTTCCTCCATCATCATAGATCTTCACCTTTTTTCTCTCAAAAGCCAGTCAATGGCCTAAATTATTTAGCTGAGCCACACTTAACAAATTATAGTTCAATCCATCTACCCAGTATGCATTTTCACATTGTAATCTGTCATTGATCATCAGTGAGCCTTTACCTCTTACGATATAGGGTGCATCATTTCCCATTCTCACAGATCCTCCATTATATTCAACAAGATGATCAAACATCTCTACATCATTGGTCATATGATGTGTACAACCACTATCTATGATCCATGTATCATTTCTCCTTACTTTAGAGATTAATGTTTTCTCTTCATGTTTTTCTTCTTCCTCTAAGTCATCTTTCATATGAACAAATAAAACTTCTATATCATCTTTAGAATCAGATTCAGTTTCAATATCTTTGGCTATGTAACATACCTTTTTTCCTTTTTCATCTTGGTTGTCTTTGTTGTTATGTCGGTAGCCTCTATTGACTCTTCTCCCATAGCTTACTTCAGATTGATCTTTGGATCTATCATTATCTTTCTTTTGAGGACATCTAGCAGTGATGTGACTAACTTCTTTACAGTTAAAACATGCCAAAGGTAGCTTGCCTCTATACCTTCCTTTTCCTTTGGGCAATCTTCTAGCCATAAGAGCTTCAAGCTCATCAAGTTCATCATCAGTATTGTCATCACTATCACAATTCTTACTATTCCTGATAGACTTTCCAATCTTCAAAGAAGACATGAAAGCAGATTCAATAGAAGGAACAACACTGTTATCAAATCTACCTCTTAGGATTTCAGCTCGGGCTCTTTTGACGTTCAGATCTCTACTGTATATTAGTGTTAACTTATCTCACATTCCTTTGGCAATCATGCATGTCTTGATATCTTCAAATTCAGTGTCAGTATAGGTAGCAACAAGTTCCATCATAGTAACATTGTGTTCATGCTTGTCTTTTAGTTGATCAAGAGTTAAGGGACCAGTGGGCAGTTCTATGTAGCCATTCTCCATCAGATCTAGTGTAGAATTCCCAATCCTAGATATGTGTAGCTTCATCCAGCTTTGCCATACTACAAAATTCTCTTTGTTCAACTTCGGTACTTCCCTCTTATACATCTTGAGACCTTTATGCTTAAGTCCTTAAAACTCCATTCCAAGCAACCAACGCTCTGATACCAATTGTTAGAATAACTAAGAGGGGGGTGAATCAGTTATCTAGTGTCCCAAAACAAAATGTATAATTCAAAACTATTTATTCAATTTTTTCTCATCAGTAAACAATGATAACTTTCACTGTCTGTGCTTTTACCGATTACCAGTCTAATACCATAATAGTTACCAATCAAATCTAACATGTAACATGTAAAGAATGATAATAAACAAATATCACAATCAACACATAACACAAGAGATTTAATGTGGAAACCCTGTAAAGGGAAAACCCACCCGGGACCTGCAACCCAAAATTGTTCACTCTTCTGAAGTGAGGTCAGTTAAGACCCAACCCTATCAAAGGTTTACAAACACACTGTTAGGTGTGACCTTGTTAGAGGATTTTAGACTAGAAGTTATCATCCAACTAGCATTCACTTTGGGGTTGACAGGATAACAATGTTCTTTCTATGAATGATACATCATAAGACTTTCAGAGTCCACTCAGTTAAGAGAATTTGACTATATACAATGGTTAAATATGTAATAGTAAATGATCTGCCTTAATACAACTTCAATTGCAAACTACAGATCAATATTCAGTCCATACAAATCCTTCTGATCAATATTTCACTTCAGATTCAATACTGTATCAACTTATTGTCCATCGGTAATTTCTCTCTGTAGCTTGGTAATTATTCTGTAGCTCGGTTCTTACTTAACTAGTATGATCAAAATGCATGAAAACTTTGTTCAAGTGATATTCCTGCAATTTCTACTTCTTCCGACATCCTTCTATTAAGAAATTATCTTCTCTTATATAGATAGGTAAATCATTTTCTTCTACACCATTGAATTTTTCTGCTTAACCACATTCATGGATTTTTCCACTTCAAACTTTCTTGGCACTTGTGTCAATAACACATTTGATTCTCATCCTTTAGATCTTTGCTAAATTTTGTCAGCCATCGATCTGTGTAACAAACATTATCCATTACCTCAATGTTATACTCTTGCCAGCTCATCAATCTTATCAGCTAAACTAATCATTTTGTTCATTTTGTTCTTCAGTTAACAAAGAAATGTGTCGGTGAACATTGCTCAGTTAATACTATGATTAGTATACACTACACTCCATCAATGTATACTAGAATTGCTTCATTTACTGACAACACTACTTTGTTTCTTTCAGCTCTATACTTCATCATAGATGAATGCAACATAATAAAGTCAATATCATCAAGTCATAGACTCATCAACAAGTTACTCAATGTGTTCCTTATCCTCATCTATCATGTGCATCTTTCCTCATGTAGATTTCTCTATTCTTCGTCTCTTTCACCTTTCTTTAGATGTCTCGGTATAGTAACTTACAAGATAAGTATTGTTAAACTAGTTGACATCAATGACAAAATAATACTGATTTAATCATATTACATATCTAATCAGCAACTCCTCAGTGATCTTGTAACACAAATTCTTCAATCAGATTCCAAATCAGTTATAGTCCAACACTAAACATTCTTATCATGGAAGTGCTTCCATTTTAAGATGTTACACCATCTTAGAAAATTTGTCAACCACTACCAAAATAGAATCATTACCTCTCTGAGTTCTAGGCAATCCAAGAAAAGAGTCCATACTCACATCTTCCCAAGATCTATCAAGTAAAGGAAAAGGTGTATACAATCCCAAATTCTAACTAGTTCCTTTTGCTACTTGACAAATTCTACAACCTCTAACCATTCTCTATACATCTCTATAAATTTGTGGCCAAAAGTATCTTTCTAAAATCAGTTTCACAATCTTATCAATCACAAAATGTTCAAAAAGTCCACCACTATGTTTTTCCTTTACTATATTTTCTCTCATAGATCCTCTAGGTATGCACAACTAAACTCCTTTAAATAACATGTGTCTTCTTGAATGAAATAATCAGTCCACTTGTCATTTACTATTTGTTCTCTAAAAGTTTTCCAAGGCTCTGCAAAATCAAGGTCAGTTTCATACAAACACTTCAAATCATCAAAACCAAGTACCTCAACTCTTATTTGTGTCAGCAAACTTCTTCTTTGGCTCAAGGCATCAACAAAATTATTTGATTGTCCACTTTTATGCTTCATTGAAAAGGAAAAATTATGCAAGAACTCAACCCACTACATATGTCTCTGATTCAACTTATCTAACTTCCCAAATACTACAAAGCTTTATGGTCAGTATACAACACAAAATATTCAGGCATCAAATAATGTCTCCATTTCATCAAAGCTTGAAAAATAGCATAGAATTTTTGGTCATAAACTGTATATTTTCTCTTAGGATCATTCAAATTTTCACTAAAGAAAGCTACAAGTCTTCCTTCTTGGCTTAAAATAGCTCCAACTGCACTTCCACTAGCATCACATTCAACTTGGAAAACTTTACTAAAATCAGGCAAAGCAAGTGTAGGCAACTCTGCAATTCTTTGTTTCAATGTTTCAAAACTCTTTTGTGCTCCATGTGTCCATTCGAAATCCCTTTTGTCTCCTCTCATAGTTTCAATCATAGTATTACAAATAGAACTAAATTTTTTGATGAACTTCCTATAAAAACTTGCCAATCCATGAAATGATCTTACCTCTCCAACATTTTCTAGTGTAGGCCAATCAAGTATAGCTCTCACTTTCTCAGGGTCCATCTTCAATCCATCATCTAAAATTACAAAACCAAGGTACATAATCTCCTCTTTCATAAATGAACATTTATTCAAGTTAATCAACAACTTTTCTTCCTTTAATCTCTGCAATACTTGTCTGATATGCTCAAGATGTTCTTCCTTAGTCTTACTAAATATTAGAATGTCATCAAGATATACAATCATAAACTTACCCAAGAATCTTTTGAAAACTTCATTCATCAACCTCATGAAAGTACTAGGTGCATTACTGTTTCCCACCAATTTGTGATCACCAAGGGTGGCTTTGTACATCTAAATAAGGTCTTGCAACCTTACATGCTAGCTACTATTGTATCCAGGTGTGCAAATAATGAAGTTTTTATTAATGGGATTTTTAAAGAGAGAAATACATGTGTCTCTATGGAACACCAATTCAATATTCCTAAGGACATAATAAGGAATGCATTCAAGCTATAGGAACAAGAAGTTAAGAAAGAGAAATGGTTTCTCTATAAGAAGACCTTTGACTTTATCCAAATTTTTGATAAGATTTATGACCCGTTGAAGGCTTTCTAGCCTTAGGCACAAAAGATTGAGACTCTGATGGAGCATTTTGAAGGAATCATGCAAGCTTTAAATGAGAAGAAAGATGATGTGATCCAATCTGATCCAAAAAAGGCTAAAAGAATTCTGAGCCAACCATCTAATGCCAGGCTTGTTCCTCAAGGAATGTACACTATCCAACAGAGGCAGGGATATAATGTTTTATTGCCCATGCAACAAAAAGTAGGGATGTTCCATCAACTTCCAAAGGGAAGAGACCCATGGGTGATATTCTTGATGTGAAACCCTCTCCAAAGAGGTAAAAACAAGAAGATGAGGGCCAGCCTCAAGGAAATGTGTATTCTCCATCTCAATCCCCACTACATTTAGATGAGAAAGGAGTTGTTGGGTAGCTGGTATAGATGAATAGTGAGGGAAAAAAAATTGTAACCAATGAAGAGATTCAAGAAGGGATGCAAAAGGAACCCAAGAAAGAAGAGATGGACCTCATTGTGTCTGGGTTCTTAGGTAAAGAACTAGACCCTATATTAAAGTAGGCTTGTTATTGTTTTTTGTTGGATTATAGTTTTGTTAAAGCTAGGGCATTCCTTCAATTTTTATGGAGAATGCATATTAATCAATATAAAGAGTTATGTGAGAATAAGAAGTAAGAGTTACCTGATAGGGACATAAATGATATTGAAATTGAAATAAAGAGGGAGATGATAAATAAATTTGAAAAGATGACCCCAGAAGAATGTAGAGCTTTGGTCCGTACTGTAGGAGTGATGATTATTCCTGAGTGGGATATAGATGATGCAGTAGTTTTTGATGTTTTAAGGAAGAAGATGACCATTGTGCACTCTACCATTGAGGAGGTAGAACAAGATACCAAGGGAGTTGTTTTTTCTGATGACCAAGCTGCCCTTGTAATGTGGTCCTTGAAAAGAGAAGAAAATAGGAAAAGAAATGAGGTCTACCCCATTGAATACTAATGAAACTTGTTAGTTAAGAGGTTTGGGGATACTTAAATTGTTGAAGCTTCTAATGTAGTCTTGGAGATTGCAAAATTCAATCTCAAAGTTGCAGAGAGAGAAGCACAATAGAAAGAAGAGCAGAGAATACAATTTAAAACCATTCTCAAAGCCTACAATGATTTAAAGGTAGTGGTAATTGTTGTCACTAGGGATTGCACCTGTGATGGCTAAGTATGAAACCTAGCAATCCTGTGAAACATGGGAATACTCTCAGGATGTGGGACTGCTTCATTGAGAATAAACCTTTGGATTAAATGTTGGCTTTCCCATTTGTATCACCTAAACTAAACTGAACTTGAAGGGAAAGGGAGAGATATTGCATGAAATTGAAATAACTAAAATTTAACTTAGGTGATTCACCAAACTAGATAGATCCACAAACTGAAGATAGACTCACAATGTAATCCGGCATATAACCTAAACATCACAACTCTTCCCAAATCTAATTCTTCTCTTAGAAAATAATCAGGTGCTGATTGTAAATGAGAAGGGAAAATAGATTCCACAACTCAAACACATATAAATGCACACAGATTGAAACTTTAAGAAAATTCAGTGCTTGTAAACATCAAAATGAACTAAATATCAAGTAAAGGATCAAATTTCAATCATAATACATGACATTAAATCCATCAAATCAACTCACAAAGCTATAGAAAAAGAAGGACAATTGATATTAACTGGAATAAAAGGATTCAAAACATCAATTTGCTTCTCCTAGAGCTACAACATTCACCTCCTAAAAATGAGGGAAAGAGGAACTAGCCTTCAATCACCAAAGGTGAGAGGCATATATAGAAAATATGTAGAATCTGCATTGAAGTCCACTACTTCACCAAAATTAGAAAATTCTGCCACTAGGACCATGATCATGCCACTCTGAAATTCGGATGCCCAATTCCTAAGAATCTAGGGGGACAGAAAAAATGGGGTCCCTAAAAATAGGTAAGCAAAGTAAGACCAATAACCCACTAAGTCATGTCTGTAACTGATAATCTGACAGTGGTTTATAAAAACACCACCTCTCAATATCATACAATGAATAAGAGCAATGAATTTTACAATAAAAACATATCGCACTCACTATGCCAAAAGATGGACCCTAAATACATTAACAAATAGTTCTCAACCCTAAATAAAAAGGGGAAAACATATTTGAAATGCTTACAATTTTATACATCCATTTGACACATAATTGCATCCTAAAAAGATAGCCCCCCATGTCAAAATATATGGTTTCAATGATACATCTCCTAAGTAAAAAATTGACTACCATGTTTGGGAATCTAATGGCATCAAAATAATTAATATATTTACCTCTAAAAGAGATAACTATATTAATAGCTTTACATTAAAATAACCTATGCACGTGAAAAAATTAGCAAAGGAGAGTTAATAATTCTCAACCCTAAAAGGGGAGACAAGAAGAAAAACATGCTATTATTGAAACCCTCATCGAAAAATGAGTGGACTCTCTGTTATCTCAGCATCCTCACATGGCATCTGGCAACCTCTAAATGCACAAGCAGCTTTGAATGGCAGCCTCCATCACTGAAATAGAAACAAAAAATATCCATCTCAATTCGGCAACATCTATTGAGGTAGGCATGACATGAATTCATTTATCTTTCTTATTACATTTTGATAGCATTTGTGGTATTTGAGCTCTATATTAGGGCACTGTTGGATACATATCTTGTCCTTGCAATTACTTAGGACACTGGTTCATTGCATTTTGCATTGTTTGAAACTAGTGAATCATGAATATGAATGTTATATTCACTGTTGTTTCAATATGGCCTATGAAACCTTGCTAGGGCATCATTGATATTGATTGCTGAGCTAGGGCACACCATGCTCATATTCACTATCCTCGTGTTCTCTTTTTCAAGGGCACTATTACCTTTATTTGATTGCATATTTGCATTAGGGAATGGTTTTAACATCTTGGTTGCTAGCAACCTGAGAGCTAGGCACCGATTTGTTTTGACAATTGATGGCTTTGTTTTCTCTATTATGGCATGACACTATATTGAACATAATGCCAAAAGAAAATAGGGTATCAAGCTTATTTTGCATTGTCTTCTTGTATCCTAACTGGTGTCAATGTGCTTGGGGAGGCCTGACTATTGTATGGCCCATGATCCATAGCTAGGGCATCACATAATTTACTATTATGGCATATGTTTGTGAGTTATAAGTTATAACTTTTTCCAAAGCCACACCCTATTAAAAAAATTGGTAAAAGTCTATGGGCTTAGCTTTTATATTGTCATGCTCAATGTTTAGATATGGTCTACCGCTTTAGTATTTAATGAATCCACTGCCTGTTGGTATTAATAATTTGTGCTCACTTTTATCTTTGATGCTAGTGTCAGCCCTCAAGCCTACTCTTGCTAGTTACTCATTTGTTGTATTATTGATGCTATGGCTTTAATGTTGAGCCTTCTCACAACCCATGACCTTAGGGCATAGATGGTTTTCATCAACTACTACTGGCATCACCATTTGATCACATGCTATTGTAATTTTATGAGAATGATATTGTTGTGCAAAATGCCCCCTTCGTATTGGGTATATGTATTCTACTACTTTTTGTTATGGAGCCTACGCACTCCTACTTGATGCTTTCCGCTTTCTTCACTGTCACTGCAACCTGCAAGTTCCTCTAGGGCACAACATATGTATGCATGTATTGTTTAGCATGGCATGCATTGTTTGGAGCTAGGGAACTACAAATTAAGTACCTCAACATCATGAGGTTGCGGTCTATTTTTCTTATGTTAATTCAAATGCTAGCTGTAGTCATTTGCAGAGCATGCATCATTACCCTGTTAAGAATTTGGCATCACCTAGTATTCTATTGATCACTGTTATTTCTTGTACATAGACTAAGAGCTAGTGCATATAATTTTCTATTGTATGCTCTACATATGTCACCATTATGCTGTTATCACACAAGCTACTTGAAACCCCCTTGTACTTGCATATGCTCAATCTTTTGATGGATTCACTATTTAGAGGCATTGCCTATTGTTTCAACAACCTGTGACCCTGCTATTTGCCTTGACTGGTGCTCTAATCATTACCACTTCTTAGATTATGTTCATCACCATGGAATGTTATTGATAATATCATGCCCTACTCATTTGGTGTCATGCGGGTTAACATTGACTATTATTTACTGCTTGAAATGAATGGCACCAGTTGACTATGGTGGCATTTGATTGCAGAGCATGCTCACTATATATTAATCATGTTCACTATATAATATTAGTGCTTGTTATTTGATTGCTTGGAACCCGCAAGCCACATTATCTGCATGATGATGGTTGATGCTGGTGTCCATTGGAGTTTACTGCATTATGTTTGAGAGATTGCACATTATTTTATGTTGATTCCCTACCTTGATGGCTTGATATATGTGCCTTTTTTTGGCCATGCTCCATTGATTTGGATTTATGGTTCTTTTGAGTGTCCCACTGACACTGCTCACTTACTGAGTGCCCCCTACATGAGTCAGTGCCTCTCCTTGAGATGGTTAGGGTTCCTAGAAACTCTATGGGAATAGAGCTTCTGACAACCCTCACTGGTTTAGTGTAGGGTACTAGGAGACTTAATACTAATCATGGGTGTTGTAACTTGTATCTGCACATGGAACAAACACATTAGTAGAAAAAAATGGCATTTCTTTTATTTCCAAAGCCACCTCATGCACCTTCCCTGAGCACAACCCCTATTAGATGTGTTTGGATGAGTACACATATGCATGTTTGTAGATGTTGTGGCACCATCCATTGCTTAGATCCATTGGATCTAACTCCTCTATTTTTCTCTCTACAAGTTCAGGATCACCGGAGTACACTAGGAACATAGAAGATCAACTCTTATTACCAAGAAATGTCTAGTACTCCTACATCTATGCTTCATTATATATGTATATTTGCACTCATTTATGCAATTCTAGCAATGGCTATGCTCACAGCATGTGTGAGCTTAGATAAATTTCCTTTTTTTAATTATCTTTCCTTTTGTACAACATATTCAGGATATTAACACATGTAATCTTAGATGTAGTAATTTCCTTTCCTTTCATGTACTTTGTAATGAAATGAACACAAATATTAATCAAGACCACCTAATAATGCAAACTAGGGTACCATAGCTCATCTAGTAATTAGGCTTCCAAAATGTGTAAAAATATGATAACATTCTGGCAACCTCTATGGAGTTCTTTCCTGCTAAGCATCATAGACCAGTTGCCTTATAGATCCATTGGGCACAGAGTCATTAGGCTTGAAAACTAAACTTAGCTCCTTCAAACAACCTCCTTCTACTGACAAAACTACTAACTAGCGGAGATAACTTCTCCTTCTTATTGCTACTCACACCAAACTGAAATCAAACTAAAAGCAACTAGAAACTAAAAACAACTTGTGCTAGGCACTTAGGGAACACAAAAATTGAAAAATCCTATCCTACCCTACTCTAATTAGTCTCAGCAAACTGGTTAAACAAATCCATTAACTAGATTGTTGAAATAGCTTCCCATTCTCCTCAAAATATTATACTTTTCACACTTAATGCTAGAAAAGAGAACAAGGAACACAAAAATGTACTAAACTGTCTAGCATATCAAATTTTGAATCTAGTAGACCAGATTACTCACCTCAACTAGATCATAGGGGTTGTCCTCCCAAGGAGGCTGATAAGGCTGAATAAGCTCCTAGTCACCAGTGAGTGGACTCTTGACATCACCCTCCATTAAATCCTTGAATATGCATGCCTTGCTTAGCCCCACCTGGGCTAGATATCTGACAGTACACCCTCTAGAGAGCATAAAACTAGGCCTCTCCTACTGCTCAATATGCATCTTACAAGTATCTTTAGCATGCTGATAAAAAATCTGCCCCTCCATGATAGTCTACCATAATATTTCTTCTTCTGCAGTTAGAGGATTATCCTCCTCATTAGTTAGAACATCCAACAACTCATCAAAGCCATCCAACTACCTTAGGTCCTTAACAACCACTGGCCTTTCTTCATGATCGAAGAAACAAGATTCTTGAGATTCAACCTCCATCTTATTGCAAACATGCCCAAATTCTACAACTGAGACACCATTGCCCTCCTAAAAAAGAGACTCTTCCTCAAGAACATACAAGCCATTATCCTTTTCAGGAACATCAACAAGAGTGGAATAGAAAATATCAATTATCAAATCAAAATCATCTTGTTGCTCTAAGTCAACAGTAGTTGTATCATCTTTCTTATCATAAATAGAGAGCTCAACTAGTAAATTTTGCACTACTTCATCTTGCTCAATATAAGAAGGCATCTCCTCAAAGAAATTAGTTAGTGTCTCTCCCTCATTACTTTCTTTCTGATCCTTATCTAGCTACTCTAATTCATCATTATGTAACAACTCTACTTGTTCCTCATGATCATCATGAAAAAGTACACCTAAGAGACAAGAATCATCTTCTTTCTGGCGGCTTGAAATACTATGAGGTGTAGGGGACTCTTTAGGAATGGGATCATAAGGCTTTATCTGTTGGAGAACAGGCTCACTATCATATAGGAAGTCAAACCTCATAGGTGTCTCATCTATAGAAATAGAATGAAGTGGCTGGAAATTTGAGATAGGGTCATGAATAGGCTCTAGAAATGCATGGAGATTAGGCTCATGTTGACTAAGATTTTGAATTGAAGGATAAATATTAAATCTTGGAACTTCAATAGGAGTGATAGTGGACTTACTAGGCAAGAAACTTGGGATTTGAACCTTGTGAGTCTCCTGTCTCATCTGCAAAGCCTCTAGGTTCTCTTCAGTGGCATGAGGCATCTCCTTCTGGATCTCCTCCTTAACAAGAGCTAGCATCACATAACCTAGATACATGGTCCATGAGGGTCTCCAAGACTGCATTAAGTTTTTATTGCCTTCCTCTAGTGATCTTTCTTGCATTAGGGTAGCAACAACTTCTTGATCTCCATGCTTTGGTACTTGTGCCAATAGATTCTTAAGCAATTGATCCCTTTTTGAAATCTTCTTGGAAAGTGTCTCTCGTTCATGATCATGGAATTCAACATTTTTTTCCAACTCTTTTTAGACATCCTCCTTAGCTTTTGTAGCTATAAGATAGATGGCTAAGTATGAAACCTAGCAATCTCGTGAAACATGGGAGTACTCTCAAGATGTGGGACTACTTCACTAAGAATAAACCTCCAGATTAAGGGTCGGCTTCCCCATTTGTATCACCTAAACTAAATTAAACTTGAAGGGAAAGAGAGAGAGATTGCATGAAATTAAAATTGAAATAACTAAAATTTAACTTAGGTGATTCACCAAACTGGATAGATCCACAAACTGAAGATAGACTCACAATGTAATCCAACATATAACCTAAACATCACAAATCTTCCCATATTTCATTCTTCTCTTAGAAAATAATCAAGCACTGGTTGTAAATGACAAGGGAAAATAGATTCCACAACTCAAACACATATAAATGCACACAGATTGAAACTTTAAGAAAAATTAGTGCTTGTAAACATCAAAATGAACTAAATATCAAGTAAAGGATCAAATTTCAATCACAATACATGACATTAAATCCATCAAAGCAACTCAAAAGCAGTAGAAAAAGAAGGAAAATTGCTATTAACTGGAATAAAAGGAGTCAAAACATCAATTTGCTTCTCCTGGAGCTACAACATTAACCTCTTGAAAATGAGGGAAGGAAGAACTAGCCTTCAATCACCAAAGGTGAGAGGCATATATAGAAAATATGTAGAATCTCCATTGAAGTCCACTACTTCACGAAAATTAGAAAATTCTACCACTAGGACCTTGATCATGCCACTCTGAAATTTGGATGCCCAATTTCCAAGAATCTAGGGGGACAGAAAAATTGGGGTCCCTAAAAATAGGTAATCAAAGGAAGACCAATAACCCACTAAGTCATGTCTGTAACTGATAATCTAATAGTGGTTTATAAAAACACCACCTGTCAGTATCATACAATGAATAAGAGCAATGACTTTTACAATAAAAACATATCCAACTCACTATGCCAAAAGATGGACCCTAAATACATTAACATATAGTTCTCAACCCTAAATAAAAAGGAGAAAACATATTTGAAATGCTTACAATTTTATACATCCATTTTCCCTTCTCATTTACAACTAGCACCTGATTATTTTCTAAGGGAAGAATCAGATTTGAGAAGAGTTGTGGTGTTTAGGTTATATGTTGGATTACATTGTGAGTCTATTTTTAGTTTATGGATCTATCCATTTTGGTGAATCAACTAAGTTTAAATTTTAGTTATTTCATTTTATGTAATCTCTCTCCCTTTCCCTTCAAGTTCAGTTCAGTTCAGGTGATACAAATGGGGAAGTCGGCCCTTAATCCAGAGGTTTATTCTTAGTGAAGCAGTCCCACATCCTGAGAGTATTCCCATGTTTCACGAGATTGCTAGGTTTTATACTTAGCCATCCTGGGTGCAATCCCTAGTGACAATAGTAATAGAGAAAGATAACCTAATTTCACAATTGATAGGGCCACAAGATTACATGTCTTTCAATTGTTTCTTGCGAACCATCCTACACTTGCCTCTTCTTCTAGTCCAAATGTTGAATTCCCTCCATCTCCATTCCCTGAGATATATATTGAAGCAAGGGTCAGTTGGGATAAGTAGAAGCTTTAGGAAGAGAGAGAGAGAGAGAGAGAGAGAGAGAGAGAGAGAGAGAGAGAGAGAGAGAGAGAGAGAGAGAGAGAGAGAGAGAGAGAGAGAGAGAGAGAGAGAGAGAGGAGAGAGAGAGAGAGAGAGAGAGAGAGAGAGAGAGATAAATCAGAGAGAGCCTGGAAGAGGAAAGAGATCAACATGGGAATGCTCAAAGCTTGATTGACCAAAAATATGAGGAGAAGGTTAAGGAAATGATACTTTAATTTTCTCAAGGGTTAGAGCCTACTATGTTGTATGATCATGAAAAGAGGCTAGATATATTTTTGAATTCCTTGTTAGAAGTAAAGGTTGAGTTGAAGCCAATTTTGGATAAATGGGTGGAAAGACATTCAAGCATAAAGTTATTTTATTATTTCTATAAAGGTCAGGATAGTCTCAACCCTACAATAAATCCTTTACATAAATTTGTAAAAGCTTTGGTTGTGTATCACATAGGGATGGATGATTTGGAAAGAAAATCCAATCTCTTGAAGAAGGAATTGACTGTTATCAATTGTGAGTGAATTCTGGGGATTTTTAAATGGAATGGAAATTTGAAGGAATTCATAAAAGGATAGCAGAGTTAGATGATGAGATTGTCAATAAGGATGAATAGTATCCTAACTCTAGAAAACACTCTTTTCTTTGTCCAAATAGTTGAGGTGATAGAAGGGGGCATATCCTAATTTGAATATCTAAAGAAATAAATCAAACATGTGATAATAAATGGCATGAATTATCTAACAGAAAGGATGAGATTATTGGATACCCCATTCCCAAATGAAGAAGTGTTCAATGCTTGGCAGTACCACTACTTGCCTCATGTAGAAAAAGATAGTACTCAACCTACTTCTTAAATGAAGCAAGGCTACAGTTTTGAATTTTGGTTGGTAAGAGTTTGGGTAAAATAATGTTGGGAACATTTTGAACACAAAGAGGATTAGATTAGTTGAAGTGCTTGAGGAGATAAATGAAGAGTCAAAGGAGGTAGCTGATTTTTCTAGATATTTACAAATGATTTCCAAGATTTGATTTTGGTCATTTATTATAAATTATTGTGTGTAGTTCTTGAGAGTCTTTAGGTTAAGTTTTTTATTCCCTAAATGATCAGATGCTAGTTGCAATCCTTATCATATAAAAGGATTTTTCATGATGATTCAAAGGCATTAAGAGTTAGGTGTTTATAGATTTTATGTTTTAAAACCCTAGTCTGAGTCAAGATTGTAAATTTTGTATCAGTATTATACATAGAAGGAAGAAAGTTCTAGCTCTTTATTATATTTAAAGAGGGCTTGTATTCTGGAGTGTAAATTGTATACAAGGATAGGATTCATAATACTTAATACAAATATCTCTTTCTTATCTCTCCTCTATGTCAATCTTATGAATTTTGAATTTTCTAGTTCATTGCATAATTGTTTATGTGTGTATTTTCATTCCTGAGTTCTGATCAAGGATTAGATTAAATATTACTCTAGATGGGATATGAGTTCATCTTGATTTACATAAGGATTTTTGTAAGTAGTGATGGTTTTGGGTGGATGTATTTATGGCTATGAATATGTGATATATTTTACTCTTTGTATCCTATTTATTTCATAGTCATTTCCCAATGGATAAGGCACTGGTGTGAGAAAGTATCTCTTCTATTGGTATATATTGATCAAGGTTGTCAGAATCTGCAATATAAAGAAAACCATTCAAATTTTTTAGTTTATGGTTGAGAGACTAAATTTCCTATCATATAAATGGAGATTCAATGAGTGTTTTGGTTATCATTTAGCACCTTTTTATTTATTTATTTATTATTGAATCCACTCTTGGTGTTGTGAAGGTATTATATTTACTGGATTAGGTGCACCCGTCTTGGTTTTGTAGAGCCACAAGTGCAGAGGGTAGTCTTTTCCCTATAGTTGGTCCATTTACCTTGAGATCCTATAATATATTTAGAATTAACCTCTCCTAAAATCAATCTGAAGGTATATTAGTAGCCTAGTAGCATAAGTCATTATAAAATACCAACACATTGGAATGTCTTTAACTGGAGGAAGCTGACCTAATTCATACTGTTTGACAACCTCTTAATATTTTCTTACTATATTCCACACTTTTGTATATTATATTAATTATTTTTTTCTTCTGCTACACAGACATTTTAAAAACTAAGGATAAATTTACATTAATATTTTCAAGAAGCTGCAAGCTATATAATCATTCTTTTCTAATTTGTCTATATGATGTACATATATATATGCCTTCACATTCATCTAACCAATCTCATTTTCCATTTTGTTTTTCTTCTTATGATTTCCCTTCTCTCTATTCACAATTACAACTCCAATGTACAAAAACAACAATGTACATTGAACTAACCAATCAACCCTCTCTAAAACACCTTAACATAAATTCATCAAAAGAATTGAAATTAAGATCTTCTATCATATCTTCAATTTTTTGTCCATTATATGAACAATGTCTATCGACTGTATAATAGAACAGAATAACAAATCTCTTTTTGTAGTAGAATCAAATTTAAATAGTTCTATCTTCTGTGAATTAGATAACATACAATCTTTAAAGTATACTACAAATTACTCCTATTATACAATACATTTTTGACCTAATTACCACTTCTATATATGACCTCACCTCTTCCCAATGAAGACAAATGATGGATACTCTGATCAAACAGAGCACAAACATAACTAGGTCTACTAATATCATCATGGGAACTTTCTAAACAAACCCAAAATACAATGTTAAATCCAACTTAACTTAGACATTTATTACTTCTCTTGTCTACATGAATGGCATAATGATCTCTTCCCAATCCCTATTTTCTGACCTTTTCACCATCCCATAGTCAAATGACACAATCAATAGCTCAATCATAATATTAAAAACTACCCATTAAAGTTACCACAAAACACTCAACAATAATAATTACACAACAAAAACAATAATAATATGGTATTAAGGGAGCAACCTTCATCAAGATACCACAAACACATAATAGAAATAGAGAAACAACAATAATAATATGCAAGAACAGAAAATTGGCTTCTTATTATCTCCACAAATGTGGAATTACAAACTTTCAGAATTACAATATGCAAAGCCCACATGGGCATTCCTTACAATATTCTATAGGACAAAGCCTCAAATTCAATACCCAGATCTACTACACAGAACTATTCTGAACTACCTAAGACAATAATATAGCCTTCCTTATGTAGGCAATTTTCCACCACCTGGGAAGGTTCCAGAATTTTAGCCAATAAGGCCGACCAAACTTAGAATTATTTTATTTTACATTTTATTACATCATAGTCAGCTCAAGATAACCTTTGAAACCCGAACAAAAATTTTGAGGAAAATTATTTTCTGCCATTTCAGGTGGCCCAACTTCCGAAGACCATAAGTCATCACCAGTTGACAGATCGGCTATTATAACCCCATTTAAGAAATTCCATGAAGCGCTCTATAGGCTTGACTGGTGCAAGTGCTTGTCACCCAAATTTTCAACCTCATATGGGGCCTCTAAAGCCTTCAAAACTAAGTTCAAAGTTTCTATACCCTGCTGCCAATACCGAAAATCTTTAATATCTTCCAATATACACTTGATCTGGTAATGAAACTTTACTGGCAAACTTATATAACCAAAATGAATCTCCAAGAAAGAAATCAATCATTCTGAGCACATACAAAAATTACCAAAAATAGTAACTTTCCATAAATAGAAGCTCTGCACAAAATAACCCTTATTGAATATAAAAACATAAATATATTTTAATTTTTTTTTGGGTGATGCAAGATTGCTCTTACACCCAGGATGCTCCTACATCAGACACCCAGGGTATTTGAGAAGTGACCCCTATCACGACTCAGGTGTGCAGAGGAAAACCAAGACGGCTAACCTCCTCCTTTGTCAGCCATGATGAATCTTCAATAGGTCATCATTTCCACTTGACCAAATATTCTTCATATGTCTTGTTCCTTGTGCTTCTCCCAACACGACTGTCTAGTATATCTTTGATCTCCTTAGTGTCTAAAACTAGTTGCTGGAATACTCCAATGTGTTGTTGTTATCTCATCTTCAACACCTCCTTCATGATACTCTTTCAGATCTAAAATGTTAAACACTAGTGAAATATTTAGCTCAGTAGGCAATTCTACCTCATATGCATTCCTGAATCATGTTTCTTCAGTATCCTACATGGTCCAAACTTCTTCAATTTCAGCTTGTTATATGTACCAACTGGAAACCGCTCCTTTCGCAAATGAACGATGACTTCATCACCACCTAAAATTCCTTATACCTCCTTTTCTCATCTGCCTTAGCCTTATACTATGCATTCATGTTGGTAATATGCTTCCTCACCTCCTCATGGATGTTCTTCAAGTGTTCTACAAAATCCTCAGCTTCAGCACTACTTATTTCTCCTTTATCTTTCTTTCTCAATTTAGATGCATTTCTTGGACTACTTCCATATACAATCCAGAATGGTGATTTACCAGTGCTTCTATTGATAGAATTATTATATACAAATTTTGCCTGTGGTAAAATCAAATCCCATCCTGTTGGCTTATCTCCAACCAAACATCTCAGCAAATTTTTCAAACTTCTATTCACCACCTCTGTCTGTCCATCAGTCTATGGATGATGTGATGAACTAAACTTCAAATCTATCTTCAACTTCTTCCATAATGTACACTAGAAATATCCAACAAACTTAGTGTCCTACTCTGAAACTATGGTCTTTGGCAAACCATGAAATCTCACTACTTCTCTGAAAAACAATTCTACTACATGAACAAAATCATTAGTCTTCTTGCAGGGAATGAAATGTGTCATCTTTGAAAATCTGTCAACCACCACAAAAATTGAATCATGTCCCCGCTGTGTCCTCGGTAAACCAAGAACAAAGTCCATACTGATATCCTCCCAAGGCTTCTCTGGTATAGGTAATGGCTGATACAACCCTATATTCTGCTTCACCTCCTTTCACCATCTGACATACTCTGCAACTCTGTAAAAACTTCTTCACATCTTGCTGCAACTGTGGCCAATAATAATTCTCACTAACCAAACCAAGGGTTTTATTTCACGACCAAAATGTCTAGCCAATGCTCCGCTATGCTTCTCCTTGATGAGATTCTCCCTCATAGAACTTCATGGAATACACAACTGACTCCCTCTGAATAGCATATCATCCTGGATGATGAAATCCAACCATTTTGTCCTGTCTAGAGTAACAGGTTCTATACAAGCTTTCCAAGCTTCACCAAAATTAGGATCCTCTAGATATAAATTCTTGAGTTCCTTGAACCCAACCACCTCAATCTACATCTTTGTCAGCAATAGTTGCCTTCTGCTAAGAGCATCTGCAACCCTGTTAGACTTTCTACTTCTGTGTTTCAAAATAAATGTATAACTCTGCAAAAAGTCAACCCATTTCAAATGCCTCTGATTCAACTTTTCTTGACTATTCAAATATTGCAAAGCTTGATGATCAGTATACAAAACAAACTCCTTAGGAAGCAGATAATGTCTCCAATTCTTTAATGCCTGAACTATAGCATAAAATTCTTGATCATAAACATAATATTTCCTCTTGGCATCATTTAACTTCTCACTGAAATAAGCAACAGGTTTACCTTCTTGGCTCATAACAGCTCCTATTACAGTACCATTAGCATCACAATCTACTTGAAACACCTTATTAAAATCTGGAAGTGCTAAAATAGTTTGTTCTGTAACTTTTCATTTCAACAACTAAAAACTCTTTTCTGCCCCATTAGTCCACTTAAATTTTTTTTCTATCCCCTCTCATTGTTTCAGTCAAGGGTCCACAAATACTGCCTAAAATTTTTGATAAACTTTCTGTAAAAGCTAGCCAAACCATGAAAAGATCTTACCCTCAGTAGCACTTCTTTGGAGTAGGCCATTCAAGGATAGCCTGTACCTTCTCTAGGTCCATTTTTAGACCTTCTACTGAAACTACAATTCCCAAATACACTAACTCTTTCTTCACAAAACTACACTTCTTCAAATTAATCAAAAATTTCTCATCTCTCAACTTCTCAAACACTATACGAATATGCATCATATGTTCCTCCAATGTCTTGCTAAAAATCAAAATATCATCTAGGTAAACAATGACAAACTTACCCAGAAACTCTTTC